>OZ024906.1:18885661-18915661 GCA_964017125.1 Flabesymbios commensalis
CAATTTCTTCTTATGGCTAGCTCGATCTGAAGAAATAAGCCTATGCTATAGACCAACTGCGTGGGTTCTCTGATTTTGACAGCTGGGATACTAACATGAGGAATTTGTATCAATATAAATTTCATATTAGTTAAGACCCGTTTAATGATTCTTGATCTGTAATATATACAGCCGATTTGCTCAATCACTTGTTTGTCATGGTGATTTGTACATTCATATGTGGGTAATATATGACCTGTGTGGATGTTTGTTTGTTTTTGTTCAACAAAGCAAACTACTCTGGCTACCGATATATGTCTTCTGTATAGGGATGAGCACCTTGTCTCTACCTGGGAAAGTTCAAGCACTGGTTCAATTTGCATCATCAGCTGTGTCGCATTCAACATAATCACGAAGAATGGTAAATTCTCAAAACTTGTTTGTCTAAATATGTTATATCCCTCCTGTATATACTCAAAGGCAATCCTTTTTATTTGATGACACCTGTTGACACATGACACATAAATAATTCCTACTGGTTTAGCAGATACATAATGCAATATGCCTTTAACGTGAATGTACATGAAAGTGTATGCTGAATGGATCTGTGTCTATATCTGAAGAGGGTGTCTCTCCCAACATTGCGAACCATCAAGAACAAAAGGCGAAAACATTAGTGTAGAGAAGCAAAGAACTTCGTTTGTTTCTCATTTTATTTAGTTCTCTCCAATCACGCACAAATGCATATATAGATGATTCACGTTATTTGAAAATCAAAGGAGCCATCATTAATATCTGACCAAGGGAAATGGAGGAGTGGCAAAATATCTGACAATCTGACAAAATTGTTGATGCTGCTGCCATCGTGCATATATGGTCCGAACCAGCAAAGTTGCAAACTCGCAACAATACGTAGAACGTCATTTCTTAACATTTGTCCGGAGCATGATATCGGAGTCCACTTAACCTAATCTGGGATTTCAATCCTGAGCAAAGTTTGACACGTTCAATCCAAGAGAAACGTGGTTGTCAAACCAAGGTTCTGCTTCAGAGGTCAACACCCATCCTTGGTGATCGACGGGAACAATTTTTGAAAACACCAGAAAATAAGGCTGATCTCGTTAGATTCATAGGCCAAGAAATGGTTGACGATTTGATTACGTTTCCCAAATATCATAATATATTCCACCAAGGATGACCAGGTCACATCCTTACAATAAAATCAGCCTCTCTCAGTTTATGCCTTGTAATCAAGTAGAAGCTGACAATCGCATGTTCTACACATCATTAGGCACATGACATAACAATATTTATATCAGGACAGCGAATAGCATTATTGTAGTCATTGCTGTTAGTCATTTTACTAGCCTGACTGAATTATGGGTTGGTGTTGGTTCTGGCAGAAGGTTTCAGACAATCTCTATCCATGCAATTGCAAAAACGACTTGGTCCTCAAAGGTGGATCTCACTTCAACTCTTCTTCCATAGATTTACTGGCTGCAATAGGCCTACTAGCTCCTCTTTCCTGATATGAGTATTGGCAGAGAAGTGCATTGGCTGCATTCGATGCCTACCCAGAAATAAAAGACATATTCGTGGCGTTTACCGAAAATCATCTTTTGTTCTCCCTGGACTCCCTTGATATGGCTGGAGCGGTGCATGGACTGCGCCAAATGAGCATTACAAAATATACCACCCAAACAAGGGAGACTTACTTCGGCTTTCTAGATGAGCACTGCATCAGGCAGGATATATTTGGAGAAAGGTTCTTGAAAGGCAGTAAAATATACAATATATCGGAATGGGTTAGGGTTGTGCATTGTTGCAACACTGCAATCAATAGTCAAACAGCATAACCTGATAAGGAGAATTAAAATGTGCTAATGCTAATCTAGTATGCACACATCTATGTCACTCTGACATGAATGTCTAAAGAATGTTTGCTGACGACGATACATGTACTAACTGAAGATTTCTTCAACTGAGTCTATGACTCCTCAGTTTAATGTCAGATGACGTTTACCAATATGTATAGGCCCTAAGGCCTATATAAATTATGTTGTTAACAGTAAAATATGAATAAAATGTCACGAACTATTTTTTAAATGTGTAGAGCGTTTGCTATTTCGGCTTTTAGCATATTATTTTACATAATGTGTCATTTTGGACATTTTAAATTCAAATCAAACGTGCAATTTCATCCCAGTCACTTTTAAGCCATTAGGAATGGATTTCTCTTCATCGAAATATATAAAATTGTTGTTAACATCGTAAAATTTGGGCTATATGTTGCCAAAATATGATAATTTTGGTTTTTGAGTTGCGGCCATTTTGAATTTTGCCTAAGCTGGTGGATCCAGCAATTTTTCAGATTGGATCCATCAAAAATATGAAAGAGTATTGTCTTGTGGGTTTGTACACCAATTGTGACAATTTTAACCAGATGTGCAAATTTATTACATTATGGTCCCCCACTAAGGTTCGTGCGCAAAGCAACACGAGACGTTTATGGGATGTCGGTTCAATGTTAGGTCAACGTCGCAGACGGTGGACCAACATTTACCAAACATTGGTTCACCATCTTGTGCTTGTTGTGAGTGTTGGAAAAGGTGTTTTTTAATATTTTGAATCAAAACATATGGCAATTTAGAATCGAATGTTTATTACTCCTTCAAATGTTCTTGTTTTATGAACATATAAACATGTTAGAGCGTCCGTGAACAGTGTCAGGGTTATATTAACCCTTATCCTGCTGATCACGACTATTGTCGTTTTTTTAATCTGTTTCATAATCGACCAAATCACTGTTATTGGGAATAAAATGTGTGTCTAAACATCAAGATTTGCAAATATTTGAGGACAAATTAAACAAATATGAGTAATTTTCACCCACTTAATGCTGTGGGTCGCGGTAGCTAGTCACGACTTCAATTGGGTAGAAATTTAAATAAATTAAGGCTGAACACTTAGAACACTGATGTCGACTGCAGTATCCATTCTGTGTTCTTATTAGCACCTGTATAACCAGTTGTTAAAAGTAAAATATGCCTTCAATCTTGAAACATAAATATGTGTTGGGACATTAATTTCACAAATCACATGCATTTTGAGTTGTTTGAAGTTGTGTATCGCGGTAGCGAGACACAACTTAAAGGGACTCAAAATTTAAACTGAATAATCCAGTGCTCTAGGGGTTAACACCATTGGTCTTAACAAGGAGGGCATATCCATATAACCTTCTTGGTCTTAACAAGGAATCTATAGAGACTATGGATTCACTGGTGCTAACAAGGAGTCTGGCCGGACGGATGGATGCCAGTGGCTTCGTCAATTTTAATAGGAAGCTGCTGCCTTCATTTGTACGGAAGCCCATTAGATTAACTCTGTCATGCAAAGCCAAAAGGCAGTATCCGCTTACTTGTAAAGTAAGCAGATACTCTTTTTTGTTTTACAGAGCAGAATTATTGGCTAACCTCTCGACACGTCCTAATTTACATTGTTGCATACCGGTGGAAAACAGGATGTGCCAGACACACTACTCGAATGCTATTGACCCTCTACTTGCTAGAGCTCCTATTTGCACGCTCTACCCCAGTCTATAGAAGACGTTGAGCCAATGTTGCTTTGATGTTTGGCCAGCATCGTAGACGGTGGGTCAACCTTAAACCAATATTTGTAATGATAAATAATCCTTCTGTAATATAACAATAGAGCAGACACGGCAGATGATTCGTAAATCAAGATTGCCGTCTTTATAAATGAGTAAATTTATTTTAAATCAAATTGAAAATTGTGACATCAGTTCCAACGTTTTGCATCCAAAGTAAAGTCACAACATGCAACACGAAAAAGAGTATATTTTTGTGTCCTAGAAAATGCCACAATATTTTCTTTCTTTATTTCACATCATGCCTGCGATCAAATTCATGTGTTTGCAAATGGTGAAACAAAAACATACAATTCAAAGGTATTTTGTTTATCACTATTTTTTGTCTTTGACCCAACTAAATTATTCAGCATTATCATATCGTAGCCAGTGTAGAATAGCGCATTCAGCCATACAATAAAAAATGTCGTACTGCGAGTAAGGACATTGTGTCTTTGGGCTAAATATTCCAAATCTGAGATATGGTCTGGAAACAAAAATGTAAACAGACGAAAAGAAGGACGGACAGACGGGTGGCAAGAGAAATCAGAATGCAATGTAAAGGGTTGAATAATTCATAAGCATAAGAATAAAGATAATCACCGCTAATAACAGAGAGCGTAATAGATATCTACTCTACCTAATGCTTTGTCACGATGTTTGAAAAACAAATGTTTTTATGTTTTACCATAATAAGATGTTACATCCGAACCGATGTGGTATTTAATGCGATACTATTAACGTGTTATTTATTTTGCCATAACTCATGTATCTTTGACATTTACAGTCAGCTTCGTAATTGTTAACAAGACAGTTTTTAATGAAAGTAAACCACTCCTTGCACTTGACATATAGAGCTAGATTGGCTCACTTATTGTGGGTCACCAAAACGCTTAGAAATTGAAACTAATTGCCGATTCCAATATCCATTAGATTATATTAGCAGACACTGTCATCATAGATGATTAACCACATATGGTTAATTTATTAAATTATACTACAGTCAACAAATATGCAGTTAAAAGGCGAATGTTCAAGCATAACAACCTGAATAATCACATACAGGTGATGAAATTCTGTCGCCAAAGTGGGCTTACGAATCCATAAACACACACACAAAAAAAACAATACGGAAATACAATTTTAGGAAAACTATTTTAGAGAAAATGTAGCACAAATGCACCATTTTCTATTTTGCAGTCACGTTTTTAGCTTCCCAGTTAAACGGTGCCTCTGCACTGATTCTGCTGTCATGTTTACATTAACCCTTATAGCGCCGGGATCGACTTCAGACGTCAGAATATGACGTCTGTTGACGTCAGATTCTGACATCTACAGTCGATCTCCACACTGTAAGAGTAAACATATTTATAATGGAGGTAAACCCATAACATATGTACTATATGAGTCGGAAAGAGCAAGCTAGACATTTATGATGATTTTAAATTGAAAAACCTTTTGGTCCCCATGGCTCATACAAAAATAGATCAGCGCTGTGAGGGTTAAACAAGCGCTGGAACAAGGCCTCATGTTGGCTGCGGTCCGTCAAAACAAGGTCACAATGAAAAAAAAAATAGCCCAATGTTGTGTTCATGTTGGCCCACCGTCTGTGACGCTGGTCCAACATGAAAACTACATTGGGTGCAAGGTTTGCTGAGAGGCTGTATCGTATTTCATGTATTAAGGTCCCATCCAACACGGACGACAAATCACTTAACACTAAGACCTTGACTAAAGGGACATGCATTAGAGAGCTTCCATCTAAGAGACATCACGGCATAGGAATCGGCCTGGACCACTGAGGTACTTAACATGTGTACCGCTACAACCAACATATTACATAGAATGGCCTGGACGACTGAGGTCAAACTTAACATGTGTACCGCTACAACCCACATATTACATAGGATGGCCTGAACGTCTGAAGTCAAACTTAACATGTGTATCCCTACAACCCACATATTACATAAGATGGCCTGGACGACTGAGGTCAAACTTAACATGTGTATCGCTGCAACCCACATATTTCCTAGGATGGCCTGGACGACTGAGGTCGAACTTAACATGTGTATCGCTGCAACCCACATATTTCCTAGGATGGCCTGGACGACTGAGGTCAAACTTAACCTATGTAACGCTACAAGCCACATATTACATAGGATGGCCTGGACGACTGAGGTCAAACTTAAAGGCCCAGTCACACTGGGGTACGGATTGACACGGGCACACGCGGAAGGAGCAAAAGCCCCGCACCGGGAATCAGCGTCGGTAAGCGTCGGTAAGCGTCTGTAAGCGTAGGTAAGCGTCCGTGGCCGTACATTTCCAGGCGGTCACCGCGTCACTTTTTCGCCGCAACCGCGTCCATCCGTCGGCTGCCACGAATCAACTTCTTGTTCGAAAATTCGTAGCCAAGCGCGGGTGTCCGCGGGGGCCCAATCATCCGTGAATCAGCGTAGATACACAGCGAGATGGTGTACATGCAACGTAGGCATCGTACATACACCGTAGGTATCGTAGGCGTGCGCGACGGAGCGCAGACCGGAAATGGCTCACCCTGCACCCTTCTCCAAGACGGAGCCCCTACACTGGCACGCGCTGTCCCTACGCTGTTCTACACTGTTATACAATAGCCTACGCCACCCTACGCACGCGCAAAATTTATGCCAATTTTCGGTGTTGCAGCCTCGGATAGGCACGCCACTCTACACGATTGTACGCTAGTGTACGATACTCACGATACTGTACGCTACTATACGCTGCGAAACCATCCGTGCGGTGCTTCACGCCATGACATGGTGCGAGTACACCGTGGGACGGTCTGCGTAGTGGATCCGTAGCTACTGGCTGCGCTCAGTCACGCCGCCTACGGTCTCTGTACGCCATGTACGGTTTCTGTACACCGTTTGACGACATATCACGCTTACTCACGCTATGTCACGGTATGTCACGCTGCCTCACGCTGTCTACGGTGTATGTACGCCATCTCGCTGTGTCTGTACACAATTTTGTTGTGTCCGCCACCCAAATGTGTCAATTTGCGAACCGCGTATGAGAAGGACGTGGATCGGAGTATTTTTCATTCTTCCCTGTTGAGCTTCCCCAAGTTCCATCTGCTCCGTTGCTCTTCTGTTCCTCCATCATTGTCGTCAAATGAAGTTGAGGGCTTGGCAGCTGCAGTTGGCAGAGCATTGGCGAATTGCTACTGTGAAACTTGGTCTCATGGCGAAACAGAAGGAAAAGCAATAAAAAGAAGCCGCAAAGAAGCAGATATAAAGACAAAATTCCCGATTTCTTATTTGCTGAGGGCTTGGAGAGGAGAAGAAAAAGCAAGAAAAAGAAGTCGCAAAGAAGCAGATATAAAGACGAAATGCCCGTCTTTATATCTCGCTTAACTGGTATATAATGCACAACACAAAAAAAATATAAAAAAAGCGTACGCAGTTCTATAGGCTATGGACATGTTTACATCATGTGGTCATATTCAGAAGCCAAAATAAAAATACTGATTTTTTGATGGTTTTATAGCCTGATTGTCGCTTTAATTATTTTCAGGAGAATACTGTGGAGCATAATGTTTCCTGACGCGCAGTGCACTTTTTAAATCTACATGGTGGCAAGATAATTAGAGCCCTTTTATGTACGCTGTGTTAAGTTATTTTTGTGTCTCATTTAAGCTTGAATTATATTTATATTCGTGTTTGTAATTCCCTGATTATTTTAAATAAACATAAATCTAAAATGAACTCGGATCTCTTGGGATCATTGGCGGGCGGTTACGCAATGCTTGGCGATGTCACTAACAGTAACAGTGGCTAGTTAAGCGTGTCGCACCATTTCAATCCTACGAGCTTGGCAGTTATCATATGAATAATATAACATCAGTGATATGATGTTTTATTACACGATTTGGAAAAGACATAATATTGGTGTTGTAGTGATTAATTGCGCGATAAAAAAATTGCAAAGACATCGTGTTCGTGTTGTAATGTTTTATTACACGATTTAAACAGAAAAATGTAAAGGAATATTGCACTCGTGTTGTGATGTTTTATTGTCCGCTTTAAAAAAATTGTTATTTCGTGTTATTTCGAGTTTTGTTACACGATTTGAATAAACATGTTCTTTTATTAAATAATTTATAAATTATATTAGCCTAACTCTTCCTTTACCGACTTTCCCCTGATAAAACTATCCCTAGAAACCGACTTTTTTTTAAGGAGGACCCCTGAGGTAGCCCCTGGACGCAATACAGGCAACAGATATGCGCATGCGCACATCACACAAATTAAAAATGCAAGAGAACATTGTACGGCACTGACCATTCTGGTTGGAGATTTTCAACCACGCATGTAAGGAAATGTCTCCTTTGCAATTAATGCAAGTACATACACTTGTGGATTTCGCATAAATGCGAATCTGGTAATTGAAGAGTTAATATATTTAAAGGTGTTGTATAAATATATTTATATGCTGACACGGATCACTATCATGCATTATCTATAGCTAACCAACAGGGTTGATTGACAGGCATGTACAATCTCTGATTGGTCAGTGTGATTGAAATGTCTCGTACGATCTCGCGTCAAGAGTGATATTTTCCGAGATTTGACAAGCACACATTTAGGCCTATCCTCAAAATGATGACGTCATTATCTTTATAATATACCATATTCAATTTTTTTATAGGCAATAATCATGTTAATCTGATTAAGTGGACATCTGAAGGGTCCACATGGCTACCAGAGTTTTTTGTGGGTATCTGGACCCCTGGAATTAGATATAATTTGAAGATATATATTGTTATAAAGATATCTTTTGATCAGATATCAAATAGTATAACATGCATTATATTAAATATAAATTGAGGATATATTTTATATAGGAAAACGATATTCTATAATGTACATGTGTTACACAACGAGAAATAAAGAAGCAATAAAATGAATATATCTAATATAAATAAATTCAAATTGAAATAGAATATTGGGCAAGCCAGTGTGAAACATGCATGCGGACAAGCCCACGGACCAGCATGTACAAACCCAATGGATGAAATCATGTGCGCGCGGTTTTTATAATGTCGCATAAACACGTGCAGGTGCGTGGGTTGTCGCACTTTTTTGTACACACACCGTCTCTGGCCGTCGCCTCGTGTAGGCATTCCGTCTGGACGTGCGGTGAGCGTACACACACCGTCTCCAAGCGTCGCAATCGCATCAGACAGTCCCCAATCGTCGGTTCCCGTGAGTGAGCGTCCGTAAGTGTAGAGACACCGTAGGAAGCATGCGTGAGTGTACACGTACCATAGGTGGCGTGCGCACACCGCATGCGGTATGTGTACGACACCTACGGTACGTGCGCACACATCCACGCTCGTACACGATTCAGACGCTCACAGACGATTTCTACGGTGTGTGTACGCCATTTTTCGTCCGTCTGGGTGTGTAGGCACACCGCGCGGATTAGAACACGTGGTTGGAGACGGTCTGGCGCGGATTGCCGATTTCGGCTATTTCACTCAATCCGCGGGCAGCGTGTCAATCCGCGTCCCAGTGTGACTGTAGCTTAACATGTGTACCGCTACAATCCACATATTACATAGGATGGCCTAGACGACTAAGGTCAAACTTAACATGTGTACCGCTACAACCCACATATTACATAGGATGGCCTGGGCGACTGAGGTCAAACTTAACATGTGTATCGCTGCAACCCACATATTTCCTAGGATGGCCTGGATGACTGAGGTCAAACTTAACATGTGTACCGCTACAACCCACATATTACATAGGATGGCCTGGACGACTGAGGTCAAACTTAACATGTGTATCGCTACAACCCACATATTACATAGGATGACCTGGACGACTGAGGTCAAACTTAACATGTGTACCGCTACAACCCACATATTACATAGGATGACCTGGACGACTGAGGTCAAACTTAACATGTGTATCGCTACAATTCACATATTGCATTGCAATTTTTTAACCAAAAAAACCACCACCGAAATTCTTAAAATAGATTGTGACAAATATTTAAATCTACAATAATTTTATTTGATTTGCAAGATGTCTATTATTATGTCATTGTGATTGGACATATTTTCATCATTTGAACATGGTAATTGTGTTAGCACTTTCAGTTTCAAATAAAAAAAAAGTAATTACAACTTCAACTGGAAAAGGGCTAAATCCACTGTCAGGACTACATTCATAAATTACTTAGGTGAGCAATAAACAGATAATGCATACAATCAACTCTTACCTGTAGACGTCATATTCTGACGTATATTGAAGATGGTCCCCGCAATGAAAGAATTAAACTATTTTTGAAGCCGAAAGAGCTAACTATGACATTTATGATGATCTGATATTGACGAAACCGTTTGGTCTCCATGGTTTACACAAAAATATGTCGGTTTTATAAGGGTTACGCAGAAATAGGTTAGCAGAAATCTATTAACAGAGATATATTAACAGGGATATATTAGCAGGGATATATTAGCAGGAATCTATTAGCAGGGATATATTATATTAATATTATATAATAATTAGCAGGGATCTATTAACAGGGATATATTAGCAGGGATATATTATCACGGATATATTAGCAGGGATATATTATCACGGATATATTAGCAGGGATATATTAGCAGGGATATATTATCACGTATATATTATCCGAGATCTATTAACAGGGATCTATTAACATAGATCTATTAACAGGGATATATTATCAGGGATATATTAAGCAGAAATCGGTTAGCAGGTATATAATAACAGGAATCGATAAGCAGGCATCTATTAGCAGGGATATATTAGTACAACGTAAAAACTGAGTCTTGACACAAAAAAACATTTCTCGCTCTTTACTTGTACGAACAAATGCTGTGCTGGTTATAGGGGATGCGCAATGCTTTATGCTACAATGTCCCCCATGTGCGCATAATGACACACATTCACACGCTTTTTTGCGCTATTTACACATAATTTGCTACGGGAATAGCCTACACATTATCACTCACTGTGAACATAGTTTGCACCATGTTACTCATTGTCGTGATAATTTTGCGCATGCGTGATATCTAGTCGTACTGACATTTTGGTCACAACGATTCACACCAATAAAACACCAAATTAGCATTGGGCCAAAGTATCGTGTTATCTGGTGCTTGTGGCCCCGGGATGGAAAGCGGCACTCACATAGTCACCCCCATGCAGCAGTCAGAAAACACGGTACAATAACCCAATGCTGTTTCAATGTCGGGTCAGTGTCATAGATAGTGGGTCAACATTGAGGCAGCATTGGGTTTGCGCGAAGTATACAGCAGACCCAGTGATGGATTAGTGTGTAGGGCCAGCGTCGTAGACAATTGACTGGCATTGAACCAGCAATGGGCTACGACGCTGGCCCAATATTAAACCGTAATTTGTTGGGTAGGCTACAGTACGAGGTACATCGTAGGCAAGTACTGAATGAATGTTAGCCAGCACCGGCAATGGTAGTGGAATGATTACACGTTGAAGATACATTTTAAATTGTTTTCCTTGGTTCTTTCCTTAATTATATCAGGGATTTTATTAATGAACAATCGAAGGGGTGAGAAAAATGGTTGACTGAACAAAATGGCCGCTTACTTGATCAAAATTGGTTATTTTGTGGTAGACACACTGTTTTTTTGTCCTATGGTACCGCAAACTCAAACAGCTGAAAAATTGACTTAGCCTTGGTTTTGTTTTGACCTCTTCAATTTATTTATTATCTCCGATTGTATCTTGAACATTTATCTTGAACATTTATCTTGATTTTTTGTCTATAGCACTCAAACAAACTAAAGCCGGGCCTCGGAGTTCGGGAACTGCTGTTCTAGTTACTGATTATTTTATCCCTCTGATGAATATTCCTTATGTGAAAAACTAGCTATATTGTGACATCATGTTCTTCACTTTCTCCCTGATGAATCTATATATTAACATGACATGTGACCTACAATCTACATAACATGTATCTGTACAAAATTAAGTACATGGTACATTTTTCAGAAAAAATGACAATGTGCCCTAAATTCTGAAACATAACAAATGCCTATGTATCTAATCAAAATCCTAATAAAATTTTTTACTCAAACCAAAGGAATGTTTTACCATTTTAAAATACTAACGTTACCTGGTTACTGTTATAAAATAAATGAAATTCTTTCATTTGAAATGAATACATGTATTTTAAGTACGTTATTATGTGGTCTATTTTTAATTGTTGAAAAACAATTTAAAAACACAACCAAAACTATTTTAAAATATTATAATTAGGCCTAGAAATTAAAAATATAGATTTAAAAATATATATTTTTATTTAATGTAAGAGAGAGAGAGATATCTTTGTATCTTGTCTATTTTTTTTACATTTTGGTACTGCGCTATTCCATCGATTACGTGATGGATTGCACAGGATGCTTGTCGATTATTGCCTATAGGGCAGATGTGTAGATAGGATTAAAGACCCCTGTTTTCCCTCTGGGCTAATATTATATGACAAGCAAGTATGGGGACAGACAAAAGCCACAAGACGGGATAATGCTCATTGTTAATATAGGCAGATAGATTTTAATATATATAAAAAATACAATACATTGCGATCGCGACGCGGTGAAAACAGTAGAACAAAAACGAGAAGTATTAAGCCTAACTATTATGTTACCCGGCCCGGCGGTCACCCGCTCAGCAGACACGAGACATCGTTTGTGATGCTGGCCCAACAGCAGTCATAAATACTCATCACCTCATAACAAGAGACGTAGTTAATCATTTTGAAAGATAACTTTATTGATTGACACCCACTGTAACCATGGTAACTGCCAATAGCATGTCTCTTAGCATATATACATGTATGCATAGCTGATTATGATTTTTTTGTAACATATATTCTAAATTAATTTGATAATGTTGAAGCAATAAATTAAGGGGTCATTGTCTGCACATATGCCTAGATATTGCATGATTAACAGTAAACATGTTTACTTACTATGCGATTTATTGTAGCAGCAAGGCGAGGTGCATTGTTTATTAAATGGTGATAACATTAATATCAGTTTTGTTTAGATAAATACTAATACTTTCTAGAGCACTGTTATGTAATAATGTAATGACAATTTGTCAGAGAGGGTCTCTCGTATATGTTTTTCTTAAACTGTGAACCCATTACAAACTTGGTCTGGATCCGCTATTGTAGTACAGTTTAAATGCTTCATTTTGATAAAATTTGAATGCTCTATTAAATATATCTTGAGATAAATTATTAGTTATCCTTTTATGCAATGTGCGTACGCACGTGCGTACTGGCGTACGGCTGGCTACTCGCCTGCCAATAAAAAACAATGCATCCATTGCATATTTCTCCTCATTCCACTATAGCTTGTTATTATTGGGCAAAATTTTAATATTAAATTTAAAAAAATAACTTGTTTTACTTATCAATAAAATTATTAAAAAATACTTTTTTTGAAAATGTTTTTATCATGTATAAAAAGGTTTTATTGACCGTTTACATGTCAACTTTGACATATTAGTCATTTTTATTTCTTTATTTTTTGTACTCGTTTTTTTATGCGGCACGAATCGATTATACGTTCATTTGTCATTATTATCCCACGAATTTGAACAGTTTGGGTCACTGCTTGTGTACACCAAGGACATATATCGGCCGCAGGGGGACTCTAACCCGGTAGCCCCGGGCTCTGAGTCAATCATGCACGCTACCAATGAGCTATCCTGACGCCACATATATATATATTATGCTACCTAAAGCATAATAATTTTCGTTAAATATGGTATTACGTTGCACCATTCGTTAATATAGCGACTGTGCTTGAGCTACCTGTTTCGCGGATTGCCACGTTTATTGTACTTGCGTGATATTATGTTTGATTTTGAAAATAATCATATAATTTTTAACATTGTCTTCTTGCATACTGCAATAGCTCAAGTATGCACTTGTATATATTTTTAGGTTTTCTGCGCTTTATTTTTTGCTACCATATATAATTTGTATGTTATACATAGTAGCTATTTCATCTCAGTTTTTGGTACGGGAAACAGAATAATAAACCTATGTTTATATCTTGGCAATGCCTTTTAATTTTATTTAAAAAAATAATCATTCATACTATCGAAATATATATTATGGCAATGCCACTTAACATTATTTGAATTCTGTATGTCATGCCATGTATATTGTCACATCAGTTTAACAAATTAACCATCTTGTATATATATATATATATATATATATATATATATATATATATATATGTATATATATCTCTCATTTCTATCATAAATAAATCTGTAATGACTTTTCTTTATATTAATAAAATATCTGCATGTCTGTCTGGTACATCTTTGTGAATCAATATCATTGATTTATACCATTTTTTATAGAGTATGCATTTTACAACTATAGATTTCTAAACACAGGAAACGAGGTAAAACTATGTCACTCAGGTCGGAACCAGATGCGATAATGATGCTTAGTTATTATTCAAACAAGTGCATTTCATTAAATAAAAACTCTACAAGTCTTGGCTCAAAAGTATTAATTCTTAGCTGTGGAAAAAGCATCGTAAAGCTCCTCGGGCTTTATTCTATACGTATGCAGCTAGTCGTAACCAGGGCGTTGCCGTATTCATGGGCAACGTGCCATTAAGATAGTAGCTGTAGGTGTACGCCGTTTGGCGGAGTCTATGGGTGTGGTGCCCAGCAGATCCTAATTTTGCCCACGTGTCGGGCTGGTTATTTATATCTAATTAAAGGCATAATGATCACGGCTAGACGAATATGATCCAGATGTGTCAGCGCCGGTCAAATGACAAGTCGTCAGTCGCGGGTGATCCCGGTGTTCATGGATCACATAGCAATATTATAATAAGCCCCTATAATATTACACAGTATTTCTATCCAACTGATTATTGGCAAATTTATGTCCCTCGTGCAGAAAGATTGGAAATATCAATCACATATATCACCAGTATAAGCCAGTATAAAACGATTAACATTATTTCGTATTTATATATTTATATACGATTTAATTATAGCATCTAAAAAAAGATAAAAATTGAGTATGAGAGATTGGAAATCAAAAGACGGACGTTTTTTGCAACATTTGTCACTGTAATAATTAATTATACTATGTATTTTTTTAAAAAGTGTTATTGTAAGCAATATAACTTAGTATGTAGACATAGTAATATTATCCTAACTTTACAAGTCGATCTTTTTCCCCTCTTTTTTACAATATTTCAACTGTTTTTCTTTGTTAACACTTTACGTACTATGTTATTTAATCTTCACCCACCTGAAGTTGTGTCTCGCTACCGTGACCCACAACTAAAAAATACTAGCATTTGTTTAATCTGAGACCAACCAATTGCAAATGATGTTTAAACACTCGTTTCCTTGCTAATAACAGTACTTTGCTTGGCTGATGAAACAGATTAAACACTATTATGGTCGGGCTTTGTAATGAAAGGGTTAGCTCATGACTACCCAGAAGACACAAAACGTTGAACTAATGTTGGTGTAACGTTGGTTCATTGTCTACGACGCTGGACCAACATTAAACTAGCATTGATTCGATGACTTGAGCCCTGGCTTACGGCAACCCCCGCCAGGACTAACGAGTTTCCCTGGTGGTCCTTGGCGGAACCACCAATCAATCTACATAATCAGCTCGTTAATTAAATACGTGACTTTTGTGAACCCACCGGGGAACTTGGGGCATATTCATTTAAAAAAACCTAAACAAATTTCAATAGAATCGGAACAAAAAAGGATAAAAAATAAGATGAGTTTTTTTATGATGAGCAGACAGTTTGTTTTCCATATTCATTGCTAAACCTCACTGATTGGTTATATTTTAACCGGGACCCAATCAGCAATTTTAACCCGTCAACTTCGAAAATGCTTCTTATCGTTTTCCAACCAGTTGATGCAGGAATCTCAGAAGCAAACTAATTCACTTTCAAGTGGTCAAAAAACGCGCCGTTGGGCCACTAGATAAAGAAATGAAATAAATGGGGTTTCAGGCCACCTTTGTGCATATATAGGCTAAGCTGGGCCAGGAGTACCTCCTGAGGATGGCGAGACGAATGATTTACATCGCCCTCCAGACACAAGATTCGAAAGTCGAACCCTGGTGGTCTGAGGCCGATTACGCCACATCTTGGTCAAAATTTTGTTTCTTTGATATTTGCAGGCCAGGGCGGGGCTTTTCACCAGGGCCCCCCAATCTAGATGACTAGATAAAGAAAAATAACATTATTCTGAACATAATAGCACGTTTCTCTTATAAATTTTAACCTAATGTTTGGTAATTTAAATGATACGACAATTTAATAAATTAGAAAATTGCCATAAATTATTGAAATGTGTAGTAAATCAAGTTTTCAGGGATGAAAAATAATGTTTTAGGCATCATGTCAGCTTATATGATTAACTCTTAAAGTGGTAATCACGACTATAGTCGTTTTAACCTGTTTTATCAGACGATTAAATCACTTATTGGGAACGAAATGTGTACTTAAAACATAAAATTTGCAAATGCTTGGTTTCAAATTAAACAAATTGGAGTAATGTCCAGCTACTTGAGGTTGTGGGTCACGTTAGCGAGGAACAACTTCAAATGTGTTACACAATTTAAATCATTTGATTTAGCGCTTTAAGGGTTAATTGATCAACTGAAGTCCTCAAAAACACTGTATTATCTGAAAAGTTGTCCTCTTGTTATCACTTTGTCAGGACCAGTGTCTGCTGAGCAACAAATGTTCAAATTGGTATGATTTTATATTTTCACATCCACTAACGAAAAGCAAGTTGACAAATATTTTAAGTTAAAAAAATGTGGCTACATAGATATATCTTTAAATTTTGTCAATTATGCTTTATATATTATCTGTGACCACGCACCGTGTGTACCAGTTTTTTTAAAATTATTTTCTTTCGCAATTTCAAAAACAATTGAACTAATCATGGTACTTGGGCGAATTGATTATCCAGAATGTAACTTCTAAATCTAACAAATTGCAATAAAATTAAAGCAATAATAATGTCAATAACCTCAATAAATAGATATAAATGTTAATTTATTGATAAAATTCTTCTGTTTGATGCGACGAAATACTTGTGGACGATTTGTCTTGTGTTGTCGAAAATCTAAATTCACATAAACATGGATTTATTTATCAAACATATCCAAGCTTTTATTTGCGTTTCTTTTAATCGACAGTTTCCCGATGGCTTATCCTGGCACATATCACAGATGCTATTCCTCGGGCAATGCTTTCTGGTGAGTGTCATTTGTTGACCTTGACGACAGCTAAATGCCAGAGGTTGCAGCTGACTTTGTCACGTTCACAACCCCCACACATGACTCTGTGATTTGAGCGAAAAGGACCCCCAGCAAACACGAAATTCTAACCGAATGCTGGGTTAATGTTGGGCCGACGTCGTAGCCCTGTGAGTAGAGAAAACGGACACCTTTAGTCTGACACACCCAGCCCAGAGGAGCGAGAACAACTAATATAAATGTGATGTGCTATTACAAAAAGCGTACAGGGACCATTCAACCGATATGTCCATAATGAGAGAAACACTCAAATGACAAGTCACCGCTCCCTGGAGATAACGTGAAAGAAAAGTCATATAATTATGTTTTTGTTTTTGTAATTGCCGCTATGATTTTCCACATATGATAAGAAACGTAGCTACTTCTAAAGCGGTGCATAATCTGAGCCAATGAGATCATTTTTATGACAAACTTCTGCAACGTCGATTCTAAAACCCGAAAGTTATATCTATGGTGAAGGACATAGGTTGTTTTCACTTTGCATCATCAACAAGTGTAAGTCAGTAAACACGAGACGTTGGCCCAATGTTGGGGTTGTTGTTGGTCCACCGTGATGCTGGCCCAATAATAGACCTCACTCAATATTGTGGCAACATTTCAAGTTTGCTGGGACTTGATGGGTAGTAAACGTGATATGAACAGAGATTCTCTTAGTCACTGTCTAATATAAAATCAAGGTTTCTCACGGATTAATGTGATAATGTTTTCTTACTAGAAAGCATCGGCAAATGATTGACCGCTTTGCATTGTGATTTGGTCCGACTAAGATTATTTTATAATATAGGATTCCTAAAGGGCTAGTAAACTTGGACGAAGAAATCTAGACAACTGGATTTCATCATGCCCACACGGCTTTGCATGTTTTCACCAGCCTCAAAATACGAATGTATCGTAGATTTTGGTTTTCTGAGAAATTGTATTTACTATTAAAAATATATGAACGATTGATAGTCGTATTATATTAATAATATTTGAAAAAAATAGTATCTAAAACTACCTCATAGATGGCGACAGCAAAAAAGCATAGATCGTTTATTTCTTGAAACTTATCACATATTAGTATATTCATTTATAGAATGCCTAATTACATTAATGATAATAACAATTATGTAACTAAGAATACTAATTAAATCAACAACACCCACGTGAAGGTGGTCTATGATAAACGCGCATAGGCCTAACATCACATTAGCCGTATTACCTTATTATCGCCACACCCAACACGTATTCCGCGTCATCACCCTTTCCTATTTCATATCTCACCAAACAGCTGATATTGGCCCGTTGTTGTTTAATTCTTACAACGCTGAAATATCTTTGTATATACCATGGAAACCAAAGGTTTTTTTCAAAATATGAAAAACAGAAACTCCCACTGGTGAATTTGATCATGTGAACAAGCACGAGATATCGACTGAATGTTACTGCAATGTTGGCTTAACGTCTGCAACACTGGCTCAGCACTAAAACAACATCAGATCAAAGCCTCGTATGTAAACCCTGATTAACAATTTAAACCTTCACGATGCATCAGAGCATCATTTTGCATCTCTGAAGAATGACTTTATTCACTACACCTAGGGGTTTTACAGAACGAGCATTTTATTGAAACTTTTTTAATAACAATATCTTTCTTAAAGTAGCACAGCATTAACTTATTTTCTTGAACTTATTTAATTTTTCCCTCACTTGAATTAAGTTGTGTCTCGCAAGCTTTTTCTAATCATAGTGTTTAAGCACTAATTTCCTTCCCAGTGATTTGATGGTGTAATAAGATTTATAAAAAAAACAAGTTTAGTCGGATTTAGGGCTTAAATAGTAACTATACGGGTAAATACAGAGCAGATGTAATTTTGTGTAAGTATTTAAATAATTTAGGCTCTGTAAGCAAATAAATACACAATTTTCTCACTTGAATTAAATCACAAAAATGAAAGATAATTGTCCTTTGGACATATATAATCTCAGCGTGGCAAGGTCTCACTGGCACTCCGATGAGCGGTGTGCTGTCTATTTATCATTAGAAGATAATTGGATCTCTAAAGAACAGAAAGGACGACGTGAATAAGATTAATTAATTCCCAGCGCACATGAAATCTTTTATTTTGTAGCATATTGCATCATGCTATGCAAGTAGAACCATCAAATTAAGAACCACCAGTCAGCTACAATCAGCATTTGTTGACGTCTCAAATTCCCAGATTAAATAGGAAAAATGGCAAATAATATACCTGAACAAATTAGAAAACTGTTTGGGCAATATGAGTCATATGTTGCTTTGACACGAACATCAATCGCTATGCGGCGCCAAAAACAGGATACCCGCTCTTTGTTGTGTATAGGATTTTACATTACTGTTGATATTTCAGTGGCATGTGTACAGATCTCTTTGATAGTAGACGTGTGGCAGCTACAACATGTCAGTGATCGAAAGGTTTCCTTTCTTACACAGTCGTAGTGGTGAAGTAATCATCTGGGTAAAAAATTGATGAGAATGAATATGTCAGAGATCTCAGAGATCCATAATTATAGCGCTTTCGCTGAACTCTTCATTTGAAGTGGTTACAAGCTTGTGTAGATACAGATTCGTCATCCCCTCACTCGACAGAAGGGTGTTCTAACTAGAAGATGCGCCTTCATCGGTATGAGCAGAATTGTTATATAGACCTACCTACCAACTAGAATTGTTCCTGTTGATCTGAAAGGGTAATTCCCCAGAGCCTACACACAATTGTCTGAGTCTGAGTTATACGGCAGCAACGTGGGTCAGCTTCATCACAGACTGATGTCCCATGGACCAATGGCAAATCCACAAACTTTGATTGAAGCATCTACAAATTGTCCATGAACTAAAACAGGCTATTGGCTATTGATTTACGTCGCCTTGTGCGCATTTTCACAATACGATATACATGTATTATGTCAACATCTCGCCAGAAGAAATGATGGATATCATGTTAAGCAATACTGCACACTTCATGTTTTTCAAAAAGTTGATATCGATGTAATGCACAACCACGATGACAAACATACGACATGGTGGGAATCAAAAATCAGTATCTCAGTTTTGATCCACAGCCGATTTTTTGTCCCATGGAGAAATTGTGTTTAGAGGCCGATGTAAATGAATAATCATATTTGTTAAATCATGTTTGCATCTAGATTAAATTTTGTGGTTAGGCCCTATGGTGTGTATTTGATCCCATCATGCTCCTCTTTCAATGAGGGATGCAGTACTGTTGAAAACAACTATGGGAATGTTGCTCTTATTAAAAGTGTCTGTCTGTCTGGTACAACATAGCAATCATGAACTTGTGTGTGTGTCTTTGTCATTAGCTAAAAGTGGGTCAATCATGAACTCACCATCCATGCAACGTCAATTGTCACTGTCAGTGAAGAGACTGCCGGTGATTTCGGACCTCGACCATTTCGGACCTGGTGATTTCGGACGCCTATCGGTGATTTCGGACGGTGATTTCGGACGGTGTGCGGTGAAATCGGACGGTGATTTCGGACGGTGTGTGGTGAATTCGACGTCTCGGTGAATTCGGACGGTGATTTCGGACGGTGTGCGGTGAATTCGGACGGCTAACTTAGTAGTCTTTTATATCATTATTTTGGTACTGATATCGCTAATTTGGAATAGTGATTTCGGACGGTGATTTCGGACGGTGATTTCGGACGGTAAGATGTATAAAAAAAACTTAACAGAGTACTCTTTTATATTCATAATTCATGACTATTCCTGCACTAATGTCGATAATTTCGGACTGTAATTTCGGGCGGTATTATGCATAGGGAAACCTAATACAGCTATATAGTCTTCTTTTTTTTAAATACTAATGCATATCATTTTAGACATACAAAAATCAGTGATATAACGGTACAGTTATGATTCGTATGTGCATATATAAGGACGTTTGTCATCGTCACATAGGCGTATCATTTTAAATATATATGCAAAATATATTTCCATATAATCGAATTTGTCATTTTTATTTGTTATGCACATCACACACCTTTGAGGTCCCACTTCGCAGACAACGGTCATACTTTTGTGGCAAAGCGGCAAGTTCACTGTCGTCGCTGCGTTCATTATAATACAAGCACAATTTTCAAATGGATGAAAATTATAGATAATTTTTAGGAAAGATATTCTATGGTACCCCTCTGTCATTTAAAGCGACTCAATCAGGCTAAAATCATAAAAAAATTGGTGATTTTAATTTGGCTTTTTAATATGATCATATACTTCATATTACTTCATATGGTCATATTAAGAATAAAGTCACCGATTTTTTTGTCGATTTTAGCTTGATCAGGTCGCTTTAATTATCACATTTTATCTGAATGACGGAAACCTTTATTATTACCCAGAGGGGTACAAGAGACACTCTTTCCTATTTTTATTATAACTATTATCATTTTCACGACCCTAGCACGTTATTAACGGAGAATAATACAATTATAATAATATTGAAACAAAAATTATTCTATTTTAGGATGTTGACTGTGATCATCAGCAGAAAAAGGGTTAATTACTTGCTGATAACGCGTGCCGTGATTTAAGACCCTTTACAGTCTGCGTGCTGCAATAAGCCTATCGTAACCTACAAATAATTATGTTATAGCTATACAACACAACACTCCACTTTGTAGTTGATATTTCAACTGACCTGAATCGTATTTTAAGTAATTCTTAATGCATGTTAAATTTTAAAACAAATAATTGACGTGGAATAAACGTCTTGTTATCATGGTTATCGGGACGCAGAGGGTGTACGATCCGGTGTGTCTGCGTTCACGGCCCGCACGTCCAGGATAGACGGACCGGTGTCACACATAAATGTTGAACAAACATATCGTTGGCTTAGAATCAAAAGTGCGTATCTCCAAAATTGACAATTTTGACTTTTTCAAATTTTCTGAAAATATACCAGGGCACCTTGAGAAAAAATATTGGTTGCCATGGCAACGTTCCTACGTGTCTGTGGCCGTTTTTCATATATGCGTATCTCCAACTGCTCAATTCGCAGAGATTCTAAAATGCCTATGTACAGGATCTGAAGAATCAAAAATTCAAATCTGTCATTTACGAAGAGTCATAATTGCGTATGTCCATTTATGTGTGTAATGTGGAAGTAGGCAGTGAAATATGAATAATCAAAAGTGCCTATGATGTGTAAGGATTCGCGCGAGTTTGTAGTAAAATGGCATGACAAAATTATAATGACCATTATCTTCATTCTGATTCAATGGATAAACATTGTACTCATTTATAAAACACAAAATTACCAGGATTTAAGTCATACACAGGATAGTCATGCATTCGACGATGAATTGCCTCATATGTAGTTGTGGTTTGCATACCCCTTGTAGTACAGGTGCTAAGGACTAAAAATCCACCATGGTGTTTAGAATGTGATAAATTTCACACACAGGTGCCTTTTCATCTCATAAATCATATTTAGAGGAACACCCCCACTCGATTTTGACCTGTAAAATGTCCTAATTTGCATATTTCAAAATGGCCGCACAGTAAAACTAAAATGTTTTTTTTTGTTCACATCAAATCTCGATTTGTTCTCCGTATTTTGTGATTTTATACAGGCTACTTCCATGACTCGTGTAGCTGTATCTTAGTATAATATTTAGATATATTTATGATTATTCTACAAGCCCAAAACCACCCAAATTAGAATAGCGGAATTCAACATGGCCTCAAACAGCATGTGCAAATTATTTTCTTCATTGAAGATAAAGCGTATGTAACGAAACACGTAAATTATCATAATCTGCATATTTTCAAAATGGCCGCCATGAGCAAAGCGGAATGAAGATATTGTGATTACATCTTGTGATTTCACGAAAATTGTCAATTTTGGCATATGTTGTGTCTTCGTCAATAATATCTTAGCATCTTTAGACCATATCTAAATATTCAAGTTTATAACTGCTAACAGGCGATCGAGGCTTCACTTACAAAGTAACGAGTCCCCGATTTTTAGAATTTTCAACAAAAACGTACACAATAGTGGGCCACCAATTTCGCCTTTAGTTAGGCCTACAGAAAGTGCGCAAATTCCAGATAGCTTTAAATAGCCAGCAACATATACGGTGATGCTGTGGTGACACAATTCCCCCTGAAGTCTCTTATTCTACCCCCTAATTTAAATAACAACTGGATGACGGCGGTGATTAGCCGATCGCGTCATGTAACAGGCCAAACCACTCTTCGATTGGTCGGGGGTAGAATACAACACCTGGACCGACATGCCTGCTACAAGCTTGTGATATACATTTATGTTTGTTCTCTCCTATGTGATGTGTTATCTCTCCTATATTTATTCTACATCGAACTTGAACTGTACCTGTCTGTTGGTTTCAAAAGTATTACAGTAGTTGTTAAAGCTTCAAGTATATTTTATAATAAATTGGCTCTCCCTGACTCTCTGAGGCTTTTTTACCAATCCAAAGGCTGACATAACTGTAATTTGAGATGGATTAAGAATAAGTATCTTAAGTTTCAAACGCATTATGTTCATTATCCCCGGAATCCGCATCTCAGCTAGACAAGAAGGTATAATATAATATATTGCCTGTAAAAGAGAATAAACGAGCTAGACCTACACTATGTACCGTGTACTTGTTTTTATGTTAATTAACAAAACTGATGATGGTGTAAAATGTTATTTACACCAACAATTTTAAGTAAAAAAGGGCAAACCTAGTTTATTTGCAATACATTTGTGTTATATATATTGTTAAAGTTTCTTAAGAACTCTCATTGCAAATTTAAATGCAATCCCACACACAGTTGATGAGCGTTTTGTGCGCGCATCTTATATAAAAAAATGTACCTTGATGTGTTCGTGTCAGGAAATGAAGAACGCTTTACATAATTATAACAAAAATATCGCGGATGTTTGATTAATTACATAATATTTAGCTTCAAATTAAGTGTATACAGTCCAATAAACTGTTATCATGAAGATTATAGTTTGACCTAACTTTTTAAATATAATAATGTTAGCGGCCATTTTGAATTTCGTTATCCAAATTGGCAGATATTTGACAACTTACATGATATTTTAGCATCAATTGAGTGGTGTCTACAGTCAAATAAACCGTACAAATTAAAATTATAACTCTAATGACATATTTGAATATGATAATTCCGCTATGCTAATTCGGGCGGTTTTCGAGTTAAATAAGCATCAGAAATATATCCAAACATACTGAGACACAATCATAGAATACATAGAAGCAAATTGAATCACAAAATGCAGAAAAAAATCTAGATTTCTTAAACAAACCCGATTCAATTTGATTTCGCGGCCATTTTGAAACATGCAAATTAGGCCATTTTACTGATTGATTGGAGTGTTACTCTTATCTCATTCAAGACATCATAATGTACACGTGTGTGAAATTTGGTGCTTTTATCACAATCTGAACTCCACATCGCCTTAGCACCTGTACTATTGCTTGTACAGTAAACGAAAACATGAAATATAGTTATTGTTGAAGATTTGTAGCTCTGTAGCTCTTGTGTGTTATACGCTGAGATCGTTGTTTAGAGTTTAAATTTTTGACTTGCCGATTCAGACTGTGTAATAAAATAAAAGAAAAAAGTTATATGATGATTTCAAGCAGTTGCAATCTGGCATTCAACGATCGTTTTTTAGAGTTTAAAGTTTTGATGGGCAGGGGCCCTAGGGTAGTGGTTAGCACCGCTGCCTTTCACGCCAGAGTCCGGGGTTCGGTTCCCGGTCTCGGCGATTTAAAAGAAACAAAAAATGTTTCTTCCCCATCCACGTGTGAAAGTCAGTATTGTGGGGAGCCTCCGTGACCGAGTGGTAACGTGCTCGGCCTCAGACCGCCAGGGCTCGAATTTCGAATCCTGTGTCTGGAGGACAGTGTCATCTCAATCATCTCACCATCCTCAGGAGGTTCTCCTGGCCCAGTTTAGCCTATATGTGCATAAAGTTGGCCTAAAGCCCGATTCATTTCATTTTTAAAGTTTTGATTCCGTCTGTCGGATGAAATACAATTTTGACTGACGAGTACAAACTCGTATTCATGTGTTCATGCATGACTGTGTCATGTAGCGCAGGACAATTTGGTTGTTGTTAATTTTCTTCAATAAAGTTAGACTCAGCAATAGATACATACTTTGAATGGACTTAATAAACATGATAAAATATCATTGTTTTTTTAATACTTAAAACGTAACTAGTATTAGAAGTACGGAACTTGGTGCATGTACTACATGTATGTCTATCTACATGATCTATTATACATGATCATTGTGACCTTGAAGTGACTCGCAGAAAAAACAATGGTTTAGGTCCATTTTCAGTCTCCGCCCCATCCATCAAGAAATGTTCTCCTAATAACAGTCTTTTTTTTTTAAATCTTTGAAAGCATATCTTTTGGTCACGCTTTTTCCTACTTAGCCCTTCTTCTTGCTCTGACAATATACGAGGAGCATGACTTAATGGGGGTTTGGGCTTATAGAACCTTTTGTGCCAGACGCTAGGTGGAATGCGGTTCCGAGGGCATGCCCTCCTACCCGGGAAAATGTGAAATATAAAGGCCTTTCTCCTGAATTTTAACGCTTTTCGTACCCCAATTCAGATTCAGCAGGCCATCAAAATTGTTGTTCTGCGGGCCAAGAGGACACTACCCCCCCCCCCCCCCTGTGTACACCCTTGCAATATATGGAGCTGGTCCTTCCGACACACACTAAATAATTTGTTTCGATTGTGTTTTTCTTGTGTTTCTCAATCATAAGGTTTCCAAAAATATCGTAATCTTAACGTTTTTCAATGGTACTGCTTGGTTGGTACTGTTGCCTATCTCCATCAATCAGTGTCAATGTCGTCATGCACAAATTGCCTATCTCAAATTTTTCGTCCTTACAGCGCGAAAAATCAATTTCTATTTTAAAAATAGTTAACATGATAATTTAAATCGTATTGGTCAGGTTCGTGTGAAATTTGACAGAGAAAACATTAAAATTGCAAATATGCTGAAGTTTTTTGCTTCTCTTGAAAAATTAGCATTTTGGAGATACGCTTTTTTAATTCTACGCCGACGATATGGTAAACAATGCGAACAGTTAGACTATAGTAGTATGCTTATTCAAAAACTTCTTTGAGCTCCTATCTACAATTCTTATTAGCCACGTTATTAGCATGATTACTGAGTCACTCAATAACTTTAATAAGCCCCTACGCTCAAATTTATCATTCCTAAAAACAACATCTCAAGTGCTACTTGCCGTGCTGACAGCAAACACGAGCCGTTGAAACAATTCCGGGTGAATGTTCGATCATTATCTGCGACGCTGGCCCAGCATTAAACCAGCAAACCTCTCAATGGGTGGAGAATGAAATGCGAAATAAAAATGCAAAATTTATATGTTTTATTAACGCTGTATATCATTGTTTTCATTCTGTATATATGTAGCCTGTGATCATGTTTGCTCGTTAGAATACCAAGCTACAATAGGGGATAAAGTCTGTCGCAGAATCAGATCATGATTTGGGCATAAGATATTCACTGAAAATCAGCGGATATTTTTCATTGACTATATGAAGAGAAAAATGGGCTATGTGAAAATACGGTATGGCAGCACCGTTTCTAAGTTGTTGTATGTAAATATCTATTTCAATCAAACAACACGATATTCATTTTATAAAAAAATAAATTATAAACGTATGTGTTGGGTATCTCCCATATGTACATCTTAAGCTGCATAAATGTTTAAGAAGATAACATACTTCCCAGCAAACACGAGACACCAACCTAATGTTGGTCCAATGTTGGGCAAGCGTCGTAGACGGTGGCCCAACATTGGGTCGGTGGCTCGTGTTTGCTGGGTTTCGACCTTGGTGACGGTGCTACAATCGCACACCGGCAAAGTTACTCAAATTATTCCTGCGCCATAAATAATAGTTGTTTAGCTCCAATTTATTTATTTCTATTTAATTTATTTATTCTAAATTGATTGTTTTCCCATGAAGAATGAAAAAATCACACTAAGCAAATTTCCTTTTTCCTTTTTAGCAGTCCCAATATGTGCTCCAATTTTATAATGTTTCATATGTTTCCCCGCACCAAAACCAAAGATAAAATAACTTTTATTACTATGCATATCAATACATTTTATTTATGATGATATATATCTATATTTTGTATATATAAAATTATGTGTTTACAAAGATGACATAATATACTATATTGTATAGCAATTTATGTATATGGCATCAATATTTATATATACATGATATATAAAAAATGATATTTATATATATTTTATTTATCATATTAGGATTCCTTATAAATAAAACGGTCTGAAATTACTGATATTAGTACAGGAATAGTCATATAAAATAGTACTCTGTTAATGTTTTTTATACATCTCACCGTCCGAAAGCACCGTCCGAAATCACCGTCCGAAATTACCATCCGAAATTAGCGATATTAGTACCAAAATAGTGATATAAAAGACTACTGAGTTGGGCGTCCGAATTCACCGCACACCGTCCGAAATCATCGTCCGAATTCACCGCGGCGTCCGAATTCACCGCACACCGTCCGAAATCACCGTTCGAAATCACCACACACCGTCCGAAATCACTGTCCGAAATCACCGATTGGCGTCCGAAATCACCAGTCCGAAATAGTTGAGGTCCGAAATCACCGGACACCAGTGAAGATATTGACCACGTCCAAAATGTTCTTGAACCTGTGTCAGTGTCTGTATCTTGAGCGATGGACTTGCACTGATACGGCGTATGGACAAACCAACTTGTTGTTTATGAAAGATCCAGAAGAGTACATTCAGTACGACAGAAGGTAATATGGAGACATTAAAGGGACTGGCCCAGGCTAAAATCATCAAAAAATCGGTGATTTTATTTCGGGTTCTTAATATGACCATATGATGTAAACATATACATAGACTAGAACTGCAAATTTTTATAATTTTTGTGCTGCGCATTCATCAGCTAGACTAGATATAGAGACGAAATTCCCGCATTTCCTATTTTTGACATGGTTGTCAATAATTAGAAATCAGGAATTTCGTCTCTATATCTAGCCTAACTGGTGAATGCGCAGCACAAAAATTATAAAAATTTGCAGTTCTAGTCTATGTACATGCTTACATCATATGGTCATATTAAGAACTCGAAATAAAATCACCGATTTTTTGATGATTTTAGCCTGGGCCAGTCCCTTTAAGCTAATATATTGAGATAGGCTTATGCAAAACTTCAGCCAGACTAGTATGCCATTGTTGAGTTACCAATGATTGCTTTTTCTTGTACATATGTTATGTTTATTCTCATCAACTTATTTGATGAGAAAGATATGAATATGTAGACTTTTGGGGAAATACTTACTGAATGTGGATACTGTCATGATATTAGGTTACATGGTATCCCAGGCAGACTAGTGCAAGATAAGAAAAATCATCTTCTTGGTGTTTTAATTTCATGCAAGCTAAGTACTGACAGATTGTGACAGCACATCCTCTTCCAAAAGATTTGGAAAGCAATCAGCCTGAACTATCTTCAAACAAAGCCCTCTGCTGTTTGATCATGTTGATGGTGTTGGTCGTTAATGAAGATGTTTGTACACATCACTAATTAAATCTAGTAGACTTAATGCAGAAAAACACTTTTTTACAAGGAAAGTTGGAGCACCAGTATAATATACTAAACAAAATATGCCATAATGGTGGAACTTTATTTAGTCTGATATTGGAATATAAATAATGACTGACTATGGTTTTAATAACAGAACACTAGCACGCCATATGACTGCTCGCTCCCTCACAGATACTGCAAAGTACAGCTTATCTCTCCCATGAAATTCACTGTGTGTTAGTCGTCAGCCCATTATGTCAGAGTTGTAACCATCTCATGTTCCGTGATTGGTCGGTCTCAGTGTGCAAGAGATGGGGCGTGACGCATTGGTAGAGCGCCTGACTGCTTCGCCAGTCATGTTCGAAACCAGCTAATCCTACTTGAGTCTATCAGAGAAATATCATTGTTTCTCCACTCTCAATGTGACTAGAAGATCACACTAATGGCTGAGACAAGCTGGTTTATCCACGTTGCTTTCGTGCAAGGCCACGCGCTGTGTGCTCCTTCACATATTAGTGTGTGGTCTACATGACCGTATGCATCCGCACTGTTGAATCAGTGAGTAATCTAATGAATAAGTATACCAACATAATAGGACCTTGTGTGCTCATATTCATATACATAGACCATATTAACCTGATACTTCACCGCAATCCATTGTAGATAAACCTTCAGCTTTTGTGTTCGATGTACAGGTCTTCTCGTTTAATGGCTATGCTAAGTTCTTTTGAAAAATTTACATCGGCTTTTTGTTAATTCCTCATATTATTCGGAATCAGTGACCTCTAAAATGTATAAAATAAGAAAAAGATTGTGAAATTCGGTTAAGTATCGGCAAAACTATACACAGTTTAAATCTTCCTACTGTTTCTTTGGCGGCCATTTTGAAAGAAGTCATAATATGCTTCCAAGCGCAGTGAGAGTTTGTTATCCGGCCAGGCGGGGTCCCCAGGACCCTACTAGACATGCCTGATGTGTCAGATTGCTTGTAACAAAGAAATGCCATCTAGTCGTTTTTTCATTACTTTAGCAACCCTTGGCTGGCTGGCTATTGTATCCTGGTACTTGCTCGTAAACGCGGGATAGAAATCCAATGTTGGCTTAATGCCGGTCCGCAGCATACGACGCTGACCCAACATTCAACCAACATTGGTAAAATAATAGTGTTTGTCGGGTACTCGTGGGAGTAATTAAGGACACGTTAGATGATCTTTCAGATAAGTGTCCCCTGATGAAACTGGTAAATATTCATGAATCATCTGGCGAATTATTACACATAAAGTCCGTCACTTCTGCTGAATATTAGGACATGCA
>OZ024906.1:18920661-18950661 GCA_964017125.1 Flabesymbios commensalis
TTTGTCTAAATATGTTATATCCCTCCTGTATATACTCAAAGGCAATCCTTTTTATTTGATGACACCTGTTGACACATGACACATAAATAATTCCTACTGGTTTAGCAGATACATAATGCAATATGCCTTTAACGTGAATGTACATGAAAGTGTATGCTGAATGGATCTGTGTCTATATCTGAAGAGGGTGTCTCTCCCAACATTGCGAACCATCAAGAACAAAAGGCGAAAACATTAGTGTAGAGAAGCAAAGAACTTCGTTTGTTTCTCATTTTATTTAGTTCTCTCCAATCACGCACAAATGCATATATAGATGATTCACGTTATTTGAAAATCAAAGGAGCCATCATTAATATCTGACCAAGGGAAATGGAGGAGTGGCAAAATATCTGACAATCTGACAAAATTGTTGATGCTGCTGCCATCGTGCATATATGGTCCGAACCAGCAAAGTTGCAAACTCGCAACAATACGTAGAACGTCATTTCTTAACATTTGTCCGGAGCATGATATCGGAGTCCACTTAACCTAATCTGGGATTTCAATCCTGAGCAAAGTTTGACACGTTCAATCCAAGAGAAACGTGGTTGTCAAACCAAGGTTCTGCTTCAGAGGTCAACACCCATCCTTGGTGATCGACGGGAACAATTTTTGAAAACACCAGAAAATAAGGCTGATCTCGTTAGATTCATAGGCCAAGAAATGGTTGACGATTTGATTACGTTTCCAAAATATCATAATATATTCCACCAAGGATGACCAGGTCACATCCTTACAATAAAATCAGCCTCTCTCAGTTTATGCCTTGTAATCAAGTAGAAGCTGACAATCGCATGTTCTACACATCATTAGGCACATGACATAACAATATTTATATCAGGACAGCGAATAGCATTATTGTAGTCATTGCTGTTAGTCATTTTACTAGCCTGACTGAATTATGGGTTGGTGTTGGTTCTGGCAGAAGGTTTCAGACAATCTCTATCCATGCAATTGCAAAAACGACTTGGTCCTCAAAGGTGGATCTCACTTCAACTCTTCTTCCATAGATTTACTGGCTGCAATAGGCCTACTAGCTCCTCTTTCCTGATATGAGTATTGGCAGAGAAGTGCATTGGCTGCATTCGATGCCTACCCAGAAATAAAAGACATATTCGTGGCGTTTACCGAAAATCATCTTTTGTTCTCCCTGGACTCCCTTGATATGGCTGGAGCGGTGCATGGACTGCGCCAAATGAGCATTACAAAATATACCACCCAAACAAGGGAGACTTACTTCGGCTTTCTAGATGAGCACTGCATCAGGCAGGATATATTTGGAGAAAGGTTCTTGAAAGGCAGTAAAATATACAATATATCGGAATGGGTTAGGGTTGTGCATTGTTGCAACACTGCAATCAATAGTCAAACAGCATAACCTGATAAGGAGAATTAAAATGTGCTAATGCTAATCTAGTATGCACACATCTATGTCACTCTGACATGAATGTCTAAAGAATGTTTGCTGACGACGATACATGTACTAACTGAAGATTTCTTCAACTGAGTCTATGACTCCTCAGTTTAATGTCAGATGACGTTTACCAATATGTATAGGCCCTAAGGCCTATATAAATTATGTTGTTAACAGTAAAATATGAATAAAATGTCACGAACTATTTTTTAAATGTGTAGAGCGTTTGCTATTTCGGCTTTTAGCATATTATTTTACATAATGTGTCATTTTGGACATTTTAAATTCAAATCAAACGTGCAATTTCATCCCAGTCACTTTTAAGCCATTAGGAATGGATTTCTCTTCATCGAAATATATAAAATTGTTGTTAACATCGTAAAATTTGGGCTATATGTTGCCAAAATATGATAATTTTGGTTTTTGAGTTGCGGCCATTTTGAATTTTGCCTAAGCTGGTGGATCCAGCAATTTTTCAGATTGGATCCATCAAAAATATGAAAGAGTATTGTCTTGTGGGTTTGTACACCAATTGTGACAATTTTAACCAGATGTGCAAATTTATTACATTATGGTCCCCCACTAAGGTTCGTGCGCAAAGCAACACGAGACGTTTATGGGATGTCGGTTCAATGTTAGGTCAACGTCGCAGACGGTGGACCAACATTTACCAAACATTGGTTCACCATCTTGTGCTTGTTGTGAGTGTTGGAAAAGGTGTTTTTTAATATTTTGAATCAAAACATATGGCAATTTAGAATCGAATGTTTATTACTCCTTCAAATGTTCTTGTTTTATGAACATATAAACATGTTAGAGCGTCCGTGAACAGTGTCAGGGTTATATTAACCCTTATCCTGCTGATCACGACTATTGTCGTTTTTTTAATCTGTTTCATAATCGACCAAATCACTGTTATTGGGAATAAAATGTGTGTCTAAACATCAAGATTTGCAAATATTTGAGGACAAATTAAACAAATATGAGTAATTTTCACCCACTTAATGCTGTGGGTCGCGGTAGCTAGTCACGACTTCAATTGGGTAGAAATTTAAATAAATTAAGGCTGAACACTTAGAACACTGATGTCGACTGCAGTATCCATTCTGTGTTCTTATTAGCACCTGTATAACCAGTTGTTAAAAGTAAAATATGCCTTCAATCTTGAAACATAAATATGTGTTGGGACATTAATTTCACAAATCACATGCATTTTGAGTTGTTTGAAGTTGTGTATCGCGGTAGCGAGACACAACTTAAAGGGACTCAAAATTTAAACTGAATAATCCAGTGCTCTAGGGGTTAACACCATTGGTCTTAACAAGGAGGGCATATCCATATAACCTTCTTGGTCTTAACAAGGAATCTATAGAGACTATGGATTCACTGGTGCTAACAAGGAGTCTGGCCGGACGGATGGATGCCAGTGGCTTCGTCAATTTTAATAGGAAGCTGCTGCCTTCATTTGTACGGAAGCCCATTAGATTAACTCTGTCATGCAAAGCCAAAAGGCAGTATCCGCTTACTTGTAAAGTAAGCAGATACTCTTTTTTGTTTTACAGAGCAGAATTATTGGCTAACCTCTCGACACGTCCTAATTTACATTGTTGCATACCGGTGGAAAACAGGATGTGCCAGACACACTACTCGAATGCTATTGACCCTCTACTTGCTAGAGCTCCTATTTGCACGCTCTACCCCAGTCTATAGAAGACGTTGAGCCAATGTTGCTTTGATGTTTGGCCAGCATCGTAGACGGTGGGTCAACCTTAAACCAATATTTGTAATGATAAATAATCCTTCTTTAATATAACAATAGAGCAGACACGGCAGATGATTCGTAAATCAAGATTGCCGTCTTTATAAATGAGTAAATTTATTTTAAATCAAATTGAAAATTGTGACATCAGTTCCAACGTTTTGCATCCAAAGTAAAGTCACAACATGCAACACGAAAAAGAGTATATTTTTGTGTCCTAGAAAATGCCACAATATTTTCTTTCTTTATTTCACATCATGCCTGCGATCAAATTCATGTGTTTGCAAATGGTGAAACAAAAACATACAATTCAAAGGTATTTTGTTTATCACTATTTTTTGTCTTTGACCCAACTAAATTATTCAGCATTATCATATCGTAGCCAGTGTAGAATAGCGCATTCAGCCATACAATAAAAAATGTCGTACTGCGAGTAAGGACATTGTGTCTTTGGGCTAAATATTCCAAATCTGAGATATGGTCTGGAAACAAAAATGTAAACAGACGAAAAGAAGGACGGACAGACGGGTGGCAAGAGAAATCAGAATGCAATGTAAAGGGTTGAATAATTCATAAGCATAAGAATAAAGATAATCACCGCTAATAACAGAGAGCGTAATAGATATCTACTCTACCTAATGCTTTGTCACGATGTTTGAAAAACAAATGTTTTTATGTTTTACCATAATAAGATGTTACATCCGAACCGATGTGGTATTTAATGCGATACTATTAACGTGTTATTTATTTTGCCATAACTCATGTATCTTTGACATTTACAGTCAGCTTCGTAATTGTTAACAAGACAGTTTTTAATGAAAGTAAACCACTCCTTGCACTTGACATATAGAGCTAGATTGGCTCACTTATTGTGGGTCACCAAAACGCTTAGAAATTGAAACTAATTGCCGATTCCAATATCCATTAGATTATATTAGCAGACACTGTCATCATAGATGATTAACCACATATGGTTAATTTATTAAATTATACTACAGTCAACAAATATGCAGTTAAAAGGCGAATGTTCAAGCATAACAACCTGAATAATCACATACAGGTGATGAAATTCTGTCGCCAAAGTGGGCTTACGAATCCATAAACACACACACAAAAAAAACAATACGGAAATACAATTTTAGGAAAACTATTTTAGAGAAAATGTAGCACAAATGCACCATTTTCTATTTTGCAGTCACGTTTTTAGCTTCCCAGTTAAACGGTGCCTCTGCACTGATTCTGCTGTCATGTTTACATTAACCCTTATAGCGCCGGGATCGACTTCAGACGTCAGAATATGACGTCTGTTGACGTCAGATTCTGACATCTACAGTCGATCTCCACACTGTAAGAGTAAACATATTTATAATGGAGGTAAACCCATAACATATGTACTATATGAGTCGGAAAGAGCAAGCTAGACATTTATGATGATTTTAAATTGAAAAACCTTTTGGTCCCCATGGCTCATACAAAAATAGATCAGCGCTGTGAGGGTTAAACAAGCGCTGGAACAAGGCCTCATGTTGGCTGCGGTCCGTCAAAACAAGGTCACAATGAAAAAAAAAATAGCCCAATGTTGTGTTCATGTTGGCCCACCGTCTGTGACGCTGGTCCAACATGAAAACTACATTGGGTGCAAGGTTTGCTGAGAGGCTGTATCGTATTTCATGTATTAAGGTCCCATCCAACACGGACGACAAATCACTTAACACTAAGACCTTGACTAAAGGGACATGCATTAGAGAGCTTCCATCTAAGAGACATCACGGCATAGGAATCGGCCTGGACCACTGAGGTACTTAACATGTGTACCGCTACAACCAACATATTACATAGAATGGCCTGGACGACTGAGGTCAAACTTAACATGTGTACCGCTACAACCCACATATTACATAGGATGGCCTGAACGTCTGAAGTCAAACTTAACATGTGTATCCCTACAACCCACATATTACATAAGATGGCCTGGACGACTGAGGTCAAACTTAACATGTGTATCGCTGCAACCCACATATTTCCTAGGATGGCCTGGACGACTGAGGTCGAACTTAACATGTGTATCGCTGCAACCCACATATTTCCTAGGATGGCCTGGACGACTGAGGTCAAACTTAACCTATGTAACGCTACAAGCCACATATTACATAGGATGGCCTGGACGACTGAGGTCAAACTTAAAGGCCCAGTCACACTGGGGTACGGATTGACACGGGCACACGCGGAAGGAGCAAAAGCCCCGCACCGGGAATCAGCGTCGGTAAGCGTCGGTAAGCGTCTGTAAGCGTAGGTAAGCGTCCGTGGCCGTACATTTCCAGGCGGTCACCGCGTCACTTTTTCGCCGCAACCGCGTCCATCCGTCGGCTGCCACGAATCAACTTCTTGTTCGAAAATTCGTAGCCAAGCGCGGGTGTCCGCGGGGGCCCAATCATCCGTGAATCAGCGTAGATACACAGCGAGATGGTGTACATGCAACGTAGGCATCGTACATACACCGTAGGTATCGTAGGCGTGCGCGACGGAGCGCAGACCGGAAATGGCTCACCCTGCACCCTTCTCCAAGACGGAGCCCCTACACTGGCACGCGCTGTCCCTACGCTGTTCTACACTGTTATACAATAGCCTACGCCACCCTACGCACGCGCAAAATTTATGCCAATTTTCGGTGTTGCAGCCTCGGATAGGCACGCCACTCTACACGATTGTACGCTAGTGTACGATACTCACGATACTGTACGCTACTATACGCTGCGAAACCATCCGTGCGGTGCTTCACGCCATGACATGGTGCGAGTACACCGTGGGACGGTCTGCGTAGTGGATCCGTAGCTACTGGCTGCGCTCAGTCACGCCGCCTACGGTCTCTGTACGCCATGTACGGTTTCTGTACACCGTTTGACGACATATCACGCTTACTCACGCTATGTCACGGTATGTCACGCTGCCTCACGCTGTCTACGGTGTATGTACGCCATCTCGCTGTGTCTGTACACAATTTTGTTGTGTCCGCCACCCAAATGTGTCAATTTGCGAACCGCGTATGAGAAGGACGTGGATCGGAGTATTTTTCATTCTTCCCTGTTGAGCTTCCCCAAGTTCCATCTGCTCCGTTGCTCTTCTGTTCCTCCATCATTGTCGTCAAATGAAGTTGAGGGCTTGGCAGCTGCAGTTGGCAGAGCATTGGCGAATTGCTACTGTGAAACTTGGTCTCATGGCGAAACAGAAGGAAAAGCAATAAAAAGAAGCCGCAAAGAAGCAGATATAAAGACAAAATTCCCGATTTCTTATTTGCTGAGGGCTTGGAGAGGAGAAGAAAAAGCAAGAAAAAGAAGTCGCAAAGAAGCAGATATAAAGACGAAATGCCCGTCTTTATATCTCGCTTAACTGGTATATAATGCACAACACAAAAAAAATATAAAAAAAGCGTACGCAGTTCTATAGGCTATGGACATGTTTACATCATGTGGTCATATTCAGAAGCCAAAATAAAAATACTGATTTTTTGATGGTTTTATAGCCTGATTGTCGCTTTAATTATTTTCAGGAGAATACTGTGGAGCATAATGTTTCCTGACGCGCAGTGCACTTTTTAAATCTACATGGTGGCAAGATAATTAGAGCCCTTTTATGTACGCTGTGTTAAGTTATTTTTGTGTCTCATTTAAGCTTGAATTATATTTATATTCGTGTTTGTAATTCCCTGATTATTTTAAATAAACATAAATCTAAAATGAACTCGGATCTCTTGGGATCATTGGCGGGCGGTTACGCAATGCTTGGCGATGTCACTAACAGTAACAGTGGCTAGTTAAGCGTGTCGCACCATTTCAATCCTACGAGCTTGGCAGTTATCATATGAATAATATAACATCAGTGATATGATGTTTTATTACACGATTTGGAAAAGACATAATATTGGTGTTGTAGTGATTAATTGCGCGATAAAAAAATTGCAAAGACATCGTGTTCGTGTTGTAATGTTTTATTACACGATTTAAACAGAAAAATGTAAAGGAATATTGCACTCGTGTTGTGATGTTTTATTGTCCGCTTTAAAAAAATTGTTATTTCGTGTTATTTCGAGTTTTGTTACACGATTTGAATAAACATGTTCTTTTATTAAATAATTTATAAATTATATTAGCCTAACTCTTCCTTTACCGACTTTCCCCTGATAAAACTATCCCTAGAAACCGACTTTTTTTTAAGGAGGACCCCTGAGGTAGCCCCTGGACGCAATACAGGCAACAGATATGCGCATGCGCACATCACACAAATTAAAAATGCAAGAGAACATTGTACGGCACTGACCATTCTGGTTGGAGATTTTCAACCACGCATGTAAGGAAATGTCTCCTTTGCAATTAATGCAAGTACATACACTTGTGGATTTCGCATAAATGCGAATCTGGTAATTGAAGAGTTAATATATTTAAAGGTGTTGTATAAATATATTTATATGCTGACACGGATCACTATCATGCATTATCTATAGCTAACCAACAGGGTTGATTGACAGGCATGTACAATCTCTGATTGGTCAGTGTGATTGAAATGTCTCGTACGATCTCGCGTCAAGAGTGATATTTTCCGAGATTTGACAAGCACACATTTAGGCCTATCCTCAAAATGATGACGTCATTATCTTTATAATATACCATATTCAATTTTTTTATAGGCAATAATCATGTTAATCTGATTAAGTGGACATCTGAAGGGTCCACATGGCTACCAGAGTTTTTTGTGGGTATCTGGACCCCTGGAATTAGATATAATTTGAAGATATATATTGTTATAAAGATATCTTTTGATCAGATATCAAATAGTATAACATGCATTATATTAAATATAAATTGAGGATATATTTTATATAGGAAAACGATATTCTATAATGTACATGTGTTACACAACGAGAAATAAAGAAGCAATAAAATGAATATATCTAATATAAATAAATTCAAATTGAAATAGAATATTGGGCAAGCCAGTGTGAAACATGCATGCGGACAAGCCCACGGACCAGCATGTACAAACCCAATGGATGAAATCATGTGCGCGCGGTTTTTATAATGTCGCATAAACACGTGCAGGTGCGTGGGTTGTCGCACTTTTTTGTACACACACCGTCTCTGGCCGTCGCCTCGTGTAGGCATTCCGTCTGGACGTGCGGTGAGCGTACACACACCGTCTCCAAGCGTCGCAATCGCATCAGACAGTCCCCAATCGTCGGTTCCCGTGAGTGAGCGTCCGTAAGTGTAGAGACACCGTAGGAAGCATGCGTGAGTGTACACGTACCATAGGTGGCGTGCGCACACCGCATGCGGTATGTGTACGACACCTACGGTACGTGCGCACACATCCACGCTCGTACACGATTCAGACGCTCACAGACGATTTCTACGGTGTGTGTACGCCATTTTTCGTCCGTCTGGGTGTGTAGGCACACCGCGCGGATTAGAACACGTGGTTGGAGACGGTCTGGCGCGGATTGCCGATTTCGGCTATTTCACTCAATCCGCGGGCAGCGTGTCAATCCGCGTCCCAGTGTGACTGTAGCTTAACATGTGTACCGCTACAATCCACATATTACATAGGATGGCCTAGACGACTAAGGTCAAACTTAACATGTGTACCGCTACAACCCACATATTACATAGGATGGCCTGGGCGACTGAGGTCAAACTTAACATGTGTATCGCTGCAACCCACATATTTCCTAGGATGGCCTGGATGACTGAGGTCAAACTTAACATGTGTACCGCTACAACCCACATATTACATAGGATGGCCTGGACGACTGAGGTCAAACTTAACATGTGTATCGCTACAACCCACATATTACATAGGATGACCTGGACGACTGAGGTCAAACTTAACATGTGTACCGCTACAACCCACATATTACATAGGATGACCTGGACGACTGAGGTCAAACTTAACATGTGTATCGCTACAATTCACATATTGCATTGCAATTTTTTAACCAAAAAAACCACCACCGAAATTCTTAAAATAGATTGTGACAAATATTTAAATCTACAATAATTTTATTTGATTTGCAAGATGTCTATTATTATGTCATTGTGATTGGACATATTTTCATCATTTGAACATGGTAATTGTGTTAGCACTTTCAGTTTCAAATAAAAAAAAAGTAATTACAACTTCAACTGGAAAAGGGCTAAATCCACTGTCAGGACTACATTCATAAATTACTCAGGTGAGCAATAAACAGATAATGCATACAATCAACTCTTACCTGTAGACGTCATATTCTGACGTATATTGAAGATGGTCCCCGCAATGAAAGAATTAAACTATTTTTGAAGCCGAAAGAGCTAACTATGACATTTATGATGATCTGATATTGACGAAACCGTTTGGTCTCCATGGTTTACACAAAAATATGTCGGTTTTATAAGGGTTACGCAGAAATAGGTTAGCAGAAATCTATTAACAGAGATATATTAACAGGGATATATTAGCAGGGATATATTAGCAGGAATCTATTAGCAGGGATATATTATATTAATATTATATAATAATTAGCAGGGATCTATTAACAGGGATATATTAGCAGGGATATATTATCACGGATATATTAGCAGGGATATATTATCACGGATATATTAGCAGGGATATATTAGCAGGGATATATTATCACGTATATATTATCCGAGATCTATTAACAGGGATCTATTAACATAGATCTATTAACAGGGATATATTATCAGGGATATATTAAGCAGAAATCGGTTAGCAGGTATATAATAACAGGAATCGATAAGCAGGCATCTATTAGCAGGGATATATTAGTACAACGTAAAAACTGAGTCTTGACACAAAAAAACATTTCTCGCTCTTTACTTGTACGAACAAATGCTGTGCTGGTTATAGGGGATGCGCAATGCTTTATGCTACAATGTCCCCCATGTGCGCATAATGACACACATTCACACGCTTTTTTGCGCTATTTACACATAATTTGCTACGGGAATAGCCTACACATTATCACTCACTGTGAACATAGTTTGCACCATGTTACTCATTGTCGTGATAATTTTGCGCATGCGTGATATCTAGTCGTACTGACATTTTGGTCACAACGATTCACACCAATAAAACACCAAATTAGCATTGGGCCAAAGTATCGTGTTATCTGGTGCTTGTGGCCCCGGGATGGAAAGCGGCACTCACATAGTCACCCCCATGCAGCAGTCAGAAAACACGGTACAATAACCCAATGCTGTTTCAATGTCGGGTCAGTGTCATAGATAGTGGGTCAACATTGAGGCAGCATTGGGTTTGCGCGAAGTATACAGCAGACCCAGTGATGGATTAGTGTGTAGGGCCAGCGTCGTAGACAATTGACTGGCATTGAACCAGCAATGGGCTACGACGCTGGCCCAATATTAAACCGTAATTTGTTGGGTAGGCTACAGTACGAGGTACATCGTAGGCAAGTACTGAATGAATGTTAGCCAGCACCGGCAATGGTAGTGGAATGATTACACGTTGAAGATACATTTTAAATTGTTTTCCTTGGTTCTTTCCTTAATTATATCAGGGATTTTATTAATGAACAATCGAAGGGGTGAGAAAAATGGTTGACTGAACAAAATGGCCGCTTACTTGATCAAAATTGGTTATTTTGTGGTAGACACACTGTTTTTTTGTCCTATGGTACCGCAAACTCAAACAGCTGAAAAATTGACTTAGCCTTGGTTTTGTTTTGACCTCTTCAATTTATTTATTATCTCCGATTGTATCTTGAACATTTATCTTGAACATTTATCTTGATTTTTTGTCTATAGCACTCAAACAAACTAAAGCCGGGCCTCGGAGTTCGGGAACTGCTGTTCTAGTTACTGATTATTTTATCCCTCTGATGAATATTCCTTATGTGAAAAACTAGCTATATTGTGACATCATGTTCTTCACTTTCTCCCTGATGAATCTATATATTAACATGACATGTGACCTACAATCTACATAACATGTATCTGTACAAAATTAAGTACATGGTACATTTTTCAGAAAAAATGACAATGTGCCCTAAATTCTGAAACATAACAAATGCCTATGTATCTAATCAAAATCCTAATAAAATTTTTTACTCAAACCAAAGGAATGTTTTACCATTTTAAAATACTAACGTTACCTGGTTACTGTTATAAAATAAATGAAATTCTTTCATTTGAAATGAATACATGTATTTTAAGTACGTTATTATGTGGTCTATTTTTAATTGTTGAAAAACAATTTAAAAACACAACCAAAACTATTTTAAAATATTATAATTAGGCCTAGAAATTAAAAATATAGATTTAAAAATATATATTTTTATTTAATGTAAGAGAGAGAGAGATATCTTTGTATCTTGTCTATTTTTTTTACATTTTGGTACTGCGCTATTCCATCGATTACGTGATGGATTGCACAGGATGCTTGTCGATTATTGCCTATAGGGCAGATGTGTAGATAGGATTAAAGACCCCTGTTTTCCCTCTGGGCTAATATTATATGACAAGCAAGTATGGGGACAGACAAAAGCCACAAGACGGGATAATGCTCATTGTTAATATAGGCAGATAGATTTTAATATATATAAAAAATACAATACATTGCGATCGCGACGCGGTGAAAACAGTAGAACAAAAACGAGAAGTATTAAGCCTAACTATTATGTTACCCGGCCCGGCGGTCACCCGCTCAGCAGACACGAGACATCGTTTGTGATGCTGGCCCAACAGCAGTCATAAATACTCATCACCTCATAACAAGAGACGTAGTTAATCATTTTGAAAGATAACTTTATTGATTGACACCCACTGTAACCATGGTAACTGCCAATAGCATGTCTCTTAGCATATATACATGTATGCATAGCTGATTATGATTTTTTTGTAACATATATTCTAAATTAATTTGATAATGTTGAAGCAATAAATTAAGGGGTCATTGTCTGCACATATGCCTAGATATTGCATGATTAACAGTAAACATGTTTACTTACTATGCGATTTATTGTAGCAGCAAGGCGAGGTGCATTGTTTATTAAATGGTGATAACATTAATATCAGTTTTGTTTAGATAAATACTAATACTTTCTAGAGCACTGTTATGTAATAATGTAATGACAATTTGTCAGAGAGGGTCTCTCGTATATGTTTTTCTTAAACTGTGAACCCATTACAAACTTGGTCTGGATCCGCTATTGTAGTACAGTTTAAATGCTTCATTTTGATAAAATTTGAATGCTCTATTAAATATATCTTGAGATAAATTATTAGTTATCCTTTTATGCAATGTGCGTACGCACGTGCGTACTGGCGTACGGCTGGCTACTCGCCTGCCAATAAAAAACAATGCATCCATTGCATATTTCTCCTCATTCCACTATAGCTTGTTATTATTGGGCAAAATTTTAATATTAAATTTAAAAAAATAACTTGTTTTACTTATCAATAAAATTATTAAAAAATACTTTTTTTGAAAATGTTTTTATCATGTATAAAAAGGTTTTATTGACCGTTTACATGTCAACTTTGACATATTAGTCATTTTTATTTCTTTATTTTTTGTACTCGTTTTTTTATGCGGCACGAATCGATTATACGTTCATTTGTCATTATTATCCCACGAATTTGAACAGTTTGGGTCACTGCTTGTGTACACCAAGGACATATATCGGCCGCAGGGGGACTCTAACCCGGTAGCCCCGGGCTCTGAGTCAATCATGCACGCTACCAATGAGCTATCCTGACGCCACATATATATATATTATGCTACCTAAAGCATAATAATTTTCGTTAAATATGGTATTACGTTGCACCATTCGTTAATATAGCGACTGTGCTTGAGCTACCTGTTTCGCGGATTGCCACGTTTATTGTACTTGCGTGATATTATGTTTGATTTTGAAAATAATCATATAATTTTTAACATTGTCTTCTTGCATACTGCAATAGCTCAAGTATGCACTTGTATATATTTTTAGGTTTTCTGCGCTTTATTTTTTGCTACCATATATAATTTGTATGTTATACATAGTAGCTATTTCATCTCAGTTTTTGGTACGGGAAACAGAATAATAAACCTATGTTTATATCTTGGCAATGCCTTTTAATTTTATTTAAAAAAATAATCATTCATACTATCGAAATATATATTATGGCAATGCCACTTAACATTATTTGAATTCTGTATGTCATGCCATGTATATTGTCACATCAGTTTAACAAATTAACCATCTTGTATATATATATATATATATATATATATATATATATATATATATATTATATATATCTCTCATTTCTATCATAAATAAATCTGTAATGACTTTTCTTTATATTAATAAAATATCTGCATGTCTGTCTGGTACATCTTTGTGAATCAATATCATTGATTTATACCATTTTTTATAGAGTATGCATTTTACAACTATAGATTTCTAAACACAGGAAACGAGGTAAAACTATGTCACTCAGGTCGGAACCAGATGCGATAATGATGCTTAGTTATTATTCAAACAAGTGCATTTCATTAAATAAAAACTCTACAAGTCTTGGCTCAAAAGTATTAATTCTTAGCTGTGGAAAAAGCATCGTAAAGCTCCTCGGGCTTTATTCTATACGTATGCAGCTAGTCGTAACCAGGGCGTTGCCGTATTCATGGGCAACGTGCCATTAAGATAGTAGCTGTAGGTGTACGCCGTTTGGCGGAGTCTATGGGTGTGGTGCCCAGCAGATCCTAATTTTGCCCACGTGTCGGGCTGGTTATTTATATCTAATTAAAGGCATAATGATCACGGCTAGACGAATATGATCCAGATGTGTCAGCGCCGGTCAAATGACAAGTCGTCAGTCGCGGGTGATCCCGGTGTGCATGGATCACATAGCAATATTATAATAAGCCCCTATAATATTACACAGTATTTCTATCCAACTGATTATTGGCAAATTTATGTCCCTCGTGCAGAAAGATTGGAAATATCAATCACATATATCACCAGTATAAGCCAGTATAAAACGATTAACATTATTTCGTATTTATATATTTATATACGATTTAATTATAGCATCTAAAAAAAGATAAAAATTGAGTATGAGAGATTGGAAATCAAAAGACGGACGTTTTTTGCAACATTTGTCACTGTAATAATTAATTATACTATGTATTTTTTTAAAAAGTGTTATTGTAAGCAATATAACTTAGTATGTAGACATAGTAATATTATCCTAACTTTACAAGTCGATCTTTTTCCCCTCTTTTTTACAATATTTCAACTGTTTTTCTTTGTTAACACTTTACGTACTATGTTATTTAATCTTCACCCACCTGAAGTTGTGTCTCGCTACCGTGACCCACAACTAAAAAATACTAGCATTTGTTTAATCTGAGACCAACCAATTGCAAATGATGTTTAAACACTCGTTTCCTTGCTAATAACAGTACTTTGCTTGGCTGATGAAACAGATTAAACACTATTATGGTCGGGCTTTGTGATGAAAGGGTTAGCTCATGACTACCCAGAAGACACAAAACGTTGAACTAATGTTGGTGTAACGTTGGTTCATTGTCTACGACGCTGGACCAACATTAAACTAGCATTGATTCGATGACTTGAGCCCTGGCTTACGGCAACCCCCGCCAGGACTAACGAGTTTCCCTGGTGGTCCTTGGCGGAACCACCAATCAATCTACATAATCAGCTCGTTAATTAAATACGTGACTTTTGTGAACCCACCGGGGAACTTGGGGCATATTCATTTAAAAAAACCTAAACAAATTTCAATAGAATCGGAACAAAAAAGGATAAAAAATAAGATGAGTTTTTTTATGATGAGCAGACAGTTTGTTTTCCATATTCATTGCTAAACCTCACTGATTGGTTATATTTTAACCGGGACCCAATCAGCAATTTTAACCCGTCAACTTCGAAAATGCTTCTTATCGTTTTCCAACCAGTTGATGCAGGAATCTCAGAAGCAAACTAATTCACTTTCAAGTGGTCAAAAAACGCGCCGTTGGGCCACTAGATAAAGAAATGAAATAAATGGGGTTTCAGGCCACCTTTGTGCATATATAGGCTAAGCTGGGCCAGGAGTACCTCCTGAGGATGGCGAGACGAATGATTTACATCGCCCTCCAGACACAAGATTCGAAAGTCGAACCCTGGTGGTCTGAGGCCGATTACGCCACATCTTGGTCAAAATTTTGTTTCTTTGATATTTGCAGGCCAGGGCGGGGCTTTTCACCAGGGCCCCCCAATCTAGATGACTAGATAAAGAAAAATAACATTATTCTGAACATAATAGCACGTTTCTCTTATAAATTTTAACCTAATGTTTGGTAATTTAAATGATACGACAATTTAATAAATTAGAAAATTGCCATAAATTATTGAAATGTGTAGTAAATCAAGTTTTCAGGGATGAAAAATAATGTTTTAGGCATCATGTCAGCTTATATGATTAACTCTTAAAGTGGTAATCACGACTATAGTCGTTTTAACCTGTTTTATCAGACGATTAAATCACTTATTGGGAACGAAATGTGTACTTAAAACATAAAATTTGCAAATGCTTGGTTTCAAATTAAACAAATTGGAGTAATGTCCAGCTACTTGAGGTTGTGGGTCACGTTAGCGAGGAACAACTTCAAATGTGTTACACAATTTAAATCATTTGATTTAGCGCTTTAAGGGTTAATTGATCAACTGAAGTCCTCAAAAACACTGTATTATCTGAAAAGTTGTCCTCTTGTTATCACTTTGTCAGGACCAGTGTCTGCTGAGCAACAAATGTTCAAATTGGTATGATTTTATATTTTCACATCCACTAACGAAAAGCAAGTTGACAAATATTTTAAGTTAAAAAAATGTGGCTACATAGATATATCTTTAAATTTTGTCAATTATGCTTTATATATTATCTGTGACCACGCACCGTGTGTACCAGTTTTTTTAAAATTATTTTCTTTCGCAATTTCAAAAACAATTGAACTAATCATGGTACTTGGGCGAATTGATTATCCAGAATGTAACTTCTAAATCTAACAAATTGCAATAAAATTAAAGCAATAATAATGTCAATAACCTCAATAAATAGATATAAATGTTAATTTATTGATAAAATTCTTCTGTTTGATGCGACGAAATACTTGTGGACGATTTGTCTTGTGTTGTCGAAAATCTAAATTCACATAAACATGGATTTATTTATCAAACATATCCAAGCTTTTATTTGCGTTTCTTTTAATCGACAGTTTCCCGATGGCTTATCCTGGCACATATCACAGATGCTATTCCTCGGGCAATGCTTTCTGGTGAGTGTCATTTGTTGACCTTGACGACAGCTAAATGCCAGAGGTTGCAGCTGAATTTGTCACGTTCACAACCCCCACACATGACTCTGTGATTTGAGCGAAAAGGACCCCCAGCAAACACGAAATTCTAACCGAATGCTGGGTTAATGTTGGGCCGACGTCGTAGCCCTGTGAGTAGAGAAAACGGACACCTTTAGTCTGACACACCCAGCCCAGAGGAGCGAGAACAACTAATATAAATGTGATGTGCTATTACAAAAAGCGTACAGGGACCATTCAACCGATATGTCCATAATGAGAGAAACACTCAAATGACAAGTCACCGCTCCCTGGAGATAACGTGAAAGAAAAGTCATATAATTATGTTTTTGTTTTTGTAATTGCCGCTATGATTTTCCACATATGATAAGAAACGTAGCTACTTCTAAAGCGGTGCATAATCTGAGCCAATGAGATCATTTTTATGACAAACTTCTGCAACGTCGATTCTAAAACCCGAAAGTTATATCTATGGTGAAGGACATAGGTTGTTTTCACTTTGCATCATCAACAAGTGTAAGTCAGTAAACACGAGACGTTGGCCCAATGTTGGGGTTGTTGTTGGTCCACCGTGATGCTGGCCCAATAATAGACCTCACTCAATATTGTGGCAACATTTCAAGTTTGCTGGGACTTGATGGGTAGTAAACGTGATATGAACAGAGATTCTCTTAGTCACTGTCTAATATAAAATCAAGGTTTCTCACGGATTAATGTGATAATGTTTTCTTACTAGAAAGCATCGGGAAATGATTGACCGCTTTGCATTGTGATTTGGTCCGACTAAGATTATTTTATAATATAGGATTCCTAAAGGGCTAGTAAACTTGGACGAAGAAATCTAGACAACTGGATTTCATCATGCCCACACGGCTTTGCATGTTTTCACCAGCCTCAAAATACGAATGTATCGTAGATTTTGGTTTTCTGAGAAATTGTATTTACTATTAAAAATATATGAACGATTGATAGTCGTATTATATTAATAATATTTGAAAAAAATAGTATCTAAAACTACCTCATAGATGGCGACAGCAAAAAAGCATAGATCGTTTATTTCTTGAAACTTATCACATATTAGTATATTCATTTATAGAATGCCTAATTACATTAATGATAATAACAATTATGTAACTAAGAATACTAATTAAATCAACAACACCCACGTGAAGGTGGTCTATGATAAACGCGCATAGGCCTAACATCACATTAGCCGTATTACCTTATTATCGCCACACCCAACACGTATTCCGCGTCATCACCCTTTCCTATTTCATATCTCACCAAACAGCTGATATTGGCCCGTTGTTGTTTAATTCTTACAACGCTGAAATATCTTTGTATATACCATGGAAACCAAAGGTTTTTTTCAAAATATGAAAAACAGAAACTCCCACTGGTGAATTTGATCATGTGAACAAGCACGAGATATCGACTGAATGTTACTGCAATGTTGGCTTAACGTCTGCAACACTGGCTCAGCACTAAAACAACATCAGATCAAAGCCTCGTATGTAAACCCTGATTAACAATTTAAACCTTCACGATGCATCAGAGCATCATTTTGCATCTCTGAAGAATGACTTTATTCACTACACCTAGGGGTTTTACAGAACGAGCATTTTATTGAAACTTTTTTAATAACAATATCTTTCTTAAAGTAGCACAGCATTAACTTATTTTCTTGAACTTATTTAATTTTTCCCTCACTTGAATTAAGTTGTGTCTCGCAAGCTTTTTCTAATCATAGTGTTTAAGCACTAATTTCCTTCCCAGTGATTTGATGGTGTAATAAGATTTATAAAAAAAACAAGTTTAGTCGGATTTAGGGCTTAAATAGTAACTATACGGGTAAATACAGAGCAGATGTAATTTTGTGTAAGTATTTAAATAATTTAGGCTCTGTAAGCAAATAAATACACAATTTTCTCACTTGAATTAAATCACAAAAATGAAAGATAATTGTCCTTTGGACATATATAATCTCAGCGTGGCAAGGTCTCACTGGCACTCCGATGAGCGGTGTGCTGTCTATTTATCATTAGAAGATAATTGGATCTCTAAAGAACAGAAAGGACGACGTGAATAAGATTAATTAATTCCCAGCGCACATGAAATCTTTTATTTTGTAGCATATTGCATCATGCTATGCAAGTAGAACCATCAAATTAAGAACCACCAGTCAGCTACAATCAGCATTTGTTGACGTCTCAAATTCCCAGATTAAATAGGAAAAATGGCAAATAATATACCTGAACAAATTAGAAAACTGTTTGGGCAATATGAGTCATATGTTGCTTTGACACGAACATCAATCGCTATGCGGCGCCAAAAACAGGATACCCGCTCTTTGTTGTGTATAGGATTTTACATTACTGTTGATATTTCAGTGGCATGTGTACAGATCTCTTTGATAGTAGACGTGTGGCAGCTACAACATGTCAGTGATCGAAAGGTTTCCTTTCTTACACAGTCGTAGTGGTGAAGTAATCATCTGGGTAAAAAATTGATGAGAATGAATATGTCAGAGATCTCAGAGATCCATAATTATAGCGCTTTCGCTGAACTCTTCATTTGAAGTGGTTACAAGCTTGTGTAGATACAGATTCGTCATCCCCTCACTCGACAGAAGGGTGTTCTAACTAGAAGATGCGCCTTCATCGGTATGAGCAGAATTGTTATATAGACCTACCTACCAACTAGAATTGTTCCTGTTGATCTGAAAGGGTAATTCCCCAGAGCCTACACACAATTGTCTGAGTCTGAGTTATACGGCAGCAACGTGGGTCAGCTTCATCACAGACTGATGTCCCATGGACCAATGGCAAATCCACAAACTTTGATTGAAGCATCTACAAATTGTCCATGAACTAAAACAGGCTATTGGCTATTGATTTACGTCGCCTTGTGCGCATTTTCACAATACGATATACATGTATTATGTCAACATCTCGCCAGAAGAAATGATGGATATCATGTTAAGCAATACTGCACACTTCATGTTTTTCAAAAAGTTGATATCGATGTAATGCACAACCACGATGACAAACATACGACATGGTGGGAATCAAAAATCAGTATCTCAGTTTTGATCCACAGCCGATTTTTTGTCCCATGGAGAAATTGTGTTTAGAGGCCGATGTAAATGAATAATCATATTTGTTAAATCATGTTTGCATCTAGATTAAATTTTGTGGTTAGGCCCTATGGTGTGTATTTGATCCCATCATGCTCCTCTTTCAATGAGGGATGCAGTACTGTTGAAAACAACTATGGGAATGTTGCTCTTATTAAAAGTGTCTGTCTGTCTGGTACAACATAGCAATCATGAACTTGTGTGTGTGTCTTTGTCATTAGCTAAAAGTGGGTCAATCATGAACTCACCATCCATGCAACGTCAATTGTCACTGTCAGTGAAGAGACTGCCGGTGATTTCGGACCTCGACCATTTCGGACCTGGTGATTTCGGACGCCTATCGGTGATTTCGGACGGTGATTTCGGACGGTGTGCGGTGAAATCGGACGGTGATTTCGGACGGTGTGTGGTGAATTCGACGTCTCGGTGAATTCGGACGGTGATTTCGGACGGTGTGCGGTGAATTCGGACGGCTAACTTAGTAGTCTTTTATATCATTATTTTGGTACTGATATCGCTAATTTGGAATAGTGATTTCGGACGGTGATTTCGGACGGTGATTTCGGACGGTAAGATGTATAAAAAAAACTTAACAGAGTACTCTTTTATATTCATAATTCATGACTATTCCTGCACTAATGTCGATAATTTCGGACTGTAATTTCGGGCGGTATTATGCATAGGGAAACCTAATACAGCTATATAGTCTTCTTTTTTTTAAATACTAATGCATATCATTTTAGACATACAAAAATCAGTGATATAACGGTACAGTTATGATTCGTATGTGCATATATAAGGACGTTTGTCATCGTCACATAGGCGTATCATTTTAAATATATATGCAAAATATATTTCCATATAATCGAATTTGTCATTTTTATTTGTTATGCACATCACACACCTTTGAGGTCCCACTTCGCAGACAACGGTCATACTTTTGTGGCAAAGCGGCAAGTTCACTGTCGTCGCTGCGTTCATTATAATACAAGCACAATTTTCAAATGGATGAAAATTATAGATAATTTTTAGGAAAGATATTCTATGGTACCCCTCTGTCATTTAAAGCGACTCAATCAGGCTAAAATCATAAAAAAATTGGTGATTTTAATTTGGCTTTTTAATATGATCATATACTTCATATTACTTCATATGGTCATATTAAGAATAAAGTCACCGATTTTTTTGTCGATTTTAGCTTGATCAGGTCGCTTTAATTATCACATTTTATCTGAATGACGGAAACCTTTATTATTACCCAGAGGGGTACAAGAGACACTCTTTCCTATTTTTATTATAACTATTATCATTTTCACGACCCTAGCACGTTATTAACGGAGAATAATACAATTATAATAATATTGAAACAAAAATTATTCTATTTTAGGATGTTGACTGTGATCATCAGCAGAAAAAGGGTTAATTACTTGCTGATAACGCGTGCCGTGATTTAAGACCCTTTACAGTCTGCGTGCTGCAATAAGCCTATCGTAACCTACAAATAATTATGTTATAGCTATACAACACAACACTCCACTTTGTAGTTGATATTTCAACTGACCTGAATCGTATTTTAAGTAATTCTTAATGCATGTTAAATTTTAAAACAAATAATTGACGTGGAATAAACGTCTTGTTATCATGGTTATCGGGACGCAGAGGGTGTACGATCCGGTGTGTCTGCGTTCACGGCCCGCACGTCCAGGATAGACGGACCGGTGTCACACATAAATGTTGAACAAACATATCGTTGGCTTAGAATCAAAAGTGCGTATCTCCAAAATTGACAATTTTGACTTTTTCAAATTTTCTGAAAATATACCAGGGCACCTTGAGAAAAAATATTGGTTGCCATGGCAACGTTCCTACGTGTCTGTGGCCGTTTTTCATATATGCGTATCTCCAACTGCTCAATTCGCAGAGATTCTAAAATGCCTATGTACAGGATCTGAAGAATCAAAAATTCAAATCTGTCATTTACGAAGAGTCATAATTGCGTATGTCCATTTATGTGTGTAATGTGGAAGTAGGCAGTGAAATATGAATAATCAAAAGTGCCTATGATGTGTAAGGATTCGCGCGAGTTTGTAGTAAAATGGCATGACAAAATTATAATGACCATTATCTTCATTCTGATTCAATGGATAAACATTGTACTCATTTATAAAACACAAAATTACCAGGATTTAAGTCATACACAGGATAGTCATGCATTCGACGATGAATTGCCTCATATGTAGTTGTGGTTTGCATACCCCTTGTAGTACAGGTGCTAAGGACTAAAAATCCACCATGGTGTTTAGAATGTGATAAATTTCACACACAGGTGCCTTTTCATCTCATAAATCATATTTAGAGGAACACCCCCACTCGATTTTGACCTGTAAAATGTCCTAATTTGCATATTTCAAAATGGCCGCACAGTAAAACTAAAATGTTTTTTTTTGTTCACATCAAATCTCGATTTGTTCTCCGTATTTTGTGATTTTATACAGGCTACTTCCATGACTCGTGTAGCTGTATCTTAGTATAATATTTAGATATATTTATGATTATTCTACAAGCCCAAAACCACCCAAATTAGAATAGCGGAATTCAACATGGCCTCAAACAGCATGTGCAAATTATTTTCTTCATTGAAGATAAAGCGTATGTAACGAAACACGTAAATTATCATAATCTGCATATTTTCAAAATGGCCGCCATGAGCAAAGCGGAATGAAGATATTGTGATTACATCTTGTGATTTCACGAAAATTGTCAATTTTGGCATATGTTGTGTCTTCGTCAATAATATCTTAGCATCTTTAGACCATATCTAAATATTCAAGTTTATAACTGCTAACAGGCGATCGAGGCTTCACTTACAAAGTAACGAGTCCCCGATTTTTAGAATTTTCAACAAAAACGTACACAATAGTGGGCCACCAATTTCGCCTTTAGTTAGGCCTACAGAAAGTGCGCAAATTCCAGATAGCTTTAAATAGCCAGCAACATATACGGTGATGCTGTGGTGACACAATTCCCCCTGAAGTCTCTTATTCTACCCCCTAATTTAAATAACAACTGGATGACGGCGGTGATTAGCCGATCGCGTCATGTAACAGGCCAAACCACTCTTCGATTGGTCGGGGGTAGAATACAACACCTGGACCGACATGCCTGCTACAAGCTTGTGATATACATTTATGTTTGTTCTCTCCTATGTGATGTGTTATCTCTCCTATATTTATTCTACATCGAACTTGAACTGTACCTGTCTGTTGGTTTCAAAAGTATTACAGTAGTTGTTAAAGCTTCAAGTATATTTTATAATAAATTGGCTCTCCCTGACTCTCTGAGGCTTTTTTACCAATCCAAAGGCTGACATAACTGTAATTTGAGATGGATTAAGAATAAGTATCTTAAGTTTCAAACGCATTATGTTCATTATCCCCGGAATCCGCATCTCAGCTAGACAAGAAGGTATAATATAATATATTGCCTGTAAAAGAGAATAAACGAGCTAGACCTACACTATGTACCGTGTACTTGTTTTTATGTTAATTAACAAAACTGATGATGGTGTAAAATGTTATTTACACCAACAATTTTAAGTAAAAAAGGGCAAACCTAGTTTATTTGCAATACATTTGTGTTATATATATTGTTAAAGTTTCTTAAGAACTCTCATTGCAAATTTAAATGCAATCCCACACACAGTTGATGAGCGTTTTGTGCGCGCATCTTATATAAAAAAATGTACCTTGATGTGTTCGTGTCAGGAAATGAAGAACGCTTTACATAATTATAACAAAAATATCGCGGATGTTTGATTAATTACATAATATTTAGCTTCAAATTAAGTGTATACAGTCCAATAAACTGTTATCATGAAGATTATAGTTTGACCTAACTTTTTAAATATAATAATGTTAGCGGCCATTTTGAATTTCGTTATCCAAATTGGCAGATATTTGACAACTTACATGATATTTTAGCATCAATTGAGTGGTGTCTACAGTCAAATAAACCGTACAAATTAAAATTATAACTCTAATGACATATTTGAATATGATAATTCCGCTATGCTAATTCGGGCGGTTTTCGAGTTAAATAAGCATCAGAAATATATCCAAACATACTGAGACACAATCATAGAATACATAGAAGCAAATTGAATCACAAAATGCAGAAAAAAATCTAGATTTCTTAAACAAACCCGATTCAATTTGATTTCGCGGCCATTTTGAAACATGCAAATTAGGCCATTTTACTGATTGATTGGAGTGTTACTCTTATCTCATTCAAGACATCATAATGTACACGTGTGTGAAATTTGGTGCTTTTATCACAATCTGAACTCCACATCGCCTTAGCACCTGTACTATTGCTTGTACAGTAAACGAAAACATGAAATATAGTTATTGTTGAAGATTTGTAGCTCTGTAGCTCTTGTGTGTTATACGCTGAGATCGTTGTTTAGAGTTTAAATTTTTGACTTGCCGATTCAGACTGTGTAATAAAATAAAAGAAAAAAGTTATATGATGATTTCAAGCAGTTGCAATCTGGCATTCAACGATCGTTTTTTAGAGTTTAAAGTTTTGATGGGCAGGGGCCCTAGGGTAGTGGTTAGCACCGCTGCCTTTCACGCCAGAGTCCGGGGTTCGGTTCCCGGTCTCGGCGATTTAAAAGAAACAAAAAATGTTTCTTCCCCATCCACGTGTGAAAGTCAGTATTGTGGGGAGCCTCCGTGACCGAGTGGTAACGTGCTCGGCCTCAGACCGCCAGGGCTCGAATTTCGAATCCTGTGTCTGGAGGACAGTGTCATCTCAATCATCTCACCATCCTCAGGAGGTTCTCCTGGCCCAGTTTAGCCTATATGTGCATAAAGTTGGCCTAAAGCCCGATTCATTTCATTTTTAAAGTTTTGATTCCGTCTGTCGGATGAAATACAATTTTGACTGACGAGTACAAACTCGTATTCATGTGTTCATGCATGACTGTGTCATGTAGCGCAGGACAATTTGGTTGTTGTTAATTTTCTTCAATAAAGTTAGACTCAGCAATAGATACATACTTTGAATGGACTTAATAAACATGATAAAATATCATTGTTTTTTTAATACTTAAAACGTAACTAGTATTAGAAGTACGGAACTTGGTGCATGTACTACATGTATGTCTATCTACATGATCTATTATACATGATCATTGTGACCTTGAAGTGACTCGCAGAAAAAACAATGGTTTAGGTCCATTTTCAGTCTCCGCCCCATCCATCAAGAAATGTTCTCCTAATAACAGTCTTTTTTTTTTAAATCTTTGAAAGCATATCTTTTGGTCACGCTTTTTCCTACTTAGCCCTTCTTCTTGCTCTGACAATATACGAGGAGCATGACTTAATGGGGGTTTGGGCTTATAGAACCTTTTGTGCCAGACGCTAGGTGGAATGCGGTTCCGAGGGCATGCCCTCCTACCCGGGAAAATGTGAAATATAAAGGCCTTTCTCCTGAATTTTAACGCTTTTCGTACCCCAATTCAGATTCAGCAGGCCATCAAAATTGTTGTTCTGCGGGCCAAGAGGACACTACCCCCCCCCCCCCCCCCCTGTGTACACCCTTGCAATATATGGAGCTGGTCCTTCCGACACACACTAAATAATTTGTTTCGATTGTGTTTTTCTTGTGTTTCTCAATCATAAGGTTTCCAAAAATATCGTAATCTTAACGTTTTTCAATGGTACTGCTTGGTTGGTACTGTTGCCTATCTCCATCAATCAGTGTCAATGTCGTCATGCACAAATTGCCTATCTCAAATTTTTCGTCCTTACAGCGCGAAAAATCAATTTCTATTTTAAAAATAGTTAACATGATAATTTAAATCGTATTGGTCAGGTTCGTGTGAAATTTGACAGAGAAAACATTAAAATTGCAAATATGCTGAAGTTTTTTGCTTCTCTTGAAAAATTAGCATTTTGGAGATACGCTTTTTTAATTATACGCCGACGATATGGTAAACAATGCGAACAGTTAGACTATAGTAGTATGCTTATTCAAAAACTTCTTTGAGCTCCTATCTACAATTCTTATTAGCCACGTTATTAGCATGATTACTGAGTCACTCAATAACTTTAATAAGCCCCTACGCTCAAATTTATCATTCCTAAAAACAACATCTCAAGTGCTACTTGCCGTGCTGACAGCAAACACGAGCCGTTGAAACAATTCCGGGTGAATGTTCGATCATTATCTGCGACGCTGGCCCAGCATTAAACCAGCAAACCTCTCAATGGGTGGAGAATGAAATGCGAAATAAAAATGCAAAATTTATATGTTTTATTAACGCTGTATATCATTGTTTTCATTCTGTATATATGTAGCCTGTGATCATGTTTGCTCGTTAGAATACCAAGCTACAATAGGGGATAAAGTCTGTCGCAGAATCAGATCATGATTTGGGCATAAGATATTCACTGAAAATCAGCGGATATTTTTCATTGACTATATGAAGAGAAAAATGGGCTATGTGAAAATACGGTATGGCAGCACCGTTTCTAAGTTGTTGTATGTAAATATCTATTTCAATCAAACAACACGATATTCATTTTATAAAAAAATAAATTATAAACGTATGTGTTGGGTATCTCCCATATGTACATCTTAAGCTGCATAAATGTTTAAGAAGATAACATACTTCCCAGCAAACACGAGACACCAACCTAATGTTGGTCCAATGTTGGGCAAGCGTCGTAGACGGTGGCCCAACATTGGGTCGGTGGCTCGTGTTTGCTGGGTTTCGACCTTGGTGACGGTGCTACAATCGCACACCGGCAAAGTTACTCAAATTATTCCTGCGCCATAAATAATAGTTGTTTAGCTCCAATTTATTTATTTCTATTTAATTTATTTATTCTAAATTGATTGTTTTCCCATGAAGAATAAAAAAATCACACTAAACAAATTTCCTTTTTCCTTTTTAGCAGTCCCAATATGTGCTCCAATTTTATAATGTTTCATATGTTTCCCCGCACCAAAACCAAAGATAAAATAACTTTTATTACTATGCATATCAATACATTTTATTTATGATGATATATATCTATATTTTGTATATATAAAATTATGTGTTTACAAAGATGACATAATATACTATATTGTATAGCAATTTATGTATATGGCATCAATATTTATATATACATGATATATAAAAAATGATATTTATATATATTTTATTTATCATATTAGGATTCCTTATAAATAAAACGGTCTGAAATTACTGATATTAGTACAGGAATAGTCATATAAAATAGTACTCTGTTAATGTTTTTTATACATCTCACCGTCCGAAAGCACCGTCCGAAATCACCGTCCGAAATTACCATCCGAAATTAGCGATATTAGTACCAAAATAGTGATATAAAAGACTACTGAGTTGGGCGTCCGAATTCACCGCACACCGTCCGAAATCATCGTCCGAATTCACCGCGGCGTCCGAATTCACCGCACACCGTCCGAAATCACCGTTCGAAATCACCACACACCGTCCGAAATCACTGTCCGAAATCACCGATTGGCGTCCGAAATCACCAGTCCGAAATAGTTGAGGTCCGAAATCACCGGACACCAGTGAAGATATTGACCACGTCCAAAATGTTCTTGAACCTGTGTCAGTGTCTGTATCTTGAGCGATGGACTTGCACTGATACGGCGTATGGACAAACCAACTTGTTGTTTATGAAAGATCCAGAAGAGTACATTCAGTACGACAGAAGGTAATATGGAGACATTAAAGGGACTGGCCCAGGCTAAAATCATCAAAAAATCGGTGATTTTATTTCGGGTTCTTAATATGACCATATGATGTAAACATATACATAGACTAGAACTGCAAATTTTTATAATTTTTGTGCTGCGCATTCATCAGCTAGACTAGATATAGAGACGAAATTCCCGCATTTCCTATTTTTGACATGGTTGTCAATAATTAGAAATCAGGAATTTCGTCTCTATATCTAGCCTAACTGGTGAATGCGCAGCACAAAAATTATAAAAATTTGCAGTTCTAGTCTATGTACATGCTTACATCATATGGTCATATTAAGAACTCGAAATAAAATCACCGATTTTTTGATGATTTTAGCCTGGGCCAGTCCCTTTAAGCTAATATATTGAGATAGGCTTATGCAAAACTTCAGCCAGACTAGTATGCCATTGTTGAGTTACCAATGATTGCTTTTTCTTGTACATATGTTATGTTTATTCTCATCAACTTATTTGATGAGAAAGATATGAATATGTAGACTTTTGGGGAAATACTTACTGAATGTGGATACTGTCATGATATTAGGTTACATGGTATCCCAGGCAGACTAGTGCAAGATAAGAAAAATCATCTTCTTGGTGTTTTAATTTCATGCAAGCTAAGTACTGACAGATTGTGACAGCACATCCTCTTCCAAAAGATTTGGAAAGCAATCAGCCTGAACTATCTTCAAACAAAGCCCTCTGCTGTTTGATCATGTTGATGGTGTTGGTCGTTAATGAAGATGTTTGTACACATCACTAATTAAATCTAGTAGACTTAATGCAGAAAAACACTTTTTTACAAGGAAAGTTGGAGCACCAGTATAATATACTAAACAAAATATGCCATAATGGTGGAACTTTATTTAGTCTGATATTGGAATATAAATAATGACTGACTATGGTTTTAATAACAGAACACTAGCACGCCATATGACTGCTCGCTCCCTCACAGATACTGCAAAGTACAGCTTATCTCTCCCATGAAATTCACTGTGTGTTAGTCGTCAGCCCATTATGTCAGAGTTGTAACCATCTCATGTTCCGTGATTGGTCGGTCTCAGTGTGCAAGAGATGGGGCGTGACGCATTGGTAGAGCGCCTGACTGCTTCGCCAGTCATGTTCGAAACCAGCTAATCCTACTTGAGTCTATCAGAGAAATATCATTGTTTCTCCACTCTCAATGTGACTAGAAGATCACACTAATGGCTGAGACAAGCTGGTTTATCCACGTTGCTTTCGTGCAAGGCCACGCGCTGTGTGCTCCTTCACATATTAGTGTGTGGTCTACATGACCGTATGCATCCGCACTGTTGAATCAGTGAGTAATCTAATGAATAAGTATACCAACATAATAGGACCTTGTGTGCTCATATTCATATACATAGACCATATTAACCTGATACTTCACCGCAATCCATTGTAGATAAACCTTCAGCTTTTGTGTTCGATGTACAGGTCTTCTCGTTTAATGGCTATGCTAAGTTCTTTTGAAAAATTTACATCGGCTTTTTGTTAATTCCTCATATTATTCGGAATCAGTGACCTCTAAAATGTATAAAATAAGAAAAAGATTGTGAAATTCGGTTAAGTATCGGCAAAACTATACACAGTTTAAATCTTCCTACTGTTTCTTTGGCGGCCATTTTGAAAGAAGTCATAATATGCTTCCAAGCGCAGTGAGAGTTTGTTATCCGGCCAGGCGGGGTCCCCAGGACCCTACTAGACATGCCTGATGTGTCAGATTGCTTGTAACAAAGAAATGCCATCTAGTCGTTTTTTCATTACTTTAGCAACCCTTGGCTGGCTGGCTATTGTATCCTGGTACTTGCTCGTAAACGCGGGATAGAAATCCAATGTTGGCTTAATGCCGGTCCGCAGCATACGACGCTGACCCAACATTCAACCAACATTGGTAAAATAATAGTGTTTGTCGGGTACTCGTGGGAGTAATTAAGGACACGTTAGATGATCTTTCAGATAAGTGTCCCCTGATGAAACTGGTAAATATTCATGAATCATCTGGCGAATTATTACACATAAAGTCCGTCACTTCTGCTGAATATTAGGACATGCACACCAGACATTAGCGTTGTATTACATTTCCAGAGTAGTCTTCGATCACAATAACTTTTAAACAGCTCATTTAAATTATTACAATTTTGACACACTTGAAGTTGCGTTGCGCTATGCGACCCACAACTTCAACTGGGTGAAAATTGCTTATAGTTGTTTAATTTGAGACCAATAATTTACAAATCATCTTGATGTCTAAACACCAAATTAATTCCCAACGACTGCGATTTAAGCGGTCAATAAAACGGATTAACTCTTTAACCGCCGGTGCCGCATATATTTGGGTTTTCATTTTTTATTAGCACATTAAGCAGACCCTACCACATTTTAAATATGTCAAAGGTAAAATGTGACATAAACCAGCAAGATTTAAAAAGAGGTGACCTCCATTTTGTCAAATCTGGATCGCGTCAGCGA
>OZ024906.1:18955661-18958112 GCA_964017125.1 Flabesymbios commensalis
CTCCTTGCACTTGACATATAAAGCTAGATTGGCTCACTTTTTGTGGGTCACCAAAACGCTTAGAAATTGAAACTAATTGCCGATTCCAATATACATTAGACTGTATTAGCAGACACTGTCATCATAGATGATTAACCACATGTATGGTTAATTTATGATATTACATTAAACAAATATACAGTTTAAAGGCGAATGTTCAAGCATAACAACCTGAATAATCATATACAGGTATTGCAATGCTGTCGTCAAAGCGGGGCTGAGTCAGCTTTGCTTACGAATCCATAAACACACACTCATAAAAACAATATTGAAATACAATTTTAGGAAAACTATTTTAGAGAAACACGGCAAACAGTGCATGGGCATCAGAGATGTATGTCCGGAGCTGGTTCAATGTTGACAATGTGACAAATAGTTAATTCTACAATAATTTTATTTGATTTGATAGTATTATGTCTTTGTAATTGGACATATTTTCATCATTTGAACATGGTAATTGTGTTAGCACTTCCAGTTTCAAATGAAGAAACAACTAATTACAGCTTCAGCTGGAAAAGGGTTAAATCCACTGTCACGATCACATTCAGAAATTACTCAGGTGGTCAATAAACAGATAATGCATACAATCAACTCTTACCTGTAGACGTCAGATTCTGATGTATATTAAAGACGGTACCCGCACTGAAGGATTAAAATATTTTTGAAGCGGAAAGAGCTAACTATGACATTTATGATGATCTGAAATTGACGAGACCGTTTGGTCTCCATGGGTTATATAAAAATATATCGGTTTTTATAAGGGCGAAGCAGGAATCTATTAGCAGGTACAACGTCAATGCTGAGTCTTGCCACAAAAAAACACTTTTTTCGCCCTTCACTTGTGTGAACTAATGATGTGCTGGTAAGGAATTGCGAGGTATATTGCCTCCCTAAATGTCATTTGTCCACCCATTTTTTAAAATGTCGCGTTCTGACATGCAATCTTGTGGAGGTTTTTCGTGACCGTTTTGTTACCCAGACATTTGCCCGCATAATTGTCATGAAAAGCTCCACAAGATTGCATGACATGACGTGGCATTTTAAAGGCACGCAGCCCGTCAATGCGACAACATTACCCTCAGTTTGCGATACGTGTCAGCTGCCACGCTGTGGTTGCGCAAATGTTACTGCTACAATGTCACCCAAGTGCGCATAATGACACGCATTCTCACGCCTATGTGAGCTCTTCACACATAATTTGCGACCGTGATAGCCTACACATTATCACTCACAGCGAGCATATTTTGCACCATGTTACTCATTGTCACGATAATGGTGCGCGTGCGTTAGATCTGGTCGTACTGAAATTTTGGTCACAACGGTTCACACCAATAAAACACCAATAAAAGCACTGTATCAACTGTATCTTCTCTGTTTATTCAACTATGGCTTGTTATTATTTAACAAAACATTAAAATTGAATTTAAAAAAATAATTTGTCATACTTGTCATCAAAATTATTAAAATAACTATTTTTAAAAATAATTTTATCATTTATATCATGTTTCCTGATACATACTATTTTCAGTTAAATATGCATGGTATTACGTTGCCAAGTTTGAACCACACTTTAATATAGCGACCGTGCTTGAGCTACCTGTTTCGTGAATTGCCACATTTATTGTAGGCCTACTTGCATGATATTATGTTTAATTTTCAGAATCACCATATAATTTTTAACATTGTCTTCTTGCATAGTCCAGTTGCACAATTATGCACTTGTATACATTTTTAGGTTTTTACGCTTTATTTTTTGCTGCCATATATATTTTGTATGCTATACTTGCCAGCTACTTTATCTCAGGTTTTAGTGCGGGAAAGAGAATGGTATACCCCTATGTTAACTTGGAAATGTCTTGTAAGTAGTAATCATTTATTTTATCAAAATATCTAGTGTTTATTATGGCAATGCCACTTAACATTATTTAAATTATGTATGTCATGCCATGTATACTTTCACATGAGTTTAACAAATTAACCATATTGTATATATATGTACATATCTCTTTACAACTTCTATGACACATAAGTCTCTAATGACTTTACTATATGTCAATAAAATATATGTCTGTCTGTCTGGTACATCTTTGCGAAGCAATATCATTGATTTATATTATTTTTTATAAAGTACGCCTTTTACAACTACGAATTTATATTCACAGGAAACGAGGTAAAATTTTGTCAGGACGGAACCAGATGCGATAATGATGCTTAGTTAGTATTTAAACAACTGCATTCCATTAAATAAAAACTGTACAGCTCGTTGCAAAAGTTGCATTTTTTTTAAAGTAAGGTATGTGATTAAGTGTGTGTCAAAATGAGATATTGAAGTTTATCTACTTGTTGACTGCACTGCCTCCAGATATGCTCCGTTTTGGTGTCAGAGTTGAGGAAAAAGAGTTGTCAGAGTTG
>OZ024906.1:18958312-19213312 GCA_964017125.1 Flabesymbios commensalis
GTAACGTTATAAATATAATACACATGTCTTTTTGTCTGGAGACAATCGGTGTCTGACCCACACTGTCCTTATGTTTTTGTATTCTTTCTTTTTGGCTTTAACGTTAAAATTTGCTTGTTATGTAGTTTTATGAAAACAAATGGAAAAAAATCACCGCTTTCGCAGAAACATCGAGACCAGAATGAATCATGAGTGACATTGTATGTCATAATAGCAAATTATTAGTGCACATATTTCGCACATCTTCAACACTGAATTAATACGCAGTATGCAGCTAGTCGTAACCGGGGCGTTGCCGTATTCATGGGCAACGTGCCATTAAAATGGCGCGTAGCCTACGCCGTCATGGTAGTTGTAGATGTAAGCCGTTTGGCGGAGTCTGTGGGTGTGGTGCCCAGCGGATCTTAATTTCGCCCACGTGTCGGGCTGGTTATTTATATCTAATTAAAGGCATAATGACCACAGCTAGACGAAAATGATGCAGATGTGTCAGCGCCGGTCAAATGACAAGTCGTCAGACGCGGGTGATCCCGGTGTGCATGGATCTCATAGCAATATTATAATAAGCCCCTATAATATTGCACACAATTATTATCCAACTGGTTATTGGCACATTTATGTCCCTTGTGCAGAAAGATTGGAAATATCAATCGCTTATGTAATTAGTATGAGCCAGTATAAAATAATTAACATTATTTTGTATTTATATATTTTTATACGATTTAATTATAGCATCCAAAATAAGATAAAAATTAAATTGGAAAATAAATTGGAAATCAAAAGACGGACGTTTCTTGCAACATGACAAATAAACTTCAAACATTTGTCACTCTATTATTGAATTATACTATGTGCTTTTTTAAAAAAAGTGTTGTTTTTTTACAAAACATAACGAAACTTTTTGTAAGCAACACAACTTTAGTATACATACATAGCAATATTGTCCTAACTTTACAAGTCGACCTTTTTTGTCTCTTTTTTTATAATGTTTCAGCTGTTTTTCTTTGTTAACCCTTTACGTACAATGTTATTTAATTTTCACCCACCTGAAGTTGTGTCTCGCTACCGTGACACACAACTAAAAACACTAGCATTTGTTTAACGTTAAACCAATGTTGGGGTAACGTTGGTCCATTGTCTACGACGCTGAACCAACTTTGAATCAGCATTGATTAAACGTCTTGTGTCTGCTGGGTACCATCTTTGACTTGCGTCCTGGCTTGCGGCAACCCTCGCCAGGACTATTAGTGCAGGAGCATGTGTAATCCCGTGGGAATTAAATGGTTAAAATATGCCACCTATATGAAAATGTTCAGAATAGACCACAGAATAAGAAAAAGTTTGATGGAGCTCGCAAATGGGTGTCAAAACCCTCTTATCAGGCAAAATTCAAAATGGCCGCCATGAAATAACTAAAGTTATCATATCTTCACCAATAATTTAAATAGAGACAAGATTATTTCACCAAACCGTATGTTTTCGGTATTAAGGAATGCAATAAAGCAAACGATACATTCATTTGACATAAATATCATGCAAAATTCAGAATGGCCGCCATGAAGTTACTAAAGTGATCATATCATCGTACATAATTTAGATAGAGACAGGATTATTTCACCTAACCATATGTTTTCGCTATCAAGGCATGCAATAAAACAAACATTACAATATAATCGACATCATTATGCAAAAGTCTAAATGGCCGCCATGAAATCACTGAAATTAGCATGTACCCGTCAATAAATGAGATAGAGACGAGTTTATTTCACCAAACGACATGTTTTCGGTATCATGGGATGCGGTAGACATCACTACATGTATCAAAAAAAATCAAAACGGCCGACATAACATCATCACAAAAGTTATCATATCTTTCTCAATATTTCAGACATAGGCTTGATTATTTGTTACCAGGGAATACAATGGCACCGTTTTTATAATTTCTCGCTTTAGAAATCAGGATCTTGACTGAAATATTACATCAGATAAAAACGATTATGCTGAATGTTATCTTGTACCCCCCCCCCCCAAAAAAAGCACATAAATGCATGAAACAGTGGGTCTGGTGTAATGGTGAATGCAATAGGCCCGTCCCCAATCTGGTCTGGTGGTTTAAAAATGCCCCCCCCCCCCTTCACAAACTTAAGAATTCAGTATTGTGGGGAGCCTCTGTGAACGAGAAGTAGCGTGCTTGCTTTCATACTGCCAGGACTCGAATTTTATATAGAATTGAATTGCTATATTATCAACACATTTCTGAGAATAAAATTAATCATCACTAAGACCGAAGCAAGTACGTACTTGAAACAGTTTGGCTTCATTAGGCACACATGTTTCAGTGGCAGCTCTAAGATCTAAAAAAGGGAGCTGTTTTTTGTGCGTATTAAGGCATTTGGTAAAAGTTAAGAAGGCGCCCGCTGCAAAAGGTCACATGAGTGAGTGAAAATATTTTGACCCGGCTTTCTGCTGATATCATGAGAGAAGGAAGCCCTCTTCCTATATCTAGATGATAATGCTACGCTGGTATTATTTTATGGAATACTTGCTGTTTGTTAATTTATAAACAGTGCAAACCACACAAAGATAAAGTTATATTTATTATGATTATATTTATATTTAACAAAAATATTATATGATTAAATATCTGATATTACATAGTAATTATACATCTTGTAAGTGAATATCACATTTTAAACAAGTCATCTGCTCGTGACCTCAAGGCTAATGAATTATCACAATTAGATTATCGTAGAGATAAAGTTCTTTAAATCCTAGACATTATTAAGGGTTGCTACAAAATTTAGAAAATCATCACTTTTACTGGCTTTTCATGACCAAAATGTGTTGGGGGCTTGTCCCTTTGATTTTTCGGTTAAATTAAAGTCAATTCATGTGATCTTGAGAGCAAAATTCTTCATTTTCCCCTGACTTTGCTTATTGTTTTAACGTAAGGTGTTTTCCTGGACAACTCAGGGTTATCATAAACAATCCTGACTTGTCAGGTTATTAAGGTGTCGTGTCAACCTCGATGAATGTCATTTCATTTTTATATTAGCTTTATTATTTAAAGTGTATAATGTACTTCATTGCCATATAACAGTAATACAATGCAGAATGGAACAATAACCTGTTATTTACCCTATAACATCTGATCAAGCTCTAATTTAGTTGTGAACATATGTAGGCCCCTATTGTGGAATATAGGTTTATTGCACGACAAGTGAACGGTAAAACTTGGGTGCAAACAATTACATCTCAACGTCAAACAAGCCCAAATCTTAAGTTATGTGTATATTTTTTTCTGGGTTAAATAGTATATATTCTACAACCCCTAAGTCATGACAAAGTGCATTCACAAACAAATAATTTAGCCTATTTAATGATTTGCACATTCGCTGGGTTTTGTCAAATATTTTTGTCACGTAAAAGTGTAATGACAATTAATTGAAAAAAAACTTCGCTATAATTTGACATTGCAATGACCTTAACATGCCTTTGATATGCTATTTGATACACTAGTGTAGATGCTAACTTGTAAACATGATCTCCACAAATATTGATACTATTTTGCTATTCCCCATTGTGTTACATTGCATTACTATTTTTTAGTAATGTATAAGTCAATTTATAACAGTGTCTGTTCAAGTGCTGGACCACGGACTTAGAAATACAACTATCAGGATAGTATGCTATGCCATTGTTGTTGACCTCGTGTGGGGTAATTATGATACAGGTGGTTAATAACTATACACACTAATGCTGCTAACTTGTTTAAATTGGGAAACATCTTAGAGGTGTAGAATATTATTGATATTTATAACGTGAAAGGTCACTGTCGTGAAGTGCACCCTCAGTGTATATGAACAATTATACACTCTTGTGCATCAATGCGTTAATATAGAAGTGACAGCTAATATTTTAATGCAATTCAACATAGATCTATATGTTCTTGAGTGAGTTAAAATATTGTTCAGTCGATCTCGGGTGGATGTGGATATGCCTTAATTGTTCCTCTAAAAAGTCATGCTGTCTTTTACGTAGATGGGTGGTGTGTGCTATACATAAACAGATGTTCTATTATGTAATTAGCATTATTTACTAGTATTGAGACATTGGATAAATAGGTGATGACATCACATTTTAAAGCTATATAATGATATACTAAAGGTATGATGTGTTTTATTGTTTTCCTTGTTTTATTGTTTTCCTTGAAAACATGTGGTTAGATGAAATTATCCAGTCTCTATCTCAAATATTGACAAAGATGTGATAAATTTATTAAGTTCATGGTGGCCATCTCGAATGATTTCCTGTATTACATGTGCATTATATCGATAACATTTGGTGAAATAATATCAGCTCTATGAGGATTAATGATGAATATATGATTTAGTGATTTCATGGCGGTCATTATGTATTTTGCATGATAATGATGTAATATAAAGTATCGCCTTTTTTATTGTATTCCTTGATACCGAAAACATATGCTTTGGTAAAATATTATCGTTTCTATACCAATTATTAACACAAGTATGATCAATTAAGTGATTTTATGGCGGCCATTTTGAATTTGCATGATAATGATATCGAGTAAAAGTATCGTTTGTTTTATTGCATTCCTTGATAGCGGAAACATATGGTTTGGTGAAATAATCTATTCTGTATCTCAATTATTAACGAAGATATGATCACCTTAGCGATTTCATGGAGGCCAATTTGTATTTTGCATGAGAATGATGTCAAATGAATGTATCGCTTGTTTTATTGTATTCCTCGATACCGAAAACATTTATTGATGAAGATATGCTACCTTAAGTGATTTCATGGCGGCCATTTTGAATTCTGCCTGAAATATAGTGTTTTGACACCAATTTGCGAACTCCATCAAATTCCATCAAACCCTTGCCTGAACAAATTTCAAAAGAATCGGAACAAAAAAGGATAAGAAATAAGATGAGAATTTAGCTTAATGAGCAGACTGTTTTCTCATAATATTATGCATTGCTGAATTGGACTAATATTTTAGACAAAAGTCACTCACTAATTGGTTGTATTTTAACCGGGATCCAATCAGCAAGTTCAACTCTTCAACTTCGAAAATGATTCTTAGCGTTTTCCAACCAGTTGATGAAGGAATCTCGGAAGCAAACTACATGTAATTCAGTTTCAAATAGACATAAAAAACGCGCAGTTGGGACACTAGATGAATAGATAAAGAAACATAACATTATTTTGAACATCATAGCACGTTATCTTAAAAATTTAAGTAAAATGGTTTGGTAATTTAAATGATACTACAATTAAAAAATAGATAATTTCCATAATTTATTGAAAGGTGTAGAAATTTAAGTTCTTAGGGATAAAAAAAATTTTAACCATCATGTCGGCTTATATGATTAACTCTTAAAGTGTTAAGCGAGACTCAAGTCGTTTTAACCTGTTTTATTAGACAATCAAATCACTGTTATTGGGATCGAAATAGGTGTCAAAACATCAAGATTTTCAAATGTTTCTCGTCTCAAATTAAACAAATATGGGTAATTTTGAGCCACTTGAAGTTGTGGGTCGTGTTAGCGAGACACAACTTCAAGTGGGTGAACATTTAAATTATTTAATTTAGCGCTTTAAGGGTTAATTGATCAACTGAAGTCCTCAAAAACACTAAATCATCTGATAAGTTATCCTCTTGTTAACAAATTGTCAGGATCAGTGTCTGCTGAGCAACAAATGTTCAAAATGGTATGATTTTACATTTTCACATCCACTGACGAATAGCACGTTGACAAATATTTTAAATCACAAAATTGTGGCTGCATAGATATATCTTTAAAATTTGTCAGTTAAAATATGATTTATATATTATCTGTGACTATGCACCGTGTGTAACAGATAACAGTTTTTAATTATTTCTTTTGCATTTTACAAAAAAATGACTGATCATGGTGGTTGGGCGAAGTGATTATCTAGAATGTAATTACAAAAATCTAGAAAAATGTGAAAAAATATCAAAACAATATTCATTTATATACCAAAATCGCAATAAATAGATACTTTATGAATTATACTTGTGTCTTGTGTTGTCGAAAATCTCATGACGTAAAACATGGATTTATTTATCAAACTTATCCAAGGTTTTATTTGCGTTTCTTTTAATCGTCAGCTCACTGAAGGCTCAATCCGGCATATAACACAGATGCTATTCCTCCGGCACTGCTTTCTAGTGAGTGTCATTTGTTGACCTTGACGACAGCTAAATGCCAGAGGTTACAGCTGACTTTGTCACGTTCACAACCCCCACACATGACTGTCTGTGATTTGATCAAAAAAAACTCCTAGCAAACAGGAGCTGCTGACCCAATGCAGGGTAAATGTTGGGCCGACGTCGTAGCCCTGTGAGTACAGAAAACGGACACACCCAACCAGTCTGACACACCCAACCAAGAGGAGCGAGCACAACTAATATAAATGTGATATGCTATTACAAAAAGCCTACAGGGACCAGGCAACCGATATCTCCATAATGAGGGAAACACTCAAATGACAAGTCACCTCTCCCCGGAGATAATGTGAGAGACAAGTCATATAATTATGTTTTTGTTTTCGTAATTGCCGCTATGATTTTCCACCTGTCACCAAAAGTAGCTATATCAAAAGCGGGGCATAAAATTTTGCAACGTCGATTCTTAAACCTGAAAGTTATATCCACGGTGAAGGGCATGGGTTGTTTTCACTTTGTATCATTAACAATATTGGGTTAATGTTGGTCCATCGTATGTGATGCTGACCCAATAGTAGACCTCACTCAATATGGTGACACATTTTCATGTTTGCTGGGACTTAATGGGTGGTAAACGTAATAACATAATCTCTTATAGTCTAATACATTGGGAAATTATTGACCGCTTTGCATTGTAATTTGATCCGACTAATATTATTAGATATTATAGGATTCCTAAAGGGCTAGTAAACTTGGACGATAAAATCTGGACAACTGGATTTTATCATGCCCACGATTTTGCATGTTTTCATCAGCCTCAAAAAACGTATTTATCGTAGATTTTTGGTTTGCTATGAAATTGCATTTACTATTAAAAAAAAATGAACGGTTTATAGTCATATTATATTAATCAGTATTTGAAAAAAATATTATTTAAGACTACTTCATAGATGACGACAGCAAAAAGCAAAGATCGTTTCTTTCTTCGAACTTTAATACTACATTATTAGTATTATTTCTTAGTTCCTAATACATATTAGTATATTCATTTATATAATGCCTAAAGACATTTATGATAATACAAATTATTTAACCATGGATGGTAGTAATCAAAGTAACAACACCCACGTGAGGGTGGTCTATAATACACGCGCATCCCTGGTGAATTGGAGCATGGTAAACCTTGGTGTATCATGGTTTACCATGATATACCATGGTGCTCAGAGCCATGGTTTACCATGATTTACCATGGTATACCATAGTTGGGTTATGCCCTTATGGTTCAAATCGGTTAGGAGTAATCATTTTACGACCATGGTCAAACCATGATCAAACCTTGATGGCCAACCAGCATATAGCCATGGTCAGACCATGGTTAAACCATGGTTAAAACATTGTTTAAACCATGGTCATCATGGCTAAACTATGGTCAAACATGTTTAAACCATGATCATCATGATTAAACTATGGTCAACCATGATCAAACCATGATCAAATCATGGTTAAACTATGGTCAACCATGATCAAACCATGGTCAAATCATAGTTAAACTATGGTCAACATGGTCAAATCATAGTTAAACTATGGTCAACCATGATCAAGCCATGGTCAAATCATGGTTAAACTATGGTCAACCATGATCAAACTATGGTCAAATCATTGTTAAACTATGGTCAACCATGATCAAACCATGGTCAAATCATGGTTAAACTATGGTCAACCATTATCAAACCATGGTCAAATCATAGTTAAACTATGGTCAACCATGATCAAACCATGGTCAAATCAAGGTTAAACTATGGTCAACATGGTCAAATCATAGTTGAACTATGGTCAACATGGTCAAATCATAGTTAAACTATGGTCAACCATGATCAAACCATGATCAAATCATAGTTAAACTATGGTCAACATGGTCAAATCATAGTTAAACTATGGTCAACATGGTCAAATCATAATTGAACTATGGTCAACATGGTCAAATCATAGTTAAACTATGGTCAACATGGTCAAATCATAGTTGAACTATGGTCAACATGGTCAAATCATAGTTAAACTATGGTCAAACATGATCAAACCATGATCAAATCATAGTTAAACTATGGTCAACATGGTCAAATCATAGTTAAACTATGGTCAACATGGTCAAATCATAGTTGAACTATAGTCAACATGGTCAAATCATAGTTAAACTATGGTCAACATGGTCAAATCATGGTTAAACTATGGTCAACCATGATCAAACTATGGTCAAACCATGCTCAAACCAAAGTTAACCAAGGCATTTTGCCAATTTTGCTGTTTACTATTGGTCCACCGTCTGCGACTCCTGCCCAACATTAAACCAGCATTTTCTTAATGTTTCGTTTGGTACATCCGTAGAAGTCATTTTGATGTTTTTTCGTGTTTTTTTCAGGATTGATGTGGATTTGTGAGACACTGTAATAAAAGGCTTATTTTTCTTTGTATTTTTTGTTCTTTCTGCTCACTATTACTGGTAGAAATGAAGCCATAGAATTAAAAGAGTTATTTGTTTTGAATGGCACAGGCATGCTGTGGCCCCTTCTGATAATTTTTTTACACATGTGCCATTTTTGAATTTTTGTAAGAAAATTTAAAAAAAATGAAAATAGACTGTGTCCACTGCCCTATGAGGAAGTTCTGGAGGACATCATCAAGACCGTTTGTACAGAACAATGTGGGAATCTCAAAGAATCGAGATACTAGTTTGCCCGAGGGTAAAAATGGAATTTGCATAGCTATAGGATGAGAATCCATCACAATTTTTCTTCCATGACCCCCTCGTGTTTTCTTCAGTTTTCTTCAGCTGCATCAAAAAGTTCAAGTGTCTGGGTGATGTTTTTAAATTCTGTATCCCTTTAACAATTTGCAACATTGATGTGCCATCTTTTGGACGTTTTTATAATTTAGCTCAGATTTTGATCTAGCACGGCATTATTACTGGAAGCTGTTTTGAGAAATAAAACGCAAGACGACAACACACATTTTGTATGGCATTGATGTGAAATACAGGCTAGATCTACACGTTGATATATCACGATGACAACAACATAATAAAGCAAACAGAACAAATTAAGTCACGCTTTGATTGGAAAACTCCAACAAAACGAGTATATTTCCATATTTCTCTCATCATCCATCATGATGATATTTGATTTTTTGGTGAATCTGATCGTGTGCACAAGCACGAGATAACGACCGAATGTTATTGCACTTTTAGCTTAACGTCTGCGACCCTGGCACAACACTTAAACAACATCAGATCAAACCCTCGTATTTTCTGAGATGCAAATTAAAATGGAAATAAAATACTATCATTAGAAACGTTTAGGTGAAGCTTACTAATATTTAAAATATTATATTTTAAACATTTCAGAGACAACAGGATAATACCATATGTATATGTGGCGATTAGACCCTGATTAACTCTTTAAGCCTTCACGATGCATCAGAGCATCATTTTGCATCTTTGAAAAATGACTTTATTTCCTACACCTAGGGGTTTTACAGAACGCGCATTTTAATGGAACTGTTTTAATAACAATATCTTTTTTTGGTTAGCACAGGATTAACTCGTTTTCGTGAACTTATTTAAATTTTCGCTCACTTGAATTAAGTTGTGTCTCGCAAGCATTTTCTAATCCTGATGTTTAAGCATTAATTTCCTTCCCGGTGATTTGATGGTGTAATAAAATTCAATGAAAAAAAAAATAGTCGGACTTAAATTAATAACTATACGCGTAAATACAGATCAGATGTAATTTTGTATAAGTATTTGAATCATTTAAGCTCTGCAATCAAATAAATCAATCACAAGACATTGTTTAAATATATTTGTTAAATTTCAAGCTGAATGAACATGAGTGTAAATACTACGATTTAAGATGTTTTAAGAGGGGTTTAAAGCTGCAACTGTGGTTCAATTCTCTCTCTTGAATTAAATCACAGAAATGAAAGCTAAGTGTCCTTTGAACGTATATAATCTCAGCGTGGCAAGGTCTCACTAGCAATCCGATGAGCGGTGTGCTGTCTATTTATCATAAGACGATAATTGGATCTCTATAGAACAGAAAGGACGACGTGAATAAGATATAGATAAATGTCATGCTAAGTAACAGCCTGTCTTACAGAAATGTCAAATAGCGAAAAATGGATCAATAATAAAACAGAATAATATGCCTCGTAGGTAAATGCATTTGTTGTTTGCACACTTTAAAACTAGTCAACAACATGTTGTATTAATTCCCAGCACACATGAGATCTTGAAACAACATTGAAATAATCATGGCCCACTGTCGACGACGCTGGTCCAACATTAAGCCAGCATTTATTCAACGTCTCATGGCTGCTGGGAAAGTACGAAATGATGCAAGAGGCCCGGGTGAGTTTATCCACGTAAATAAAATTATTTTCATCAGAGCAGGCAGCCAAAGTGGAGATGGCAGAGACCTAGTCCATATTGACGACACAGTGACCATAAAGTCCATCGTTACCATGGTCATTGAGCCCGCTTTCCTCGTTCATGAGACAAAAGCAAACATAACCAAGTGACTCTCAGTGGGCGTGGCGCAGGTTTAGCATTGGCTCAATGTCGAGTACCTGCAGGCGTCGGGCAAGTATTGGGCTTGACCAACTAAGTTCTCAGCAAGAGAGCAATCTCTACAGCAACCAGGGATTTTTCTAAGTTTATATTTAACCCTTACAACTCTGAAATATTTGTATAAAGCATGAAATCATCATATAAAATCATCACAACTGTCTTAATTAGCTCCTTCCATTTCATTTAAATACTTATGTTATTGTTCTATAGTCATTGTAAATGCCTTACTCTCTCAGTGCGGGGATCGACTTTAGACGTCAGAAGACGTCAGATTCTGTCTATGATGTCTAAATGAAGTGGATCGTCGGTTGTATTTCGTGTGCTTGTCCAGGTGTAGATCAAACTAAATATGTGTTCATCAACAAGATTTCAAACTACTTGGTTTACAACTTAAAAAAATTGAATAACGTTCAACCACCACGCGAAATTGTGTCTCGCTGACGCTACTCTCAATTTCAAGTGAGTAGAATAGCTTCAATCACATAATGTGGCTATACAAATTTTAAACAACAAGTTAAAATGTCCACGGAAAGATGATTTCAATGAGATACGAAGGATCGAGATTTTAATTAACGTTCGACCTCCATGATTTCTCTAAGAAAAATCAATGGCGGTACTATAGGATCATAAATACACTTAGTTACTTGTTTATTTTACCAGTTTAACGTATAATTATGGTGTCTGGTTTACCCGGAATGACAAGCTGCACAGAAAACCAACCGGTCTCGGTTTCGATTCCTGGTAAGGGCGAGCTAAATCTGGTTCATCTTTGGTTCATGCTATTGTATTTACCTGAAAGGTGCCCTTAGAGCTATTAAATAAAAAGGTAGTAGACGGAATGTTGTTGAATTAAAGTAGACATACTAGTATATTACCTCATAAAATGTGTCACTTCCAGATGCTTGCAATGGACAGCTAATCAATTGTGCTGACATATGCTGATAACATATCAGATACAGACTTCTGTGGCGGCTATTATTAGCAAGGCGATCATCAGGCGTTATTTGCATTCCTTAAACACTGTGTCGTCGTCAGCTGTTTGTTCTCTTTTAGAGACACAGATGGCCATCAACATAACATCATATCGGTGTGTATGTATGACTGTGTATGACATGAGTATGTGCCTGTGTGCATAGGTGTATGTAGGTGTGCACACGTGTAAATACTAAATAATATAATAATTATAAATGGTATAATATACCGTCAAAAATGGACACGAAAAATAGCATGGTGTGCTACAGGAAGTGTATATCATGGCAAGAAATAAAAAACACTATAAGTAACCAGGCCTAATAATACGAAATATACATCATCTTGAAATAAATTGAAATTTACCGACGACGTTGTTGCGACGTTTAATCAACGTCATTGAACGTCGCAACAACGTCGTTTGCCCAGTGGGTCGATGTATAATTACAAGACGAACAAGCAACAAAATAAAAATAATCAGCGGATTGACATGGACCGGATTTTATGGTGGTCGCAGACGGTGGGTCAACGTAGAACAACATTGAGTCAATCCCCAAAAGCACAAGATATATTGACCCAATGTTGAGTAAGATTGGGCCAGCGTGGAATCTGGTGTTCCAGCTTTAAACCAACATTAGTTAGATATATTGTGCTGTCTGGGAAGTCTTCTGTTCCCTATATCATGTATATAGGTATATTATTTTTGGTGTGTGTGTGCTTGTCCCTTTCTACCATATAAATTATATTTTAATACATGGTATATTTTTCGTTTTCGTTTTATTATTTTTCGACAACACGTTACATTTATTTTATTATTTAAGACAAAACCGAACGTGTGATACTGTATGTCGATGCAGTTTTTAGACGGTGCTCGATCTTTAGCTTGCCCAGCTCATTCTCAACGATGCCGTATAGGCCTACATAATCTCGATTTATCAAGTTAGGCGTACAATAATGCCAACGAGATCATATATCCAACTCGCGTAGGTATAATACTATGTTTAACGCTTATAACGCGGGGTTTGACTTTAACCGCATCAGATTCTGACGTCTAAAGTCTATCCCCGCACTGTAAAAGTACAGCTATTTATAGTTGCCGTAGATCTATGATATAGTTATTCAAATGAAGCAGAAAGACATAACTAAGATATTTATTGTAAATTCAAATTTAATCTCCATGGTTTATACAAAAATAGGTTTACCTTTATATAGTGCTTTGAAACTTTGATAAAACCTAGCTATAGGGACAAAGTATTATTAACTTTAAAAACGTTATGAATGACATATTTAGTTATTTCTACTTCAGATCGTTATAAATCGTTATAAATATTTCATTCCTTCAGTGCGGGGGATCGATTTTTGACGTCAGATTCGATCCCCGCACTTAAAACGTAAATAGGAGGATATAGTTATACGGTTTTAACTTTAACCCTGTAAGCTCTCACGATGCATTAAAGCATCATTTTGCATTGCTGAAAACAGAACTAATTTTTCTACAACTAAGGGATTTTGACTGAAAATTTACATGAAACTGGTTTGCCAATACATGGTCATTTTCTTTAATTTTTCACTCACTTCAAATCATATTCATCCACTACAAGTCGAGAATAGCGACAGCAATTAGCGGCTTGCAATGGATGAAGATGACAATGTTAAATTCAAGTTTGAAAGGGTAAAGCCAGCGTTATTAGCCTCCTCAAAAATACATTATTTTTTTTAGTTATAGTATTTTAAAAAATAGCATACTATTTCATATCAGTGAGATTACTCTTCATTGTGACGCACTACATATTTCTAATTTATTTATTGCAAAAATAATAAGACAGTTGATCATTTCGATCACTTATATTGCAAGTGGAACTCGTGGTGAATTGTGAAAATATAAACACAAAACCGTTATTTAGGAACATGTCGTCAAGTCTTTTGTCAGGTGCCAATAGGAAGTGGAAATTAGGATAATGTCAAGTCTTTTGTATTTTGTCTAGATAGACCTGCTAGAAGGATCCAGCAAAGTTGATCAACGTTTAAACGTTGGGCTACCTTCTGCGCCGCTGACCCAACACTAAACCATCGTCGATTCAAAGTCTCATGATTGCTGGAACAGGCACTGCTGCTAAAGTTCAGTTAACGAATGTTTATTCTGACTGTCATGGCCAAACTATATTTGATGCGGAGTGCTTATTGAGAGCAGAGAAAGTAAAGCATGTATCTGAGATTACTGACAGACTGGTCTGACGGCTGTATTGATTGTGAGCATTTTGGCGCCGTCTGGCTCAGAACCATGATCCCGTGCATACATAAATATTATACTATGCCGTGACACAGACTGATTTTCAGAATAAAAATACAGATTTTACGACTCATTGGGGAACCTCAATCCTGAACTACAAGGATTTAAAGTCAGGCTTTGAGATCACCATCATGATTTGGACCAAGTATGATATTCAACCTACGACCAATGAAAAAGTGGTTCAGCCTGTCACATGACGAGTTCAGCCGTCATTCGGTTATTTAAATGAGGGGATATAATACCATACTTGGGCCCATGATTTTTTATCTCTGTGTCTATTATCGACAATTACCAAATCTATTTTACGTTGGCTTGCATATAAAAGTATGTTTGTGTTTCATTGGGTAGAATTAGCAGTAGAACATTTACTTTAAAAAGTCGTGATCTGTTAAAAAAATATAAAATGCTTGACTTTAAAACCTTTGCAAGAGTGACTTAAATGTTATTGTTATGAAAACATAAAATAGGTCTATGTTCTTTGATTTAAACTACGTTCCAGAAGGTAGACACACGTGACAACAAATATGGTTATTCAATTTCCACTAGAGATATTGTGTTATAGGGCCTAAGTCAGCCAAAGCCTTGCGAAACTTCCATTGTATGGTGAGTAAACATGAAAAAACACACATTTAAAATCAACCTTAAGGACATGGATTTTATCTTTCGATTTGCGTCTGTAAACTGAGTTGATTAATGTGTTGTTGTGAAAGTAGAATAACAACGAGGCGTTCACCCAACAGCCTCTGTACCCTGAGCACGGCGTCGTCACCATCACATTTCCCGTTTGCACAGTTATTTATCGTCTGTTCAGCACGGTCCGTTATGACAAAGGATCTCAATGATCGTCAAGCAGATGTTATGCAATCTTACCTGAGATCTCGACCAATGAGAAGCTGGCAATCTAAGGCTCACCGGAGTGGAAAAAGTCGCAACCTCCCGGACGACACCAGAGTGTGAAGTAGGAATTGTTGGCATTTGTATCTGGCGTGGGGCAGACAAGTGGATAATTAATTATGTAATATTTATTATAATTCTGCCTCGCAGTCAGATATTGGCCAGCGCATAATCTCATATTTCTCTACAGCGACCGATCTCCATAAAGTTCCACATACTTTATTAACCCATATTATATGGAATTAGGCCGGCTGGTCTTGTAGGTCTGACATTCTACAAGTGTTTCTATTTCATGAATTGCATTCAAAATATACCATGTGGTGCTTTACCCTCACAGCGCTGAGATCGACTTTAGACGTCAAAAGCTGACTCTGTAGACGGCTGATTCTGACGTCTAACGTCGATAGATATTCAAATAAAGCGGAAAGAGCTAACTAAGACATTTATGATGATTTTAAATTGAATAAATCCCTTTGGTCCCCATGGTTTATGTGAAAAAAATCAGCGCTTTAAGGGTTTAGTGTAAGAGGGCAGTGTAAACGGTTGAACACGTCAGCTCGCATGAAAGCGTCTGGATTGTTCAGTGACCACAAAGGTGTTGGATTCCGCTTCAAAAACAGAAAAACTCCCCCGTCTTTCTCCAGAGCTCCGGACACCATCCGTCTACTTGAAAGCTAATACTCCAGGGAAATCTAATGGGATCCTCAGTCCACTGGCTTATGTAGCAAATATGGGTTCCGTCGGCATGGCGTGTTAGGGTTCGGAACCAGACATTTTTAATAAGCAACATTTGGTTTCAGGATATCATGTTGAATACGCGTAGGCTAAATGGGCTAGCAATTAGCCCTTAAAGCACTGGTATCGACTTTAGACGTCAGAATCTAACGTTTACAGACGTCAGATCCTGAAGTCTAAAGTCGATCCCCGCACTGAAAAATTAAAAATATTTGTAATGGCCGTAGACCCATAACATACATATGAAAATAAAGCAGAAAGAGTTAACTAAGACATTTATGGTAATTTTAAATTGAAAAAACCCTTTGGTCTCCATGGTTATATTAAAATATTTGAGAACTTTAAGGGTTGGGCACCTCGTTCACGCTCACCTGCGATTGAGATAGAGGTGGAACCACCTAATGGCTGTGGATTCAGCCACCTGATGGACTCACTGGCATTGAAAAGTAGTCAGCTTATCAAACGTGGATACTACAGATTTGTACTTTTCAATGACAGGGAGTCTATCAGCTGGTTAAATCCCCTGACACCAGGTGGCACCCATCTCTATCTCAATTGCAGGCTTACCACTGTACTGTCATTCGGGAAGAGTAGGGCATATTCACGCTTACTTTGGGCTTCACCCGTTGTTAAATTGCCGCATTGTGACGAATTCACTCAGTAACATCCACCCGATTATAAGTATTGTGCGGATCTAGACTACTTTTACCTAGACCAGAACCACCTTTTGTAGATTTATTTGCAGATCAGGTTCATATTACGGGGTTATTGCCTCTCCATCAAAGTGTTATTGACCCTTTTAAATTATAGCGTGCTTATTAGCTATAATATATCACTTTGACATGACATCGCTAGTCTCCTGTAATTATAAAACTACACGAACTATCAACACCATGAGAGTCCGCATAAATGCATACATATAATACACCATGAATGAATTGTGAGTCACAGACAGCACCAAATTTTAATGAGAAATCAATTATTTGTTTTGGTGTAGACACAAGTACGAGATGCAAATCGTTGAGTATTTCAGAAGAATTCCTCAGAAAATATTGAGTTTAATTACCAAAGTTTTTTTAAAACCATGAAGACCAAAGGGTTTTTTAAATCAGTATCAATGTCCTAGTTAGCTCTTCCAGCTTCCTTTTAATACCTATATTATGGGTATACGGCCATTAGAAATACTTTTACTCTTACAGTGCGGGGATCGACTTTTGACGTCAGATTCAGACGTCTGGAGACGTCAGAATCTGACGTCAAAAATCGATCACTCTAAGGGTTAAAGATTAACTTAAAGATATTAATAGCTCGTGAGAAGTCAGCTCAAAAGTTTCTAAGCATTTGAGAACAGCTGTGTTGTAGGGGCTGACTAAAATTTAATAATAATTATCGAATCCAAAGATCATGAAATTAATCGTATCTGATAGAGCTGATATCATGAAACTGTAGATTTTGCTGATATCAGACCAGATAACCCTGATGATGAAAACCATCATGATCCTGGTAATGGAAATATGATCTGCAGAATTATGCAACTATTTTACAGATTCTGGTAAAGTCTGACATGGTAGTGTAGATGGTAATTATTCCTGATAATCACCTGCATTGATTGAGCAATTAAGCAAACAAATTGGGTGATAATTCCTGGGAAATTACACCTCCTGCAACAACAACGTTCACCCGATGCTAGACCGATGTTGCCCGGTCGCATGCGACGCCGGTCAAACATTCAACCATCACTGGCGAAACGTGGTGCTTGCTGCTAAGTGAATAGAATTAGCCATACAATTAGCTGTACTATAGCAAGAGAGAAAGTAAAACAAGAGGATTGGCCGGCAATGCATTTTATTGCTGAGAAAAAGCAGCCTTCTTTTGGAGGTTGTAACGCTGCATGCAAATAAATCAGCAATATAACTATCATCTAAACAAAAACCTAGGCAATTCGATACATGTATATAATCCCCATAAGCATGATAAGACTTGACCAGTACGATAGGTGATGCAAGGCATCACATGGTAATAGTCGCGCCCAAAATATTTTTTACGTGCTAAAGGGTTTTTTTAAGAGGCCATATTGTTTATTGAAGAAATATTTCAAGTGATATTCAAGTTATAATGTCGAGTTCTGAGCAGTTAATATGAAAGGGAAAAATGATGATAGGTTTACATGGTTTAGTCCGTTGATGTGTTGGAAGAAAAATTATTAAATTGATTGTGCTGTTCAAAATATGCAGAACACAATTCCCAATCTAATTTTGTTAGTAAGCGACTACTGTTGAGACTAATACAAAAAAGGTGTAAAATAAAATAGCTTGGCATGTGCACGAGGGGCCTCATATAATTTCGGGAACGGACATAAAAGGGTGGGAAACGAATGGGACAAGTCATAATTTGGGCTATTTGTCAGTAATTGTGTCAATACTTAGCCATTCCAAGTTTGTGTAATTATGATACGACTTGGAGAGCGGACGGCTATCAAAATGAGAAAAAAAAATTATGTTTCGTGATTTACAAAGATGGGATGGATGCGACAAATTTACATAGGGGGTATACTTTTTTGACCGAAAACACAATATTCCCGAAAATATTTTTCTTATCTGCTGGTAATATATAGATATATTGAGGTATCTAATTATGACAAATTATACATAATTATGCACTTGCTGATAATTTGAAGAAATGAAAATTATCTATAAATAAAATGCTATAAATTTTGTGTTTTGTACAGCTTTGTTACTCCTGGATCACATTTTTTCTACGGTCATTTCTTAAAATTCAAGTACTTTTTATCCAGAAAAACGACCAAATTATACATGTATAGAATTGGGTAGATTACATATCACTACTGCATAGTTAGTATTGTTTTTTTCATTAAGGTTGTGGTATGTCTCTTAGTTTCTACAAGATGCAATGAGGATCTTAAAAACTAATGAGGATATATTTAAAAAATATCTAGACAGGCTGTATTTTTTATTTCTATGAATTTTAGAAGAAAAGTAAAATTCTATGACTTTTGTAGGTTTTCCATGAGCATTCGAACACTATACGTAGGCCCTATCCAATCACATAGCAGTGAATAAATGACATAAAATAATGGAAAATTATTAAAAGTTGAGGGCTTATTACAGGCTATTATGGGTTACTTAGGTCATTTTCTTTTGATAATCAATTTTTTTGTAAAAAAATCAATTCAGCTCAAATTTGAACGGCAGATGATTTTGGATCAATTATACCTACTACAGGATTTGAATGTATTTTGAAGACTTTTGAGGCAAAAATTTAAGGGTGGAAAAGAAAAGGCGGGAGCAAAAATAATGTATGAAAAGAATGTTGTTGCATTGTATAGGTTGGCTGGAATGAATGGAAATATTGTCAGTATACAAATAATAACAGATTTTATATGGTAAAAAGATTTATTCAATATAAAATAGTGAAATAAAATATAAGTTACATATACAAATATTTATTTCATGGTAGTAATGTAATGTTTATGCAGGGATGAGAACTAAGAACGAAATAAACAAAAGTGAAATCATGGCTAATTTATTTAAAGGGACTGGCTCAGGCTAAAATCATAAATAATCGGTGATTTTATTTTGGCCTATTAATATGACCATATGATGTAAACATGTCCATAGACTAGAACTGCAAAAGTGTTTACTAGAACTGCAAAAGTGTTTTTTTTAATTTTTGTGCTGCGCATTTACCCGTCAGGCTAGATATAGAGATGAATTTCCAGTATTTCTTATTTTTGACGTGGTTGTCCAAAATAAGAGATCAGGAAGGTCGTCTCTATATCTAGCCTAACTAGTGAATGCGCAGCACAAAAATAAAAAAAACTTTTGCAGTTTTAGTCTATGGACATGTTTGCATCATATAGTCATATTAATAAGCCAAAATAAAATCACCGATTTTTTAATGATTTTAGTCTGAGCAAGTCCCTTTAATATAAAATAGTGAAATAAAATGTAAGGTACGTTATTTCACCAAGTACCTAGGCCCACTTTAAGGCTTTAAACAAAACGTATTTATAAAAATGACAAAATAAATCAAATCTGCTCTGCAAAGCTAAAAGGCAGCATCTGCTTACTTGTAAAGTTATCAGATTCTGCCTTTTGGCTTTGCATGGCAGAAATGTAAGCTTTACTTAAGGGTGAGAACGTTAAAGAATAAAAGAAACAAAAGTGCAAATATGGCAAATTATTTGGATTGTCCAAGTAATTCAGTGACGATATTGCATATGGCTGGCATATGGTCACAAAATTATGAAACTAGAAACAAATAACAAGTTTAAAAAAATTATGAGTTAGATATCAATCTATAGCAACAAAAAACATACTAACTATTCAACTAAATAACGCATTTGATGCTTGATACCAACACAAAATTATAAAGCTTAAAATAAATAAAGAGCTAAATAATGACAAGTTAGATACAAAACTACAATAACAAAAAATGACCATAATATAAGTGAAATGGAAAAGTTATAAATAATGACTATTCAAAGATGTTTCTGAGCAATCGACATTTATCGGAAGGCCTTAGCAGTCTGGGCCGCCTAAAGGCTAGACTATCTATAGACTATAGGTAGTCACATAGGGCCTAGCCCAAGGCTTGGGCCTACAGGATTTTTTAAATTTTTAAATTTTAGTCCCACATCAGGATTTAAAAATCCTACAGCTACAGTCTTAATACGAGGTTTTAAGCAACTAATATAGCTACTAAAGATACTATGATTGTTAAGGCCCAACTGCACTTAAAATTCCCTTAGTTCACTAGCCATTTTAAGTGCATGTACCTGAAACGCAAATTTTAAGGGCACTTAAAAATAAAAATGCACCTAAATGCACTAGGTTTAAGTGCACTAATTTTTTTAGTGCACTTAAGCACCTGAAACCAGCTTTGATAGCTAGTCTTGTAGATAGGTTTAATATCCCCAATATTAAGGTCCGAGTTGGCTGAGGGGCGAGCTGACCCGGATCTCACACATTTACGTCTCAGGCTGTCAGAATCACTTTCGGGAATAGAACTGTGGTTTGTGACTGTCACTGTAGTCTAAAAATCTAAACTACGACTAACTACTACTCCTATTCTGAATTACACACACGGTGTGAGCGTGCCCCAGTATTCGAACATGCCCTGTTCTCCCCTACTAGTAGGCCTACTCCTAGCCTTACGGGATTTAATTACCACCGCTTACGAAATTCCCAAATAATTTATAGTCCGGGCCGCCTAAAGGCTAGACTATATGTAGTCACATATGGCCTAGCCCAAGACGTGGGCCTACAGGATTTTTTTATTTCCCAATTTTAGTCCCACAACAGAATTTAAAAATCATATAGCTACAGTCTTTATACGAGATTTAAAAAAACTAATATAGCTACTAAAGAAATAATTCAGGAACTAGGGACTATGATTGTTAAGGCCCAACTGCACTTAAAATTCCCTTGGTTCACTAGCGATTTTAAGTACATGCACCTGAAACGCAAATTTTCAGGGCACCAAAAAATAAAAATGCACCTATTCGGTTTGAATGCACTAATTTGTTTAGTGCACTTAAGCACCAGAAAACAGCTTTGACAGCTGGTCCTGTAGATAGGCTTAATATCACTAATATTAAGGTCCGAGTTGGCTGAGGGGCGAGTTGAACTCGGATCCCACGCATTTACGTCTGACAGGCTGTCAGTATCACCTTCGGGAATAGAACTGTGGTTTGTGACTGTCACTGTAGTCTAAAAATCTAAACTGTGACTAACTACTACTTCTATTCTAAATTACCCACACGGTGTGAGCGTGCTCCAGTATTCGAACATGCCCTGTTCTCCCCTACTAGTAGACCTACTCCTAGCCTTGCGGGATTTAATTACCAACGCTTACGAAATTTCCAAATAATTTATAATAAGGTCTCACGCAATTTATTGGAGCAATCGACATTTGTCGGAAGCACCTGAAACCAGCTTAGACAGCTGGTCCTGTAGATAGGTACCGTTTAATATCACTAATATTAAGGTCCGAGTTGGCTGAGGGGCGAGTTGACCCGGACCCCACGCATTTACATCTCAGGCTGTCAGTATCACTTTCGGCAATAGACCTGTAGTCTAAAAATCTAAACTGTGACTAACTACCACTCCTATTCTGAATTACCCACACGGTGTGAGCATGCTCCAGTAATCGAACATGCCCTGTTCTCCGGGCACGACAATAATAAGGTCTGAGTTGGCTGGGGTGCGAGTTGACCCGAATCCCACTCATTCACGTCTCAGGCTGTCACTGTCGGGAATAGGTGGTTTGTCCACTAGTACTACTATTAGTCCTAGCCCTACGGGATTTAATTAATAATGCTTACGAAATTTCAAATAATTTATAATAAGTTCTCGCACAAATAATTACTTGAAATGTAAGCAAGATCGGAAATACATTTATCAGAAGGCCCGAGCAGACCATTTACAGGCATAGCTAGCCAAACAAAAAAACCATGAATAATTACAAGTATTTTAATGTTTATTTTTGTTTCTAGTGGAGTCTACCTCTTATTTTTGTATCTTTATTATTACTCTCATTTTTAAAAGGACTAAAAACATTGGTTGATTTAGTATTATTAGATCTATTAGGATATTTTTGTAAACTACATCATCGCTAACCTTAACTGAATGACAGGCAGTTTGACCTGGTCCTGTAGATTTTTTACTATCACTAAAACATGTAAAAGGTCGAGTTGGCTGTGCCTGTGGTGCGAGTTGACCCGGATCCCAGGTACGTCTCAGTCTCAGGCCAATGTCTTAGGCTGTCAGTGTCACTTTCGGGAATAGACCTGTGTCTGGTGACTGTAGTCTAAAAATCTAAACTAAACTGCACATTCACCTTAAAATTTGTAGATATATAAATTATAATTCAGTCGTTGAATGGGCCATCTCGTAGAATGGCCCACAACTAGGGCCATTTTATATATATGTATACCATAGGGTAATATAGATTCATATGAAGTAAATTTCAAAAAGCTTAAATTTAAATATATTTAAAAAATAAATATTTATAGTAGTAACTCTAGGCCTACTACTACTATATAGGCCTAGCCTTACGGGATTGAATTACCAATGTTTACGAAATTCTTAAATAATTTATAATAAGGTCTCACACAATTAATTAGTCTACTTAAAATCTAAGCGAGATTGGAAATACCATGATACTGATAGCTCCATGATCATGATGTTTCAGAGCATTCGACATTCATTGAAAGGCCCGGGCAGCCCGTCTACAGGGCTAGCTTTTTTGTAATCTCTACCACAGTCTGGCCCAGAATGCACTGCGCACCACTTCCTGTCAAGCTAATGGGCCACACAGAGATAGCGAATACAGTATCGTCGCGCCCTGGAGGGGCGCGACAATGAAAAGTTTTGCTTATAGTATTCGTGCATATGTCTTGTTTAATTTAACAATAATTGAAGTATACACATGATAAGTAGGGCCTATATTTGTATCTACAACAGGGAAAGGTAGGAGTTTTTTAATTTAGATTACTAAATAAGACAGAAGAAAGACCCTTCAAAGTCAGAATAAGCAAGAGGGGATAAGATACAGGCTCAGAGGAGGAGTCTCATTGTCCGGTTTTCTTGATTCAGAGCGTGGTATTGGATACCTTAACACTGAATCTGTATTATTGATGTTGATGTTTTTTTTTATTTTGTATGGATTTTTGTTTTAGGCTGTGCGTTGGAATAGCAGACCATCACTCAGTTAGTTGTGTTGTTGTTTTCTCATTGTCTTTCTTTCTCTTCTCTTCTCTTCTCTTTCCTTCATTCTTTTCTTCTCCTTTGACAGAGCTAAGATGTGTAAGTAGAGTGTGATATAGTGCCTTTTTTCATCTTATTATAAGCGCTAATAAGATATGGTATGATATAAGCCATGTGGTGCTTACAAGTGTTTGTTCAAAATAAGGCTATGTGGTGCCTAACTGTTTATTCAAAATAAGTCGTGTGATGCTTAAGTCTTTATTGACGTTCAAGTGTAACAGGTCATACCAGTCCAGGGTAAAACACATCAGCTCGCATGAAAGCATCTGAATTGTTAGGTGACCACAAAGGTGTTAGCGCCGATAAGAAAAACCTCCCCATGGCATTCAACGATGGTGACTAAAAAACGCCTTTCTTCATTGTCTATCAGGTAAAAAGTCATGCAGGTAAATTGACCTTTCTGCCTCACAAAGTATCAATGTAATTCAATTAACATTCTACACACATGTCCTTCTTTGTTTTCCAATAAAAACACTTGTACAAGCCTGCATGCCTATAGTATACTACCTGAAATCGCATAAACCAATGGAATTGTTATTTCAATATTAATACAAACATTATCAAGTTGTCAATTACATGTAGTTTGTGATGTTTTTGGTGAATCAACGCGTAATTTGCCTAAAATGAATATAGCATTTTGTTCATGCTAAGTATCTGAAATGAACCTTTGCTATACAATTATATACATAGCTGTGAGTCTTGAAGTTGTCTTCAACGATCAAAAAACATACAAAGTATAATATACTTTGTATGTTTGTTGATTATATAATTTTAATATAATTATACTGTTTATACCACAGACTAGACTGAGCTAGTTTTGACCCAAGTCCCGTCTCTACCCCCTAATTTAAATAACAACTGAATGACGGCGGTGATTGGCCGATCTCATCATGTGACAAGCTGAACCATTCTTCGATTGGTCGGGGTAGGATACAAGACTTGGACCCAATTTTTTGTCATGAATAAATAAATAATGCTATTTGGTAAGACAGCCAGATTAATTTGCAAGACGAACAGAACATTAATTCTGCATGCTGCTCCGAAAACAGAAAAAATCACCCGAGCTCCAGAAACCATCTGTCGACTTGAATCCTAATACTTCAAGAAGCCCTATGGGAGCCTCACATTCACCGGAGAAAGACGCTGACAGAAGTCGTTCACTCTCAGAAAACACAACGCCAGGTTTACATCAAACACAAGACATTGAGCCAATGTTAGTTTATGTCGTAGACGGTGGGCCAACAGTGAACTTACATGGGCTCAACGTTCCGAATTTGTTAATGATGAACCACATCGCAATCTCAATATTGATTTATTTTGGGAACGAATCACGACCACGATCAATGTTTGTCAGCATTGTAAAATATACATTTTTTCAAATGACAAGACGATAAAATGACAGACGATCAACAGGATTAAAAAAATCCCACGATTTGACAAATCTACGTAATTTTTCTTGTCTTGAAGTTCTCTTGAAGAGATGGCAGGGATTACTTAAGCGAGACACAACTGAAGGCTGTAACTCACGCACAGGGTTTCTCACGCACAGCGGGGGAATCGACTTGAGACGCCAGAATCTGACGCCTGTAGACGTCAGATTTTGACGTCTCCACACTGTAAGAATTTAAATATTTATAATGGACGTAGACCCATAATATAGGTATTTAAATGAATTAGAAGGTGCTTACTGAGACATTTATGATGATTTAAAATAGAGAAAAACCCTTTGGTCTCCATGGTTTATAAAACTATAAGGGATAAACTTGACACCAGCTCCCTCACTCTGTTCAGACTCTAAACTCTGAAGGAGTGTACAACTGCCTGTGATGAAGGAATGAATAGCCGAATTATCAGATTATTATTATTCCACAGATGAACCAAATTAACCGCAGTGGAAGGCACATAGACTGCTCTCCCAGCAATCACAAGACGTTGAACCAATGCTGGTTTAATGTTCGCTCAGTGTCTACGACACTGATAAAACAATAATCCAACAACGGTGAAACATCTTGTCATATTACACTTAACACTGCCAACCAACATTTTCTCTCAGGATAAATGAACGAATGAATGGGTTTTAGGACACCTTTATGCATATAATTATATGCTAGACTGGGTAATGAGATGACACAGGATTAAAAATTCGTTACCTGGCGGTCTGAGATCGAGCACGCTACCTCTTTGTCACAGAGGCTTCACACAATACTGCACCTTTACTAGTGAACGAGGAAGAAACATTTTCTTTCTTTGAAACTTGAATGCCAGAGGGTGAATGAACCCGCGATCACCGACTTTCCAAGCAGGCGGCTCTAACCACTGCACCCAGGATAGTCCCAGGATAGCATGACGAATAGACTACAGTGAAAGGCGTGGCGCTATAACAGTTCTAAACGCTCACAAACACAGCAAGGACTGTCCCTGATTGCTTAAAATGCGATGATAATCTTGTTCAGTTCAGTCATAGTTGTGGCCCGTCTTAACCATTGTAGACGGTCGTCGCCGTAAGGCATGTCCTGCGACACGATCGTTATGTCTCAATATTGCTTCCGAAACACCCACTGAGGTCCTACACGGTCACCACTAGAATCGCTGCTATAACTTAGGACGCCCAGACGATAACAGTCTTTCTGGTGTGATATGCTGCCGTCGTAGAACCAGATTGCCTGTGGGTAGATACAATTTTCTCGTGCTTTGGAAAATCATGGAGTTTCCATCTTAATTGAACAAGCCTTGATACTTTTTTGTTGTCCATACAATATTTGCTATTGGAGCCCATCTAGCTTGAAGACATGCACTCTCTGTGAAATTCCGGATAAATATCGACAAAATTAACAAAAAAACAGATGGATATTTACACAGAACAATGTGAAGCTGTGCAGAAAAAAAACATTTTTAATTACACCTTTGAGTGAAGTATTATTGTGAGACACAACATCAAGACAATCAGCTTTAGGACAAATAACAGTAGCGTCCATTGGATAAATGAATAGATGAATGGATGAATGAATGAATGAATAAATGACTGAATTAATGGATGAATGAATGAAGGAATGAATGAATGAATGAATGAATGAATGAATGAATAAATAAATGAGTGAATGAATGAATGAATGAATGAATGAATGAATGAATGAATGAATGAATGAATGAATGAGTGACTAAATGAATGAATGAATGAACGAACGAATGAATGAATGAATGAATAAAAGAATAAATTAATAAATGAATAAATTAATGGATGGATAAATGAATAAATGAATGAATGAATGAATAAATTAATGAATGAATGAGAAAATAAATGAATGGATGGATGAATGAATGAATGAATTAATGGATGAATGAATGAATGAATGAATGAATAAACGAATGTATGAATATATGAGGCCACAAAGTTTTGTAGGCCTATACAGATATAGGCGGATGGCTACATACGGCCAGCATTAGCCTGTACGTGCACAAAAGTGGCCTAATGCCCGATTCATTTCATCTCCTTAACATTGGGCCAGGATAATCTTTACATGATGCCGAGATTATAACCAGATCCCACTGTCATTTATAGACACAAGACCTAAACTTTTAGTACAGCAGCAGACACCAAAAAAGAGCCATATTTAAGGAGTTACCTAAACCGGCGGTACAACATTTGTCCGCATGTCTAGAATTGTTCCCAGGTGTCTCTAGATACAGAATCTGGTTGCCGGAAATGGGGGCGGGCTGAGAATTTGACACTTTTGTACACCTACCCGATTTTTAGAGAAAATATTTGCTAAAATATGATTTTCGCGTCATTCTCACTCTATTATAATGTTGGGCCATTTAAATGAATATTTTTAGATTTATTTTTTTCTATTTCACATTTTCTTGCAAATATTTTCGAAGCACATGTTTTATCAGGTAAGAAAACCCCCAAGATCGGTGTCATTTGGTTCAGAGACAACCCTTGAGTAAAAATCATATGATTAGTGCTTGATTCGTGGAGTAATTAATCAATATGGCAGATTTTAAAACCGTGAATTCAATGCCTAATCTTAATATGCATAATTCAACATGGTTTGCTTAATTTTTATCGCAGAAACACGGTTTCCGTGTCTACTATTATATTTTAATGCTGAATGAATCCACTGAATATATATATATGTATATTTTAAGGGCTAGAATATGTTATTTAAGAACCAATCCGAAATGATCGCCGTAAAAATGGCGAATAATATTTTCGAAATTTTTGAAAATAGTTCATGAGCCCACGTTCTGTTCTGTACGAAAACCTCAGTGATCGGTATTATTTGGTTTAGAGGCCTATATTAAGTCAAAATCAGGTGATTTTTTCTTGATTTATCGAGTAAATAATCATTATGGCGATTTCAAAATGGCCGCCATTAAAAAATGCATTATTGAACATTGTCTACCTGGTAGTCATATCATAAACACGGGTTTGATGTAATATCTTAAAGCGACACAATCAGGCTAAAATCATTAAAAAATCGGTAATTTTCCTTTGGCTTCTTAATATGACCATATGATGTAATCATGTCCATAGACTAGAACTGCAAAAGTTTCTTTTTTGTGCTGCGCATTTACCAATTAAGCGAAACATAGAGACGAAATCCCCATATTTATTAGTTTGGATATATACTACAGTAACAAATGTCACTTTTGTAGTGGCTTACATAATTTTCAAGGTGTCTGTTATCACTTCTTCACTTTTTTAGTTGCTGAGATAACTTTTAAAATCGCTGTGATCACTCTTCAGTGGTAAAGATCATTTTTGTAGTGGCTGATATCACTTTTAAAGTGGTTCTAATCACTTATTCGGTGGCAAAGATCACTTTTGTAGTGGCTGAGATGACTTTTAGAATGGCTGTAATCACTCCATCATTGGTCAAAATCACTCTTGTAGTGATTTAGATAAGTTTTAAAGTGGCTGTGATCACTTCCTCAGTGGCTAAGATCACTTTGTTGTGGCTTAGATACCTTTTTCAGTGGCTGGCACCAGTTTGTTAGTGGTGATCACCTTTGTAGAGGCTAACATAACTTTTAAAGTGGCTGTGATCACTTTTTCAGTAGTCAAGGTCACTTTTCTAGTGGCTGAGATAACTTTTAAAGTTGCTATAATCACTTCTTCTGTGGCCAAGATCACTTTGCATTGGCTAAGATAACTTTTAAAGTAGTTCTAATCAATTTTTAGTGACCAAGATCACTTTTGTAGTTGCTGGCTTAACTTTTAAAATGGTTGTAATCACTTCTTCAGTGGTCAAGATCACTTTTGTAGTGGTTTAGATCATTTTTAAAGTGGCTGTGATCACTTTAGTGGCCAAAATCACTTGTAGTGGCTAAGATAACTTTTAAACTGGTTGTAATCACTTCTTGGGTGGTCAAAATCACTTTTGTCATGGCTGAGATAACTTTTAGAATGGTTGTAATCACTTCTTCAGTGGTCAAGATCACTTTTGTAGTGGTTTAGATTATTTTTAAAGTGCCTGTGATCACTTCTCCAGTGGCCAAGATCACTCTGTTATGGCTTAGATAACTTTTTTCAGTGGCTGACACCAGTTTGTTAGTGAGCAAAATCAACTTTGTAGTGGCCGACATAACTTTTAAAGTGGGTATGATCACTTCTTCGGTGGTCATGATAACTTGTGTAGTGGCGGAAATAACTTTTAAAGTGGATGTGATCACTTATTTAGTCGTCAAGATCACTTTTCTAGTGGCCTAGATCATTTTCAAAGTGTGTGGCTTTGAAAACTTTTGAAATGGTTGTAATCACTTCTTCGGTGGTTGAGATCACTTTTGTCACGGCTGAGATAACTTTTAGAATGGTTGCTATCACTTCATCAGTGGTCAAGATCACTTTTGTAGTGGTTTGGCTAATTTTTAAAGTGGCTTTGATCACTTATTCAGTGGCCAAGATCACTTTGTAGTGGCTGACATAATTTGCAAAGTGCCTGTTATCACTTCTTCAGTGGTTAAGATCACTTTTGTAGTGGCTTAGATAGCTTTTGAAATGGTTGTAATCACTTCTTCGGTGGTTGAGATCACTTTTGTCACGGCTGAGATAACTTTTAGAATAGTTGCAACTATTTCTTCAGTGGTGGTTAAGATCACTTTTGTAGTGGTTTAGATAATTTTTAAAGTGGCTGTGATCACTTCTTCAGTGGCTTAGATAACTTTTTTAGTGGCTGACACCATTTTGTTAGTGGCCAAGATTACCTTTGCAGTGGCTGAGATAACTTTTAAAGTGCCTATGATCACTTATTTAGTCGTCAAGATCACTTGTGTAGTGGCTTAGATCATTTTCAAAGTGGGTGTGATCGCTTCTTTAATGGCCAAGATAACTTTTGTAGTGGCTGAGATAACTTTTAAAGTTGATGTGATCACTTCTGCAGTGGCCAAGATCACTTTGTAGTGGCTTAGATAACTTTGTCAGTGGCTGATACCAGTCTCTTAGTGGCCAAGGTCACCCTTGTAGTGGCTGAGATAACTTTTAAGGTGGCTGTGATCTCTGGAGTAAACACCAAAACAATGTTTCTATAATGATCATTACGTAGTACATGTTTAACAATTAAAAAAATTAAAGGGAACTGAATGTTCATTTTTAGGAGACAAGGCTTTAGGTCACCGGGGCCAAAGCTGAACAAACGCATATTTTCTTGTCATTTTCACTGCTGCCATTTTAGATTAAAGTACTTAACATTATAGTCCAGTGGATTTTGACTAAAGCGTGTTTCGCGGTATGGACGATGTTTTATGATTGATTCTGATACTATGGGGTCTCCCGAGCAGAAATCAGCCGGGTGCCACTTTGGCACCCTTGGGCGGAATTTTTTAAGGGCAAAAACAAAATGGCCGCCAGATATTTCAAGGTCAAATATGTTTTTTTCAACAAATGAAGCCAGGAACAAGTGTAATACCTCATTTTCATGTGATTTTGACTGGGCAATCCATTTCTTGTATTATTTTTATGATATAAGGTCATCTTCAAGGTCAAAACGTCAATTTCAAGGTCAAATAAGCAAAAATACCTTTTTTAACAAATAAAGCTAGGAACATGTGTAATACCTCTTTTTCGTTGGATTTTGTCTGAAAAATCCATTTATGGTATTATTTTGGTGATCCAAGGTCATCTTCAAGGCCGAAAGGGCATTGCCAAGGTAAAAAACAAAATGGCCGCCAGATATATCAAGGTCAACTATGATTGTTCAACAAATGAAGCCAGGAACAAGTGTAATACCTCATTTTCGTGTAATTTTGACCGGGCAATCCATTTCTTGTATTATTTTCATGACTCAAGGTCATTTTCAAGGTCAAAAAGTCAATTTCAAGGTCAAATAAGCAAAATTACCATTTTTAACAAATCTAGCTAGGAACATGTGTAATACCTCTTTTTCATGTGATTTTGTCTGAAAAATCCATTTATGGTATTATTTTGTTGATCCAAGGTCATTTTCAAGGTCGAAAGGTCATTTCCAAGGTCAAAATGTAAAAATATGATCTTTTCGAAACAAAATAGGAAGAAGTGTAATACGTCTTTTTGACGTGTTTTTTGACTGAATAATCTATTCTTGATACTATTTTGATGATAAAAGGTCATCTTTAAGGTCAAAATGTCAATTTCACGGTCAAGTAAAGGAGAATATGATTTTTAACAAATACAGCTAGAACATGTGTGAAAAACTTTTTTTTGCGTGGGATTTTGAGCGAAAAATGTCTTTTTCCTATTACTTTGGTGATTTAAAGTCATCCTCAAGGTCAAATATATGTTTTAGCGTATAAGCTAGAAATTGGAGCACGTATAATACCTTGTGTTGGGTTTTATTTTGACTGGATAATCTAATTCTGTTGGGTTTAAATGATCAAGCAAGTTCAAGGTGAAGACATCGGCTCGAAGGCATTGAATGGCAATTAACGGAGATGTGTTAAAGAGTGATGGGAAAGTTCTAACGGTCGATGAGGAGGTAGTAAAGGGCAATGAGAAGGCAATAAGGGACAATGAAAAGGCATTAAAGGGCAATGAGGAGGCATATTATAGAGAAATGAGGAGGCGTTAATGGGCCACAAGAGGCGTTACAGAGCCACCGAGGGCCTTATAATGTGAGAGAGAGGCATTATGGAGCTATGGAGAGGCACTAAAGGGAGACAATAATGCGTCTTCATAGCTTTCAGTTTAATGCCCCTTCTTTGCAAGGCCTGAAGGCCTTTCTTTTGCCCTTTAACGCCTCTTCTTGGCCCTGAACGTCCTTTTAGTTTAACGCCTCTTTATTGCAATTGAAGGCCTTTCTGTCGCCCTTTAATGCCTCTTCCTCACACTGAACGCTTCTCCATTGCTCTTTAATTTACCTCTCCGTCACATTTTAAAGCTTTACCATCAATCGTTAACGCCTCCCCTTGGTCCTCCGACGCCTCCCCATCGCCATTTATCGTCTCTCATTGCCCTTCAATGCTTTTCCGTCTACCTTTATATTTTTTCTTCGTCCTTTAACGCCTTCCCGTCACCCTTTAACGCTTCTTCGGTGAAATTTAACGCCTCCTCATCGCCCTTTACTGGCTTCCCATCACCATTTAATGCCTTTCCATCACCATTTACCGCCTCTTCATCGCCCTTTAACCCTTTAGCATCACCATTTAACGCATCTCCAGCATCTTTTTAACGCCTCTCCATCAACCTTTTAGTGCATCTCCATCAACCTTTAACACTTTTTTAGGCCCTTTAACACCTTTCTGTCACTTTTTGACATCTCTCCGTCATAATTTAATTTTTCTCAGTTGCCCTTTAGCGATTCCCCGTCATCTTTAACGCCTTCTCATCGCCCTAAAACACATATCCATCACTATTTAGCACCACCGCATCACCGGTTATTTATTGCTTCCTCGTCACCCTCTAACGCCATTCAATAACCCTTTCATGACACCCACCAACACATCCCGTCACCCTTAGCGCCTCTTCGTTGTCCTTCAACGCCTCCTCATTGCCCATTAACGCCTTCCCATCGCCATTTAACTCATCTGCAGCGCCTGTTAGCGTCTCTCCATCACCCTTTAATGCATCTCCATCAACCTTTATTATTTTTCCAATGCCCTTTGACGTCTCAGTCACCATTTAACGCTTCTCTGTTGCCCTTCAGCAATGCCCCGTTGTTTTAACACTTTCTACTCACCCTCACACGCTTATCCAGCACACTTCAACTCCTCCCCATTGCCCTTCAGCGCTTTTCCATAGTCGTTTAACGTTTCATGGTCGCCCTTGAACGACTCCTCATCACCGATTACCGCCTTCCCGTCGCCATTTAAAACTTTCCCATCACCATTTAATGCCTCACCATCGCCCTTTACCACATTCGCATCGCCATTTAACGCATCTGCAGCGCCTATTAGCGCCTCTCCATCAAAGTTTAATGCATCCACATCACTTTTAACACTTTTTCGGCCTTTAACGCCTTTCCATCGCTCTTTGACGTCTCTCCGTCACCATTTAACGCTTCTCCATTGCCCTTAGGCTTTTAATGCCTTCTCATTGCACTTAGACACCTATCCATCAACCATTAGCACCGCCCCATCACCCGTTAACGTACTTCCTTGTCACCGTTCCATAGCCCTTTCATGCCACCGCGCCACCTTTTAATGCATCTTGTCGCTCTTTAACGCCCCATTTTTTCCCCTCAACGCATCCTCGTTGCCATTCACCGCCTCCTCATTGCCCTTCAATGCCTCCTCATTGCCCTTTAATGACTACTCATTTTCTTTTAACCCTTCCCACTCGCTCTTTAGCGCCTCTGGGGCGCCTTTTAGCAACTCGTCGACATCCTTTAATGCCTCCCCATTGTCTTTTACAGCCTCTCTGTCACCTTTTACCGCCTCTCCATTGATCTTTTATGCTTTTTCGTCGCTATTTTACGCCTCTCCGTGACCCTTTGATGCCTTCTAGTTGTCTGATCATTTCACTCTGATGATGTTTATTCATTAAAACCCTACTAGAATTAGATTATCCAGCTAAAGATACACCAGGACAATTTATTATGTGTGCACCAATATGTAGAATACTACGTTAAAATATTATTGGACCTTGATATTTACATTTGACCTAGAAGATCACCTCAAATCACCGAAATCATACCAGAAAGATATTGTCCTAGCTTTATTTGTTGAAAATCATATTTTCGCTTACCTGACCTTGAAATTGACACAATGATCTTGAAAATGACCTTTAATTATAAAAATAGTAGCAGAAATGGATTATTTGTCAATATTACACTAAAACACGTACAACACTTTTTGCTATTTATGTTTGTTAATTGAATTTTGATGACCTCCAATTGAAATTGACCTTGAAGATAACCTTTAATCACTCATATAATACTATAATTGGATTTGTCAATCAAAATTCCATAAAAAGAGGTATCACACACATTCCTAGCTTTATTTGTTAAAAATGATATTTTCTCTTACTTCACCTTGAAATTGACCCCTTGGACCTTGAAGATGGCCTTGAATAATCAAAATAATATCAGATATGGAATGCCCAGTCAAAATTGCATGAGGTATTACACATGTTCCTAGCTTTATTTGTTAAAAACGGTAATTTTGCTTGATTGACCTTGATATTTGACCTTTTGACCTTGAAGATGACCTTGAATCATGCAAATAATACAAGAAATGAATTGCCCGGTCAAAATCACATGAAAATGAGGTATTACATTTGTTCCTAGCTTCATTTGTTGAAAAATCATATTTGCCCTTGAAATATCTGGCAACCATTTTGTTTTTGACCTTGGAAAGGACTTTCGACCTTGAAGCTAACCTTGGATCAACAAAATAATACCATACATTCATTTTCAGATAAAATCCCATGTAAAAGAGGTATTACACATGTTTCTATCTTTATTTGTTAAAAATTGTTTTTTTGCTTCTTTGACCTTGAAATTGTCTTTTTGACCTTGAAGATGACCTTGAGTCATCAAAATAATACAAGAAATGGATTGCCCAGTCAAAATCACATGAAAATGAGGTATTACACTTGTTCCTGGCTTCATTTGTTGAAAAATCATATTTGACCTTGAAATATTTGGCGGCCATTTTGTTTTTGCCCTTAAAAAATTCCGCCCAAGGGTGCCAAAGTGGCACCCGGCTGATTCCTGCTCAGGACATCCCTTAGAACCAGAATCAATCATAAAACATCGTCCATACCGCGAAACACGCTTGAGTAAAAAAATGCCATTTGACAACTGGACTATTACTTTTAAGTGGATTCACTGAAAAGTAAAATGCAAAAATAAATACAAAGATCATGTTTTTAAATGACTATTATATATAGCACAAAATGTTCAATAAAGCATTTTAGGAGTATTCATTGATTTCATGGCGGCCATTTTGTAATCGGCCATAAGTATTAATTACTTAACAAATCAAGCATTAATAACCTGATCTTGAATAGATCGTGTGCTCATAAATTATTCGTAAAATGGTGCGACATTTTCACAATGTTGCGGCGGCCATCTTGAATATATACTTTTTTCCCCTTTTTTCCCATGTTATAATACTTTTAATGGACATAGTGAGGATTAAAAAGTAAGATTAGACACTTACCCGGTAAATCGTGTCTTGAGATAACTGTGTGACAAGCATGTTCAATAATGCATTTTATGATAATTACCGGTACTTGATTTCACAGCGACTATTTTGAAATAGGCCATAATTATTATTTGTTCTACAAATCAATCATTAATCACCTGATTTTCGTTCACGGGTACGTGTCTCTCAATGAAATGATACCGCTCATGGAGGTTATCGTACACCATTAGAGCCTGTGCTTATAAACTATTTGCAAAAAAGTGAAATTTTGAGCATTTTCTTCACCATTTTCTGGCGGCCATATTGGATTCGGTGGTGAATATCACATTACAGCATTTGTAAATACTTAAGCGTGCATTAAAATGTAAGATTAAATTCCAAAACTGTGATTGTGATGTAAAATTTAAGAAAACCGTGTTTGATAATACATTTCAGGAGAAATCATGGATTTTACGGCGGCCATTTTGAAATTGACCATAATGATCAATTACACGAAAAATCAAGCATTGGTTACCTAATTCTGACCAAAGGGATGTATCCGAACCAAATGGTACCGCTCATGGAGACTTTCGTGCAGAAGCAAACCTGTTGTCATAAACTATATGCAAAAAATGGAATTTTTTTACAATTTTGACAAATTTCATTTTGCGACATATCTACACTATTCAAAATAGCTCTTCGAGGTGGGATGCTAGTGTAAATTTTTTTTTTTTTTACTATTTTATCCCCACAGATATATGACCTGATGGATAGAAAAAACTAAATACAACAATATTTGATTTAACTGGCCCAACATTGTGATAGAGTGAGAATGACGCGAAAATCATATTTAAGCGAATATTTTCTCTAAAAATTGGGTAGGTGTACAAAATTGCCAAATTCTCAGCCCGCCCCCATTTCCGGCAATGTCATCAACCAGATTCTATATCTAGAGATCTCTGAGAACAATTCTAGACATGTGGACAAATGTTGTACCGCCGGTTTAGGTACCTTGAAAATTTGGCCCCTCTGCTGCTGTACTATTTTTAAAAAAGTCGATCTGAAGCCGAGCACGCTATCTCTCGGTCACGAACACTCCCCACAATACAGAATATTTACAAGTGGATGGAAGAGATATATATATTTTTTAACCGGAAAACGGAGAAAACCCTGAACGCCGGCGTGACAGGCGGTAGCGCCAACCACTGCACCGGGACCCCGGTCATTCGGGCAGTGCTATATTATTAGAGCTCGAATCGCGAATCACATTGTGCAGAACGCGACCAAGCACAATAATAATGACGAATTCATCCAGGGCCCTCTGCCCGACCTGAAGCATTGTGTGTCTAGACTACTTTTCCCAAGATTAAAACCACCTTAAGTAGATTTATTTGCAGAGCAATCAGATCAGGTTCATATTGCGGGTTATTCCCTCTCCATCAACAAATGTATTGTCCTTGTAAATTCTAGAGTTCGACATTGGATTCGAAATCGCTAGTTCTCGACCCTGTGCCTATAAAACCACACGAAATATCAAATAAACAGATAATTTAAGAAAAAAAGTCCTGAATAAATACAATTCCCATGCATTTATTAAGTTTTTAATGTATGTGATAAAAGGGATAGTATATGTGTCGGTTAAAATAGTAGAGGACATATCGAAGATAGATAATGATGACGATGAAAAACAAGTTATAGGTAGGCATACCATCTGACCTTGTGGACGTGTCCTGCTGTATTATGTAATTATCAAACCTAAATCTGAGCTGCCTGCTGTATATATATATGGCTGAGTCACGATATTACAATTATGATTTGTTAAAATCATCTGTATTGATTGAGAAAAATGAGGGATATAATTGGGTTAATTTTTCCAGGATGCGTCCATAGGCATACCATAATCAGATATAAATGACGTAGTTTTACTTTATGTGATTTACATACAAAGATACGCGCGCCAGGAAATAACCCTCTCAACACTTTATTAACCCTTAAAGCGCTGAATTATTTTGTAAAAAACATTGTAACAAAATGGGTTTTTTTCAATTTGAAATCATCATAAATGTCTTAGTTAGCTTTTTCTGATTCATTTGAATGCCTGTGTTGTGGCTCTACGGCCAGTAGAAATATTTTCACTTTTACAGTGCGGGGGTCGAAGGTCATATTCTGACGACTAAAGTCGGTCCCCGTGCTGTAAGGGTTAAAGGGACATTATATGTTGACATTTCAGTTTTGTATTTTTTTAGCCTACTGATCTTAACTGAAAATACTAGAAGAAATCATAAAAAATTAAATGCAGTTTCATTTCCAAGTCGTATATTGCCATGTAAACAAACGTCTGTACATTATACAACACTTTATACCACAAATAAACACCGTCGCATATGGCGTGATCAAAGCCTGCATCACTACTGATCACAAGGCGCCACAGCTGCTGTTAATTGGTGTGAGAATGAGAAAGAGTGAGGAGTTCCCCGCGGCACAAATTGTCTGCCCAACGCTGGGCCGACGGGATCAACATGTGGCCCGATGCTGTGCTAACATTCCACCATCCTTTATGTGTATGAATAGTTTGTTTAGGTTTTCTCTGGATTTTTAAAAATGTTGATAAAAAATGCTCTTAGAAATCTGAAAAATTGGAAAAATGTAAATCATGATCTGCGGGATAAACTACTTTTTAAAAAATACAAAAAGAAAATTGATGCCATCCTCACGGGGCAGCTATAAACCCTCACGATGCTTTATATTGCATCTCTGAAGATTGGCTTAATTTCCTATACCAAGTGGTTTCAGAATCAAAATGTCATGGAACTGTTTTAATAAAAACAATATATTTTTTATTTGTCACCCACTTTAAGTTATCTTCATAACTATAAATAGGGAATTGGGACGGCGATTCGCGGCTTGTAGTGGATTAAGATGACAATGATAAATTCAGGCTTGAAAGGGTTGCTCATTTCAGAGCAGCGACCAACATTAGACTCAAAACGTCAATTTTTACGTCTAAAGTCGATCCCCGCACTGAAAGAGTACAATATTTATAATGACCGTAGATCCATAACCTTCTAACATAGGTATTCAAATGAAGTGGAAAGAGCTAACTAAGACATTTATCATGACCTTTGGTATTCTGGTTTATATAAAATATCTCAGCGCTGTAGGGATCAAAACCACATTAAACATCCCTGAAAGAAATATCCAGCATGAAAAAACGTATTTTATTTGTCACCCATATTAAGTCATCTTTGTCCACTACAAGTCGGAAATTGTGACAGCACTTCGCAGCTTGTAGTTGACGAAGACTTCAGTGGTTAATTTAGTCTTGAAAGCGGTAGAATACATGTTTAAGTGAGCCATAATAGCTTAACATTCCTATCTTTTCTCTTAGCTACGAATGTAGAGCTCTGATAGTCTTAATTGACTTAAAACACATAATCATGATAAGAGGATCCCTCATGATCAACAGATCGGTCACACTTGACTGACAATATAGCACCAGAGGCCTACCATGATAATTGGTCTGTACTTGATCAACAATGACTCTCTTTTTCCGGCTTAGAATGCAGTGGTTGGACAACGCAATGCATGTAGCGGTGTGTTTTATTCTGGAAAAATGTACTTGTCATTTGTAATGCCAGATTGTGCATAAAGCGACGAAACACAATGTTGACGCATTCACTCACTGCCCTCAACCCGACCTGAAGTATTTTGTGTCAAAACAACCAGAGCAGGTTCATAGATAGATATTTATTGACGACGGTAAGTCTATGCAGACTTATGCGTCATTAAAATGAACATATGTACAAGACTATATACAACAGGATTAGTTCGGTAAAATATGCATGTTAAAATCAAACGACATTATATACTAAAACGAGCACAGGTTAAATAAAATATGCATGAGAACCATTTAAAATAACCTACAGTTGAACAGCATTGGCATGATATTTTTAAGTTTCCCGCACCAAAACCAGAGATAAAATAGCTACTGCATATAGCAAAAAAACCCTCTGGAAAGCGTAGAAACTGAGTAATTACATAATGAGTGACAGTATGTCTAAAGAAGAAAATAATAATATTAGTTACATTGAACATGTTAAAAAAACAATCTAAAAAATGCATTGACTGATGTCAGCTCGAAACACCAAAATTATTAGAGGAATCACCAGCCGCACCAGTCGCTGATACCACAGTGGTGTTCCTCCGACAGCATGGATGATTTCATGAGTGGATGATTAGAGGAATCACCAGCCGCACCAGTCGCTGATACTATTATATTATACATATTAATGTCTCAATTTGTCGGACACCTCCACCCTCTTGTCATGTAATCCAGATCATGTCCACTCTGTATGATAATTTCATCAGTGATTAACTTGATTAAATCAGCCTAAATGACGCCCTGTGATTGGTCAGAATTGAGTAAAATACCTGAGCCAGGCAATCAATATTTCTCAATCCATATGGATTTCATGGAGGATGTAAACTAACATTTACCATTGTCCTTCACTGTTTAGGTTGGTGTTTTAATGCAAGGATAGCCTCGCAAACAAAACCTAGCTAAACATCAAACCTTAAATCGATAAAATATTTTGTATAAATCATGGAGGCCTAAGGATTTTTTCAGTTTCAGATAATAAATGTCTTAGTTAGCTCTGCCTGCTTCATTGAATACTTATGTTATGGGTCTAAGGCCATTATAAATATGTTTACTCTCACTGTGCGGGATCGAATTTAGATGTGAGCATCTGACGTCAAAGAATTTGAATTTTCGCCCACTTTCACTGAATTTGAGATCAAACATTTCCAAATGTTGATGTTCAAGCACACTTTTATGTCCCGATGAGCATGATAAGATTTGATTGGCGAATGAAATAATTTTAAAAGGACTATGGTCATGATTGGTTCTATAAGAGTTCAGACAAATAACGACTTAGGTCTACATGTTGCTACACAAGAGACACCGAAAAATGACCCGTTTTTTTGTTTTTTATATAAAAACAACGTTTGGATTGATGTGGCGAGTTTGCTGGGTCTTCGTGGCACCGTTAACCCAGCAGATAAGTCTGTCGTCTAGAATTGAAATCTATGTGAAAATAATTACCTCACAAACCAAACAAACTTTTTCGTTGTATGTCAGGGAATTCCTTTCGTGGCCTATCCAATAACGTCAAATAAACGTACAAATACAACAGCATCAGTTATTCATGGGGTGGTTTACCTTATCAAATATATGGGATAAGTCAGGGAGCTTCAGCAATCTGAATTATATATATAGGACATAATGTATAGGCTATAATCATCATGCATCAAGCAACACCAGTATAGCAGCAACAACATTAGGTGTATCAACCATGTCAACAACAACAACCGCATCAACAATAGTGGTAGCAGCAAATCGTTTCATTATGTTCGGGTTTTCAGAAATTGTAATATTGTCATGGAAAGAAAGGACAGGAAAAAGCAGGGAATGTGCTTCTATTTTTTTTGTGGGGACCCTTACTACACAGCTCCTTCAATTTCCTCAGAGTTGTGTTGTAAATAAAGCCTTAAAAATCAATGACAGAGATCAGGCTGAACGCAGCTGTAAAACAATCTTCACTTTTATCTATACGATTTCACATAATCACAGACCCGATTGCCTGAGACATCAGTGGAAAATGAGAAAACTTGTTTCATGCTATGAAATCATAAGCACCATCGAGCCAGTGAGACACAGATCACAGTATCTACACCATGTAGACCTACCCTGCTGAAAAAAAGGGATCTTGTTCGAGAAAACTTCAGTAGCAGGCTATTTGATTGTAGTAACTGTAGAATAGTTCACAATCATGGTCAAACCTTTGCAAAGATAACTTGCATACGTTATAATAGTAATAGTTATTCATGAATATTTTAAATTTTCGTGTATCTTAAAGTGCAAAACACACTAATGCGAACGCCAACGCGACATGTGAGGCGTTTTCCCTGTTGCAAGGTCAGATTGTGCTAGTGACACGAAAACCGGTGCGAGAACCAGCGCTCGTCATCACATACGCGCTGCCATGTTTAGGCAATGATCAAATAGTGGGTTTGATAACCAACATGAAATCGCCTTTTTAGCATTGGTCTGTTTTGTGCTTTATGGAAAGCGAGACGGTGATTGCCGATGTATCACTGAAAGTTGGCTCGATGCTGGATCAACGTCTAGCATTAAGCCAACTTTGTTCCAATTTGGCCAGGAACCTCTCTGGAGACATGATCGTGCAGACATAAAGCAGGTGCTCCCACAATTACTTCCACCCATTTACCGAATGCAACGTCAAAAGAAGTTCGTCCCTGACCTTTCACAAACGTCCTTCTCAGCATCTACATAATTAATAAGACTGAGACCCCGGTGACAGCGCTCATAAATTAATTTAAAATCCTTTTGTCATTTACTTTTCAGACATAGATGAAATAAAATGTGGATTTGTAATATTCAGCACATATATTGTGATAAACTTCAGCATTCTACTGATTTCATGTCCTAAACTCTACAAACGGATTTTTATTATATGTTTTCATTTCTTGCGGATTACAATTTGATTTATTATCATTCTGCAAACCACCGTTTTATCGTCTTTTTCTTATTTTCCACAAAATGCAGATTTAGGAGTTTGGTGCAACAGCGACCGATTGTGCTGCAGCATTTTTTTGGACATTTTTCTGCACACTTCTCCCGCTATGTTCACGCAGCATGCTAATTGAAAAATAAACACAAACGTTTTTTTTCATGTTTATGTCCTATAAGTGATCGGACGTATGTCAAAAAACATTTTTTTTTGACATGTTAATTGTCCAATTAGTGTGTTACGTGGCAATAGCGAGAGAAGCTTACAGCACAGAGATAAACCAAGATCAGTATCATTTATAATATGACAGAGATATAAGCCTAGTTTCTGGTCGCTCTCTCTACATATACTAGTAGATTGTGCTGTTTTTTGTTTTGGTCTCCCGACCATCAGCTTGTCGCTGGAAGCGCTTGATAGTGGAATAGGTCTACAAGGGGTGATAAATGGGAGTACTGGCCTGCACGTGGACCATGCAGACGCTACACATCTGTTGCGAAATGAGGGGATTCCAGACATAAAGCTGGGTGATTACCGCTCAAATCTCACGCCACGATACCACAACGAGATGACGCAATCTGCAGCTTGACATAGTATATAGGCCTACTGAGATAGATAGGCAGCTATATACATCATGCTTTACCTGACCTGGACCTAAAAGCTTTACAAGTATTGTGAACGTGAGTAGGCTGAGTGATGAGTTTTTGTTATTAGATATTTGACAATGTGTGTCTTAACCATTAAAACGCTGAAATATTGTTGCATAAATTATGGAGACATTTTTTTTCAATTTGAAATGATCATAAATGTCTTAGTTATGCCGCCTCATATGTTATGGGTCTACGGTTATTATCATTATTTTAATTCTTTCAGTGCGGAGACTGTCTTTAGACTGTGTCTAGAAAACGGTCCCCTCTATAAAAACGGTCTCCGCACTGAAAAAGTTAAGCTTTGACACCGTATTTAACATGTTATGGCATATTCTGTGTGTAGAAACTATATTTTCTATTCAATTTGTGAACTTTTCAATTGACAATACAAATTTACTCTCATTTAAATAAAGCATTATTTTCACCAGATTCTCGTCAAAAAAAGATGTACTGCTAGGTAATGGTGACAATTCTCACAAAGAAATTTAAAGATACAACCAGAACTTAAACAGACTGATAATTTAGTATGTTGCTGTTACGAATCGAGATACACAACCAGTCGCACCAATATATTTGCCAACATGGTCATTATATTGATCTTGGTAACCACCGTAGGGCGCCCAAGTATGGTATTCTAACCCCTAATTTGAATAACAGCTGAATGACGGCGACCATTGGCTGATTTCGTCATGTGATAGGCTGATAAACTCATTCATTGGTTGAGGGTAGTATACCATACTTGGTTCTAAGGGAATATCGCACACCAAGCTCCTTTAAGACAGTCAGATATATGTAACCTACCCTGACGGATGCATACATACCATGCAGATTCAATCACGTTTAAGTTACTAGTATTAAGTTACTAGTTAAGTTACTAGTATTGTTTAGACCAGGAGGCGTCATATAAAGTTATAAATGACGAAGTGGGCATGGTTTAGAGTAGTGTAGGCCTACTATAGGCCTACCTCAACCAGCCACCCAAAAGTTACCCTTTGCCAGTGTGTCAATCAGCGGTGGCCAATTAGCGACCGGCTTTCAATGTTCAAACGACCTACAAGAAAGTGATTTGTATACACAAATGTTCAAAGTACACAATACCAAGGAATCTCAAGTCTTTATTGAGATTCCTTGACAATATTAAAGAATTTTGAGAGCAAGCACAGACCCATGCGCCTCCTTTTTAAATGCTAGATCCACCTTTTAATTTACAGGTTACTGTGTTGTGATCACAAGCCGGGCTTTTTGAAAGGGTTATACATGACCAACTCTATTCTTATTTTAAAGACAACCATTTATTTAGCGAAAGTCAATATGGATTTAGGAACAATATTCAACGGAATTAGCTTGTTTAGAATTAACTGACAAGTTTTATGGATGAATGGATACAAATAAAATACCTATTGAAATATTTCTGGATCTTTCAAAAGCCTTTGATACATTAAATCACCAAATTTTAATCAAAAAAATAAATTTTATGGGGTAGCAAGAACGGCCTACAAATTATTAACAAATTATTTATCCGATAGAACCCAATCTGTAGGCCTACATTTTGATCACTCTAAATCTGATACACTCAACGTTACCACTGGAGTGCCACAAGCGTCATTTTTTATAATTTATATTAATGACATTATTAACTCTTGTAATTTTTTTCAATTCTTTTTGTTTGCCGATGATACTACTTTAATTACTACAATTGATATCCATGATACAGAATTTGAGAAAATAATAAACAAGGAGTTAGGAAAAAATTAAATTATGGCTAAAATTAAACAAACTATCTTTAAATGTTGCGAAGTCAAATGTTATGTTTTTTTACGTGACAAAAAAGAAAATATTTAATCCAACAATAGAAATAGAAGATACTAAAATAAACTGTGCAAAAATTGTGACTTTTTAGGATTTGAAATAAACCAAAATGTTACCTAGAATTATCACATAGAAAAGGTTGCTTGTAAAATAACAAAAGTGATTGGCATTATCCATATAAAAAAATATTTACCTAAGATGATATTAATTCAACTACATAAAACATTAATTCTTCCGCATATTAATTATGGTATTTTAATTTGGGGTCACCAGCATCATAAAATTACGCAGTTACAAAAAAGAACGATTAGATCTATTACATTAAGCATAATATTTAGTTCTTTCTAAACTTATAATTAAAAGTTTAAATCATCTAAAAGTAACGGATATGTTTTAGTTGTGTCAAATTGAATTTTACTTTAAATACATTAGTCATAAATTACAAGAATATTTCCTAGGATTAAATTTTGCCAGAAAATGTCAAAAGTACAACATTAGAAATATCAATGACTTGAATATAATAACCGCTAAACATGAATTTGCTACTAAATGTTTCTTGTACAGTATCCCAAAATGTATTAATTCAATACCGCCCCTTATCAAAGATAAATTTTTAACACATAGTTACTCAGGAGTTATATTTTATACACGTACTTATTCCATAAATTGTTAGAAATCGCAGTATTTTATCTTATATTGTTATGTATGCAATCGATGCATTTTCATTATATTTGATTGGTAATCTTTAATGTACTTTAAAGTTTTGTCATAACGCGAACAGTAGACATGACTACTGTCATACTCTCTTTCTCTTTTTTGTTTAGCAATAAAGATATTGATATTTACCTGTACTGCTATGTGGGGCCAATGGGCGGTGCCTGCTCACTTCCAGAGTAAGCGGATACTGCCTTTTGGCTTTACAGAATAGCTATATTCTGTGCTGCTTTCACGCTGCTATATGATATGTCATCGCGCTATATATGGTCGGTGGCATCAGCTTTCCGTGGGGAGCGGATGCGTCTGCTCATAGATTGCGCGATGATCCTTGGCATTGTTTTTTTCTAACTGGTGGCCTGCATGATAGCGATCAACATTGATCTTAATGCAGGTCTCCTGATCCTCACAACAGAATGTATTTTTGTCATGTTATTTGGTTATATCGTCCACTTGGATATGAGAGGGTGTATCTGACACTTTACAAAGTGGCAGTTACACCCTTTCATGTCCAAGGGGACGACATATGTTTGTTTTTGTTGTGTGACAAAATAAATTGTTCTGAGTATGAGTGTGCTTCCCTGCAAGTACAAGACGCTGGATCAGTGTTGGCTTAACGTTGGTCCAGCGTCGTAGACGTTGGACCAACGTTAAACCAACATTGATTCAAGGGTCTTGTGTCTGCTGGGCTACAATGTCGCACACACAATTTGTTACCATGGTTACGTGTCCTTTCATCAGCTAAACGGGCAATTTGGAGTCAATGGGTGTGAGTGTTATGCATGCGGATAAACATTATGTAATGATGCAATGGGAAGGTATCGTTAAACAAGAGATCAGTATCCCTATCTGCGGGATTAAATATGTGGCGTCCGCTAAAGTCCGTAGGTTTTTGGACTAACTAATATCTAAACTAATTCTGTGGTCACAATACATCACTTTAAAAACGTATTTTTTTAAAGTTTTGTATCATAAGTGCGCCAATGTAAAACACAGGAGTGTCACATAGTTTAAATCACAGGGTACATAATATGTGAAACTACAGAAGGCGCTCAAATCGGTTCTTATATAACACCGAGACTGATTGGCTATTGTGTTATACCCGTTACCATAGTTACTCTAACGAAATGATGGATGTTTATTGGCAATTAAAAAGCTATTATTCATGATTGAGTAGATGTGGAGAGATATTCTTGTGTCTTTGATTTTGCTGGACCAGTAGCCATAAACTGTATTAATTAATCATAATTGGATAATGCCGAGGTGAGAACCTATTATAGCTTGATTAAAGATTACTTGATTACACACTAGAGTATTAGGGTCAAGTATCACCATCACGCTGATTTGGAGCTGACAAGTACACCGTTTGTGCACTATAGCATTTAGTATTTTACTGAGTACTGTAATAATTTATTGGCACAGTCTGATGGGGTACTTCACTCTTTGTCGAACCAGATATTACAACTGATTTATGTAGCACATTGATTGCAAAATATATGAGCTTAAGTTATATGCAACGTTGACAACACAGATAAATTTGGTGTTTTTACATTGATGTATCATACATCTCTTTTATATCGTATTCTATTTGCAATATATTGAAGAATAAAGATTAATTTAAATAAATAATTTAAATGGTCCCATCCTAAACATGTTAAAGGCCCCATGTAGTCCCCAGACCTACTCTGCACAATGTCATATTTCATATTATTTCAGATGACTTTTCAAAGACTAGAGTGCTCAGCTCCCATTTTTAAACCACTGGGAACGGTTTTCCCAAAGACAAAAGTAGGGGCGGAGCTAATTCGTGACTTCCCAAGATGGAGACATACCGGGCTGGTTAAAATACATGTACATGTACATGTAGCTGATGTTGTACTGTATTCTTTTATAAAACTGACCACAGTCTACACGAAACGCCGGTCCAACGCTGCCTGAATGCAGGTGCAAAATCAGAATTGATGGCCATCACCGCGACCGCTCCTGACCAGCGTCTAGCATTCACTCACCCCTTGTTCACCTTGTCGATGCTTGGTACATATTGAAATGATTGGAAATCTAGTTCAGTTCATGTACAAATACAAGAAACATGAAACATATACCCGATGCAGTTTCAGATTCAATAATGGGCGGTTTTTGTGTATGAAGTCTTGAGTTGTATGATCCGCCCAGCCCGGAAAATGTGCACATTTTCAGTTTTTATTTTAGAAAATAACTGATAATTAGTGGACTAAAATAATCTGCTAAATTAAAAGATTGTTCATTGTGATATACACTTTAATTATATTGATCAAGTGAAATCACAGGGCCTTTAATATCACCGACTGGTCAATCTCTAATGTTTATGTGGCCTGTATGTAGTTTCAGTCCTTGTTGTGGGCCCACTCGCAGAGCAAAGCTCCAATGACTGGGGTTTTCGGGTATACATATTATTGATCAGTGGAGCGAGACGATCTGGGTGGATAAGCGGGACTCGTTTTTAAATAGTGAGCTATTAAATATTCTGACCGCTGGCCTTTCTCAACCTACAGGAAACACTCTGTACTGGATTATTGTTGGACCATCGTCTGCGACGCTAGCCCAACATTAACCCATCAATTCGATAACGACCCCTGTTCACTGGGTTAAGTGTGGTTAATTGAATATGGGTAAATGATGACAACACCTAACCAGCAGATCCAGCATTAAATATACACGAGCGTTCAGCCTATCGGCTATAACATTTCAGTGACCCACAACTTCAAGTGCGTAAAATTAGTTAGATATATTTTTAAAGATTCAAAACATATGGCAATTTTTAAAGGCCAAACAAAAAAAGCTGAAATTGATTATAATCGTGCTTGGCGCTTAACACTCACAGCGCGGGGATCGACTTTGAACATCACAATCTGACGTCCACAGACGTCAGATTCTGACGTCTAAAGTGGATCCCCGCACTGTAAGACTAAAAATATTTCTAATAGCCGTGGACCCATAACATAAGTATTCAAATGAACCATATTGTTAACTATACGACGTTCATGATGATTTCAGAAAGCCCTTTGATCTCCATGGATTATACAAAAATATTTCTGCGCTTGGCGTTCAAAGGGTTAACCGTTTACCTGCCGGTGACCCATATTTTGAATGTCGCTACCACTTGAAACGAGAAACGGTTGGTGGTTTAACCCTTTCACCACTAAGCGCGTTTTCAATCTGTTTTACTAGCCGGTAAAATCGCAGATAATGGGAATTAAATAAGCGTTTAAATATCAAGATTTGTGAAGGTTTGGTTTCAAATTAAACGAATATCAGTAATGTTCACCCACTCGAGGTTGTGGGTCGCGGTAGCGAGACACAACTTCAAGTGAGTGAAAATTTAAATAATTATTAAATTATTTAATTCAACGCATTCAACGAAAAAGTGTTCACTTCTTCGTATGTTACCCTCCCGCATTTGACATCCATTTCAATTAAGTTGGCGTTAGTTTTTTTACGAATATTATGTAATTTACTTGGCTCATTAATCATCATGAAGCTGTGAGACAGGAACATGTCGGGGTCTCAACATCCATTTTGACACATTAATCAAACGTTCTGGGTTGATATTTCACAATCATAAAAAGTTACTAACACTGTCAGTGAGATGAGAATGATATGGTGTCCGGATAGGGCCATCTCGTTCTTTCGCAGTTCTTTTGTTTCGCACTTTCGTTGTTTCGCATCGCCCTTTCGTTGTTTCGCATTGCCCTTTCGCTGTTTCGCATCACTCTTTCGCAGTTTTGTTGTTTCGCATCACCCTTTCGTTGTTTCGCATCGCTCTTTCGTCTTTCGCAGTTTCTTTGTTTTGCAGTTTCGTTGTTTGGCATCGCACTGTCGTTGTTTCGCACTTTCGTGGTTCCGCAGTCTCGCACTCTCGTTGTTTCGCTCTTTCGTTGTTTCGCGGCTTTGCACTTTCGTTGTTTTGCACTTTCGTTGTTTCGTACTATCGCAGTTTAGCACTTTCGTTGTTTCGCAGTGTCGCTTTTTTGTTGTTTGGCACTTTTGCGGTTCTGCACCTTCGTTGTTTCGCAGTTTCACACTTTCGTTGTTTCGCACTTTTGTTGTCTCGCAGTCTCGCACTTTCTTTTTTTCGCTCTTTCATTGTTTCGCGGTATTACACTTTTGTTGTTTGCATCGCTCTTTCGTAGTTTCGATGTTTCGCATCGCACTTTCGTTGTTTTGCACTTTCGTTTTTTCGCAGTCTCGCACTTTCGTTGTTTCGCTCTTTCGTTGTTTCGCGGCTTCGCACTTTTGTTGTTTCACACTTTCGTTGTTTCGTACTTTCGCAGTCTCGTACTTTTGTTGTTTCGCTATTTCACACTTTTGTTGTTTCGCAGTTTCGCACTTTCGTTGCTTCGCACTTTCGCTGTTTCGCAGTCTCGCACTTTCGCTGTTTCGCTCTATCGTTATTTCACATTTTCGCGGTTTCACACTTTCGTTGGTTCGCGGTTTCGCACTTTCGTTGTTTTGCAGTTTCGCACTTTCGTTGTTTCGTACTTTCGCAGTTTTTTTCGACAGCAGATATTTCAGACCATCTTGCGGTCATATCACAAAATTGAACAAGGAAAAAATATCGTTCCGAAAAATAAATAAAAATGATAATGAATCGTTTCATTCAGATATTCTAAATTCGGATCTAATAAAGAAACTAGAGAACGAACTCTCAGCAATAACTCTCGGCACTCTGTCAACAGTATGATTCTGTCCTTAACTCTTTTTTAGATAAATACGATCCTGTAAGTACAAAGACTCTACCCAGAGAACCACCAGCTCCATGGATGAAAAAATAAAGGTTAAAACCCTTCGCCACAATCTAGGACGAACATGGCACAGATCTAGCATACATCTAGATCGTTCTCGTTACAAACATCAGTGCCACCTGTGTAACAGAATGATAACAAAAGATAAATCAAAATATTTAACCGATGTTATTTCAGAAAATTCGGACAGTCCTCGTCGTCTATGAAACTCAATAAATAACATCCTGCATAGAATTCCACCGCCGCGTCTGCCACAATTCACATCAGTGAAATCACTTTGTGATCATTTCTCTAAATATTATGTTGATAAAATTGAAGCTATCCTTGCCAAATTTTCGGATGAAGTACACAATATTCCATCAGTGCAAAAAAACAGAAATAAGATCCTGTGCGACAGAAAATGAAATTAAAAAGCTTATTTTCAGCTCATCGTCAAAATCATGTGATCTGGACCTCATACAAGCGTGCTGAAAAATTGTCCTGATATATTAAGAACTCCCATCACTGATATAATTACCATTTCAATGGAAACTGGTACATTTCCTAAAAAAATTACAAAAAAGCTCATGTAAGACCACTACTTAGCAAATTGGCTGCAAGCTTATATAAAAAATAACCATCTATCCAATCCATTACAATCAGCCTACAGGAAACATCATTCTACATAATCAGCGCTACTGAAAGTACATAACGATATAATTATTAGTATGGACCAGGGTGAGGTTACAGCTCTGACCTTGCTTGACTTCTCGGTCGCTTTCGACACCATTGACCATGCTACATTAACAAATATACTTTCAGATTGGTATGGAATATGTGGGCAGGCTCAAATTTGGTTTTCTTCTTATTTGCAAAATAGGCACCAATCCGTAAAAATTAAAGACACTCTGTCAGATAAAGTCACATTCTCATCACACGCTCATATGGAGTTCCACAGGGCTCTATGCTGGGACCAGTGCTTTTCACCCTATACACTACGCCACTCAGTGCTATCATCTCCAGTTTTGACATAAACCACCATTTTGATGCCGATGATACTCAAATTTACATGTCCTTATTCGTTACCTAACGCTAAGGAATGTGTTGCGTTTACTGACGTCTGTAGACGTCAGATTATGGTCCCGCACTGTAAGAGAAAACATATTTGATAGGTAATAGATGTAGTATCAATGGCTTTATTAATTCTTTTTATTAAATGGCTCCTGTGGACAGTAGAGACTATGTATTTTGATGTGGTGGAACCCGTTTTTTACGCAGCGCGAAGGAAGTCAAGCGTGCTTGTCAGACCTAACTGTGCAAATGAGCAGAAAGGTGACAACAGATTTATGTTTATTTGATGATGACGGCTGAGAAAATGAAAAGCATGCACTCTATTCGGATTAATGCTGGCCCACCGTATGCGAAGCCGGCACAACAATAATCCAACATATTGTGAACGTCTTGTGTTTTGTGGGGGTGACCTTCGGTAATATCCTTGTGGCGAAGCAGGTGGTGCAGGAATGTATGTTAGCATAAATGCCGGCAAACACCATACATTGTCCAATGCTGTTTTGATCTTACTTTTTTTTATCTTGATTTTTTGCTCATTTATATACATCAAAAGTGGGACAATAGCTACATGAAAGCTATCCCAAATAGGCTTGAAAAAATATGTACTCAACCACAGCCAATATATCTGTATCATTTGTTTGATGAAGTCGTGAATTGAAATCGTGAGATACAACTTCACCTTGTTCAAGTGGGTGAAATGTGAGTTATTAAATTGATTATTGACTGTCCGAGTGCTCATAGCTGTATATTTATTTCCAGCTATGATTGCTAACTTACATGATAAAAAATAAAACAAAACTGGGTTGACGTCTATCTGCTTGGATAGGGTTTAATGGAAAGGGTTACATGGATATGGTGAAATGGATAGGGTTAAATAGGGTTAAATGGTGAACAGCTGGTTTTGTTTTATACTGTTATATATTACTTTATTGTATAATTTTAATTTTCTATTATATGGTTGACAGGCCTCGTGGAGGTCGTCTCGACCTGGTCCAGTCAGCTAAAGTTGATATAAATGAATACTAATGATAATTTATTGTACCATTTTTTTGCATGTTTTCAACTGGGAAATCAAATCAAAGCAAAAAAAAATGGGTCTAATTATAAACGTGATCACGAACACGGGAGTTCAGTTATGTCATCCGTGTGATCACAACTTGTGATGAATGTCATTGTACTTCAGCTGCTGATTCTATTATCGACACACATACGTGACACAGACGTGACATATCTCACGTCACGCTCTGAGGGTCGTTTCTCACTAATCACATTGTGACATATCTCACGTCACGCTCTGAGGGTCGTGTCTCACTAATCACATTGTGACATATCTCACGTCACGCTCTGAGGGTCGTGTCTCACTAATCATATTGTGACATATCTCACGTCACGCTCTGAGGGTCGTGTCTCACCAATCACATTGTGACATATCTCACGTCGCGCTTTGAGGGTCGTGTTTCACTAATCACATTGTGACATATCTCACGTCACGCTCAGAGGGTCGTGTTTCACCAATCACATTGTGACATATCTCACGTCACGCTCTGAGGGTCGTGTCTCACTAATCATATTCTGACATATCTCACGTCACGCTTTGAGGGTCGTGTCTCACTAATCACATTGTGACATATCTCACGTCACGCTCTGAGGGTCGTGTCCCACTAATCAAATTGTGACATATCTCACGTCGCGGTCTGAGGGTCGTGTTTCACTAATCACATTGTGACATATCTCACGTCACGCTCTAATGGTCGTGTCTCAATAATCACATTGTCACATATCTCACGTCACGCTCTGAGAGTCGTTTCTCACTAATCACATTGTGACATATCTCACGTCACGCTCTGATGGTCGTGACTCAATAATCACATTGTCACATATCTCACGTCACGCTCTGAGGGTCGTGTCTCACTAATCACATTGTGACATATCTCACGTCACGCTCTGAGGGTCGTGTCTCAATAATCACATTGTCACATATCTCACGTCACGCTCTGAGGGTCGTGTCTCACTAATGACATTGTGACATATCTCACGTCATGCTCTGAGGGTCGTGTCTCACTAATCACATTGTGTCATATCTCACGTCACGCTCTGAGGGTCGTGTCTCACTAATCACATTGTGGCATATCTCACGTCACGCTCTGAGGGTCGTGTCTCAGTAATCACATTGTGACATATCTCACGTCATGCTCTGAATGTCGTTACTCACTAATCACATTGTGACATATCTCACGTCACGCTCTGAGGGTCGTGTCTCACTAATCACATTGTGACATATCTCACGTCATGCTCAGAGAGTCGTTTCTCACTAATCACATTGTGACATATCTCACGTCAGGCTCAGAGAGTCGTGTCTCACTAATCACATTGTGACATATCTCACGTCACGGTCTCACATTGGGGGGGGGGGGGGAATGAGGTGTCAAAACAAAAAGACTTCCAACAACCCAGCTAAATGGAGACGTTTAACAAAGGTTGGTTCAATGTTGGGCCAGCGTCTCAGACGTTGGCCCAACATTGAACCAACCTTTGTTGAACGCCTGGTGTTTGCTGGGACATGCAACAACACACACTGGGAAAGAGTTTCTATTGTACCCCTCCAGAGGTACACCTCCGTCATTCAGTTAGCACATTTATCGCCCATACTGAAAGACGGAAACATTTATTATCGCCCCGGGGGGGGTTACAAAAACAACTCTTTCCATCATATGGTTATCACTGGTTGGACTTCACTCTTGTACAGTGACTCAACGCTCCGAGCGTCACTGTTATGAGAGTGAATGGTTGGACATGAAGCCCAAACACAGCGAACGTCAGACGCTTGTCCAACGTATGTTTAATGCTGGTCCACAGACGATGTCCCACCATTAAACGTTTGTTAAATGTCTCGTGTTTGCTGAGAATCTAGTATTTTGACCCCATTAAAAAGACAATTAAATATCCAATTAACTGCCCCTGTGATCTGACAGATTGGGTCATTCTGTAATTGGTCAGGCGTAGACTACCATACTTGTTTATTATTGTAATATCATTGAATCAGTGTTGTGCAATTGTCGTCGACGGTGATTAAACTTTCTATACTTGTTCTAATTATCATTTAATCAGAGCAGTGTAATTGTGACTTACCATTATACCAACATAGACCTGATGTCTCTTGTGTTTGATAAATAGTGTCTGGGTGCAGCAAACATATTGTTTCTGTATAATGATCCGATAATATGCACGGTTCCAGCCATAAAGCATGGTCAGCCGTGGAAGAGGATATTATATTGTATTTCCGCTATGGTCCTATTGTCAGCTACATGATTATACATAATCATTCCAGAAACACAACAATAGCTGTTGCAATAAAGAAACCTGCAAACTCGTATCAATTTCCACTAATGCATGCTTAGATATTCGAGTAGGCCTACATCCGGGAGCTGAAAAATGTTTTTTCATTTCCTTTGAAATGAAGAGACATGGGGCCTACTATCCTCCGGACATAAGGTTAGAAAAAAAACTGACTGACTGAGGTCGAGCACGCTACTAAGAAGGCTTCTCACAATGTAAAATATTAATGAGTAGACGGAAAAGAAACATTTCGTTTCTTAGAAGCGAGCCCCGAACGCTAGTTAGAGAAGCCAGTGGAACCCTGTGTTGATCTCCCAGCAAACTAAGCAGGATAATTTGATTCTATGTTGGCTAAATGTTGGGCCACTGTCGGCGACGCTGACCCAACATTGAGCCAACATGTAATCAAAGCCAACATGTAACTTTTGGTCACTTTTCTGGGTTCCGTCCTTATTCCAATAGGTGTAGCCCTCACTATTGGAATTGGCATCTTTTAGTCGTTAGGGGACGATAAATTGCCCCTTATTTCTCGGACGTCAATATATGTGATATTTATTTCATTATTACATTTTTTTGTGATATTAGCCGACATTCTTTGGTTCTGAGCTGGTGTTGTTATATTACATTGTACGATATACTATGAAGAGATGTGCTCTTCTCACGCACGACACGACACGTTGACAAAATATAGATTTGATGTTGATTTCCGACGCTGGCCCAACATAAAAATCAACATCGGTGCAATATATAATGTTTGCTGGGTTTCAGCTTTAATTGAAAGATTAGCCATTAAACTCTAAATTAAATAATTCAAATTTTCTCCCACTTGAAGCTGTGTCTCCCTACCGCGACACACAAATTCAAGTGGGTGAAAATTACACATATTCGTTTAATTTGAGACCAAACATTCGCGCATTTTGATGTTTAAACACACATTTTCATTCCAAGTAAAAACAGTAATAAAACGGGTTTAGGACGACTATGTCTTGACCAGCGGGTTCACCCTTTCAGTGCGGGTATTGACTTTAGACGTCACCACAGACAGAAATATATAAAATCATCATAAATGTCTTATTTAGCTCTTTCCGCTTCATTTGAATACCTATGTTATGGATTTACGGCCATTATAAATATTTATTTTGCGGGGACCATCTTTATACATCAGAATCTGACGTCTACGGACGTCAGATAATGACTTATAAAGACGGCCCCCGCACTGAAAGGGTTAAAGAACATCTGACAACTGTAACCTTGATACAACTGAAAAAAAAATTACAATCTGGTTGATATCTCTGGTCAAAATGGCAGCTTTGTTGACTTTGTTCTGTATGACTTTGTTTTTAATGACAATCAGAATAGTTTTATCAATTTAAACAAATTTTCATTAACATGATTAATAATTTTAAATAAATTGCTAAATACATCGGGTGATAGCTAGACAAATATCCAGCTTTCTTTTTGTTTTGATTGGAACCTGCGCTATGTTTGTTTGCGCAAAGGTTATTATTTTGTTTTTCTAAAATGGAAACTATACTCTAAAAGTACAGGGTAATTTGACAATAAACATGATATAAGATATAACGCATTAGAGATCAACGGTTCTGCCATTAGATGTTAACACTAGTATATGTTTTTACGCTCTGATAAATAACTATATATGTGACTTCTACACAAGATCAATTACCCCACACTTCAATGGGGCAGAGTTTATTGCATAAACACAAAACACCTGTTTGTTACAACGAAATGTAAATAATTTATTTTTGGAAAACATAACAGCAATGATACATAATAAACGGCAAACATAATGCTCGACTACATGTGAAAACATTGTAGATCTCACTCCTGCAAATGTCAAGGCTGAACGCGTGAAACCCATATTCTCACCTGCTTACATGCACCCTCAAAAATTATCGCTGCAGCTTAAATATCAGTTTATATTTAAGCATGTCACATCGATGTACAATGTACAGTACCGTGCCATTACCTGCGCCCAAAAACCCTTTGTGTCGTTCCAATTTACTTTATAATCTAGGTTACATAATTATATAAAAAATAAACCAAGTCAAAGTTAGGGCGTTAGTGTGATTTTACGGTTTCGTTATCAAAAATGAAATATCAAATTTAATGCCTGATTGCTCAATGTAGTTCTCTAGACTAAATCACTGTTTCCTTTTACCGAAGTATGTCTTAAAAAATAGGATATTTGTGGCAAAAAACGAATCAACAATGTAATATTTTGCATTGTTTTAATTGGGTACGATATGTAATGATGATGATAATGTCACATACGTTGCTACCTAGTTACTACATTCCGTGGCGATCGTGAACAAACATAGCATCGTATTGCATCACAATTCTTATACTATTTTAAGGTACTTACATCCACGACATTGCCCAGCAGGCAAAAGACTTTTAATCATTGTTGGCTTAACTTTGGACCAGCGTCGTAAACGGTGGACCAACATGAAACCAACATTGATTCGTCGTCTTCTGCCTGCTGGGTGATGTCCTTATTTGCACCGAGCTAGCAGCATCATTCGATCAATTAAATATGATTTTTTTATGAATTGGTTATTGGCATGCACTGTTCTGCTATCGCGCCACGGGAGCCAATGTTGCTAAAGCGACACAATCAGGTGATGATGTTAGCCTGATTGTGTCGCTTTAACTACATATGTAATATAGCAACAATGGGGAAGTGTTTATACATAGCGTTCTGCTATATTCTCCTGCTATATTCCCTTTCTCTGGGTAGGGTATATATGCAATAAACCCTTTCAGAGCGGGGATCGATTTCAGACGTCAGAATCTGACGCCTATGAACGTCATATCCTGACGTCTAAAATCGGTCTCCACACTGAAAGAATTAAATATTTATAATGGCTGTAGACCCATAACATTATTATTCAAATGAAGCATAAAGAGCTAACTGAGACTTTTATGCTGATTTCAGATAGAAAAAAACCCTTTAGTCTCCATCATTTATACAAAAATATTTCAGCGTTGTAAGGGTTGAACCCTATTAGCCTATCCTCGTAGCGCCTGGAGGTAAATACCGCGTCTTTTTTCAAATGCTACATAAATTGCAAAGAATACAAAGAACTATATGTTCTCTAATTCTTTGATATAGTTCTTTGATAAATTGTTTTGGGCTGACTTTGTAGTAGCTTTATTAATTTCAGACTGTTTTGTTAACCAAATAAAGAATAAGCGATAACTCTGAAAACTGTAGCACCTTTTTGTTAACTATTATCTGAGAAGTTGATGTTCCAGCGGTGGATACTGCTAAAATGTCAACATATTTAAGGTTTATAGGTTAATTAGAAATGTTTTAGCTCATGTGTAGGATATATAAAACCAAATGCGAATGAAAATACCTATAACTGGGTATTCACGCAAAATTTGGATTAATAATTAATTATTTTGTAAATACAATATCCTCTATCGCAGTGCAATCAGCGGTCCGGCAATATGTCCACGTAACATGAATTAATGAACACTTTGAATGTCAAAGAAATTACTGGTTTGTAATATGTCATCGAAACACAAATTAATAAAACGAATAATATAATGGTAGTGATATAATGATTTCTTATAATTTACGATTGCGTTTGAGGAATATAAGTGGGCATAATTATAATATATTAAAAGATAGCGATAAAACATTAATTTCACAAAACAGCATAATTCAAACATAAACATGATGAACTGATCGGCGATATCTCAGCGTAAACAACACTAAACTGCAAGTGAGAAGTATTATTCCAGCCATATAAATCTCACAACCACATAAATTAAATCATTTTTTACAATACCGTGGTATGGTATTCGACCCATAATTAACAGTTTAAGCGGAATTTTCAAGAAAACAGTAGACTTTGACCCAGTGTTGGTATGATGTGGGGCCACCGTCTACGACACTGGCACAACGTCATGCCAACATTGTATCAACCTATCGTGTTTGCTTGGTGAATATCCTGTCTTTTCTGCACTAAACCATTCTTCGTTTTATGTCAACACTTTCAATCCTCACGATAGAACGGAGCATCATTTTGTATCTCTGAATAATGACTTAATATCCTTCACCTAGGGTTATAAGAGCCGGCATTTTCATGGAACTGTTTCAATAATAATTATATATAGTTTTAATTTGCCACCCACTTTAAGTCATCTTCATCCACTACAAGTGGAGAATTGCTACAGAAATTCACGGCTTGCAGTGGATGAAAATGACAATTGTAAATTCCGATTAAAAGGGTTAAAGAAAGGTTCCATCTGCATAAACCATCTAGGAATTGAAATTATGTCTCGCTATGATTGCATCACACCATTTGAAATTGTTCTAGATTTACCAGGCCTCTTAAATCCCTATGGGATGGGTGTTTGTGAACTGATGATTCTATAATCTGAATTTTTTATATTTTTTCATACAAAATATATAAAACACACTCTGAAATCTAGACCAGTGGACAATCGCCGAAAGCCAGTACAAATTGAGCAATACAATGCATTAAAATCATAACACCGCTTAAATCTCACAAAACTATGTTAACAGGATTTACATGCGATTCATCCAAACAATTGTGAGAATGGGTGATAGCGTTTTGCCAAAAACTCTTGAATGAGTCAAAAGGACACATTGGCTATATTTTCACGCATGTATTTCACCCCTGCATTGATATATTAACATATCCACTATACGTAGGCCTGCTGCACACTGAGTGTTAAATATCACTTTACTTTCAGGTGGCTGAATTAAAGAAACAATGGCCCTTGAATGAGTCAATTACGGGAACACATTGACTGCTTTTTCTCACATACATTTCACCCATGTTTCAACATTTCCATCTCGACGTCATCTTGTTTACTCCACAACGTATCCAGTTTCATGTTATGGCTATGCTTTACAAATCACTCCAAGATGACTAGACCTGTGACTGAATGTAAGAAGTCCAATTGAACAACTCTACCCGGAAAATGTAGTGTAATTGTATATATGCATTGCTGATAACTTTCTGCCATGTAAACTGTAAGTTTGATTTTTATGGTAGGATGCTGATCAAGACACTGTTATACCACTGTATACATTGTAAATTTTGTAAATTAAAATGTTTAACACACATTTCATACCGATAACAAAAAAAAAATACATTGTAGTTTTAGTGACTGAATGAGTGTGCCTGCACAGTGAAAATAGTACTGTTTGCATGCAGTGTCCCTGGGCTCCAGTGTTCACTTGTAAGACACGAGCTTATAGTATTTGCAGTGCTTTGCCAGTTTCAATTGGCGGGGGCCCTGGGGTAGTGGTTAGGCCACTTTTGTGCACATATAGGCTAAACTGGGCCAGGAGAACCTCCTGAGGATGGTGAGATGATTGAGATGACACTGTCCTCCAGACACAGGATTCGAAATTCGAGCCCTGGCGGTCTGAGGCCGAGCACGCTACCTCTCGGTCACGGAGGCTCCCCACAATACTGACTTTCACACGTGGATGGGGAAGAAACATTTTTGTTTTTTTGAAACCGCCGAGACCGGGAACCGAACCCCGAACTCTGGCGTGAAAGGCAGCGGTGCTAACCACTACCCTAGGGCCCCCGCCCTCGTATTAAAAGCACCAACGCAATTGTATTTACAAGATGACCGAGAAAATAGTAGACTTGGGACATCTTAAGTGTGATGAAACATCTAGAGCACTAATCTTTGTCAAAGTGGAAAAATATAAAACGTTTTCTCTGTGTATAAATCCAGGTTAATGTATGATATTTCAGAGCGTGTGCGGGTTTGTGGGGTGTGTATTCTTACAGTGAGCCACGGCCGTGTGACACCTCATCTTGCCTTTATTACTGGTACTACTAGATCTAGACCTGTATGCATCCAGAGAGTAGAAAGGCTTATCGTGCTTTAATTGTAATGCTTTAGGACTTCTGGGGTCCGATGAGCTCTTGGGGGCACACACTGGCCAATCTAGAGAGCTCCTGTATCGCGGTTTAGACATACCCACTCTCTTACACAGACAGCAGAATCCTGATAACAGCACCTGACGGAATGAACGTCGAAACTTCTCACTCATACGACTATAGATGAACGGGTTGATGCAGCTGTTGAGGAAGCCGAGCAGATGCGTAACCATCATCGTGAACACAAAGTTGGATTCCTTCAGGAAACTTGGAGAGGATACCTGACTGATGAGGTTGATAAGGTAGAAAGGTGACCAGCTGACCACGAACACCAAGGCTACAACAATCACCATACGCGCCACCTGGAAAATAAAAACATTTAAAAATTAGCAATGTAGCCTACGTCCAGCTGATGGCACCATAAACAAAGCAAACTCAAGACGTTGACCCTATGTCGCTTAAACTCCCACACTCCACAAAGACTCCCCACGATTGCTTAAAATATGACCGTCGTGGCAGGTTTAAAAAAATCGCAGACAAGCTAGTTTTACGACGGCAGCATGTCACACCGGAAAGACTGTTACAAACTTGGCGTCGTAAGCTATATTAGCGATCCTAGTGGAGACCTATGGGCCCCCTAGTGGATGTTCAGGAAAGCAATATTGAGACATTACGATCGCGTCGCAGGACATGCCACACCACAACGACCGTCCACGGAGGCTAAGACAGGCCACTACCAAGATGGTAGCTTCCTAAGCGACAAGGGCAGGGGTCCTCCTGGCCCAATTTAGCCTGTATGTGCATAAAAGTGGCATTAGGCCCGATTCATTTCATTTTACTACGCAACAGAAGTCAACGAAATCATAGTCGTGTGAGTGGCCACACCACACCGATTGTATAAGATTATAGTTGTGTGTTAAGCAATCGGGGAAAGTCCTTGCGGTGTTTGGGAGCCTTAAATCTTCAAGCGCCAAAGGCACGACTATAGTCGTTGTTAATTTGTTGTATTCGCCAATCAAATCACAGTTATTGGGAAAGAAAGGAGTGTCTAAAGATTTGCAAATGTTTGGTCTCACATTAAAATATAAGTAATTTTCACTCACTTGAAGTTGTGGGTCGCGGTAGTAAGATATAACTTCAAGTGAGTGAAAAAAATAGCGATTCAAGGGTTAAAGTGCTAATCACGTTTATAGCTGTGTTTAGCTTTCCTGTTTGTCTTCCATTGATTCAAATTGTACACATGCAAGTAATTTTGTGAAGTGGATAGCAGTTTGACTGACATAATTTAGCGAGTTACAGGTTAACATCGGGGCAGCTTTGGAGACAATGCCAATCCCCGTACATGTCAGCTATAGAATGATTCAGAAAGAAATATACGTATAATAAATAATCAAAATTAAAAAAAAACATGGCATGCACACCCCAAGTCAACCCCCTAGCCGACAGGTGAACAATTTGATATCAGGTAAAAAGTGTACTGGTTTGAGTAAACAGTAAAAGTGAAGCATTTTATATCTGTTATAAAATATTTTGGTCGTGATCAGATGAAATTGCAATTTGAGTGTAAAACACAAAGAGTGATGAACTTTCACTGACACGGTGTGTGATGGAGTGATGTGCTTTATAGTTGACTACTTTCGTTGTTAACATGATCACTTGAAATTGAATATATTGCATCGTCATGCCAGGAACAAAATCTAATCCAGTTACTGCTCAGGGGGGTGGGGGGGGGGGCGAGCATCATATTTTCTGGCGAATTGACACGGCGTTTTGTAAAAGGTTGGGCACCTGAAGTGATACATGTATCTAGGATCACGACCTAGGTGCACAGCCTTGCAAAACAACTGCTGGAAATTGACAGGTAGTCAATAATGGCGCCATTACTGAAAAACCTGCATTTGTCAATATATTGGTAAAGATATAGGATAATTTGCTCTTAAAGTTGTCTAATCCTGTATTTTCGGGGGGCAAAGATCAACATAAAAACAGTCCCGAAGTGATGTTACATGTTTTTAATATACTAGTACACACAAATTTGTTTCTATGTTTTGAAATAATGTTGCGCACTGGATATTGTTAATCACTTTTGCTAAGAAAGCATTATGAGCATGCAATGTCATAACAATGCTACGTTTATTGATAATAAACTTGATATAAAATAAGTATTATCCCTTGCAGTGCTATCGCATTTAGTATTATGATCACTCAGGGTCATTAGGGATCTTCCCCCCTTTGTTGCATACTGCAAGTCATGGTACGGAAACACTAGTCCACAATGATTATCTGGACTTCCAGCGTGACACCCTGGTTCCTACACTCAACAGTGGTGCCAATGCAGCTTCCGCATCAGTGCAGTCACTGATGTTGACTGTTGTAGAGCCTTAAACAAACAGAAATAGTGTTTGACATTAGGTCTCTCACGTGGGTTAGTTATCCTCAAGACAGTTGTGCTATTTAATTTCCATGATCATGGCCAATAAAGGTCTCAATGGTTTGCGCATGGCTGTATTTTCCAAAGAGACCCCTGACAGTCACATTCTACTTGCTACTTGTGAGGGGATTTTCCTGTTCCCAATCAAGCAGTTTTTGTTGCAATCCTTCTTGCAGCCACATGCGACTTTTACGTGTCATATGTCGTGGCCATGGTAGATTTGTTGCAGGCTTCACATGCTGATCGGTGCAAAATCAAGTGAGTGACAGCAACTTTAGCAGCACTTGCTGATTTTTTATTACAGAACTTGTTGAATCTAAATAATATATGGCTATATCCCATAGGCCCACTGCAGAGTTGTCACTCTATTTGGACTATGTATTTACAATAAGCTACTTTGCGTGATTTCAATGTGAGCGCCATCATCAGCAATTACTTTCATTCTCTGTGAACAATGATGCATTCATGGTCACCGGTAAAGTTACTAATTTAAATTTGGTTATTTCTACATCACTTGCTATTTTTATGGTATTTGAGATTAGAAATGTCATCACTCTCGTCAGTCCAATCAATTCGCTTTTATACTTTTTTGTTTTTTGGTCATTCACGGGTGACAAGAGACTCCTATAAGTCTGATCTTCAAGGTAATGGCAGCTATGGAAACTTTCACAACTTTCATATCAAAAACATAAGCTCTGCTGAACATAGCAACTGGTCTGCTGACCAAGATGTTAAAGAGGACCTCGTATGTGTGGAGCAGTTAGGATTGAATACATTGCCTGCCAACATATCAGGTGACCACGTCATCGAGTTTATACACTCAGAAGCAGAACCTCTAAAGATGTAAAAGCAAATTATGATGCTTTTGTCGAGCTCTACAGACGACACAAGCTTTTGAAGATTGTAGTATATGAAACACGGAGTATACACTTTTGCTGTGACAGTTATCACTCGTTAGGCACTAGTTCAACAACAGAGGTATGAGAGGTCTAATACAGGTCAAAAATTTGAGGCCAGAGGTTCTTTCAACAAGACTCCCCTTTCTTGATTTACTATTTGAGACGAGATAACAGGAGGAATCAAGTGACCCTTTCCTTTGTTCAACTAAATTTTAGGTATATTTTTCGGATAAAACCAAGAGAGTTTTAATTACAGCACGAACGGTAACATACATTATATTGCTTATTCGGTGATTGGTCAGAGCTTTGGTTCGTTCATTTTAAAACAGCTATCCATTCAGGTTTGTTGCTGTAATGGATCATGCAAACTTTGGGGCACTGTCATTTATCTAGGGACGAGATACCACTGGCTATCTATTCTTTAATGGCAAAAAAAGTTTGGCTGATAAACTGCACTAGAAGACTTTGCAGATGGTGCTCCCATTGAAATCACGGTAGATGTGTATGTATGACCAGGCAACGCTTCTGGTGAACACTTATTCTAACAAGAGTGACAACTTCGAAGGCTGTGATATATATACGGTCAACACGTTGAACAATAACCCGTTCTTAGACCTAAATTAAAAAAAAACAAATGGCGGATAGGGATAAGCTGAATTTGAAAATGGCCAGCATATGGAGTCATTGGTTGGTTCGAGGTACATGTAGTTTAAAAGATATATGGGTTGGTTCGCCCAACAGTGCACCATTTGTTATTTCATGAGTAGGCCTATGTCTCACACGTGTTTGGCAAATTTTAGAAGAAGAAGAAGAATATTTTAAGTTTATTTAACCGTAAATACATGGTTTGGGAGACCTCCATTAAGACCAAATATGGTCGCTGGCATAGAGACCACCCGATGATTCAAAATAGACTTAGACCCTTTCGCAGGAAAAATTGTCCTTTTTAAAAAAATTGTTTATTAAAATACAAATTAGGTGTTGTCTACATTGGGAAAAATGTGTCGCATACATTTTCACATCGTCGAATGAATACATTATGACTCCATCACACTCAGCCGATTGCTTGAGCAACGAACATCACCGGACAACGCCTTCGAAGATATACAGGATCTAATACGCCAGAATAATGAACACATTCAGGACATATACAAGACAAAATGAATGTCTGACGGGCGTAACGATCACAAAACAAACAGTTGTCCGGCCAAGTATGAAAGTGCATTAATATCTCGCCATGCAGGCTTTCGCATACTAAATTTTGATTTGTTCTTTTATTATTTACACTATGTATGATCGGACTGGCAGTCGGTTTTTTTTACCGCATAATATGTTTGATATAAAAATGTATATCGGTCGTGTACCGTTTTCGGTCAGCACTTAATTAAACTCGACAGATAAGCCTATCAGAAATGATTGACTTTGATATTAAATGTCAGAATACCATCGGTTATCTATATAACTGATCAAAATAGGCATGAAAGGTCGTGCACTAATGTTTGCAGCTCAAGGAAACAACCTCTACACTCGTTGGTTTAGTATATTAGTCATTTTACGTGAGCAATATCTGTCAGGGGAATCTGGTACGGCTATACACATAATCAGGTCGGCAATAAACTATGTTAGAAAAGACATTTACTTTCCGCACAGTATTATTTTATATTTTTGTTTTCATGTTTACACACACTAGCCTACACTTCACTATACTACATTACATTACTTTGCATTGAATTGCGTTGCTTTGTATCGTATTGCGCTGCGTTGCGTTGCGTTGTATTGTACGTTGTATTGTAGTTTATTGCATTGTATTGCGTTACATTGCATTGCATTGCATTGCATTGCATTGCATTGCATTGCATTGCATTGCACTACACTGCACTGAACTGCACTGCACTGCACTGCACTGCACTGCACTGCACTGCACTGCACTGCACTGCACTGCACTGCACTGCACTATATTTTATTGTATTGTATTGTATTGTATTGTATTGCATTGCATTGCATTGCATTGCATTGCATTGCATTGCATTGCATTGCATTGCATTGCATTGCATTGCATTGCATTGCATTGCATTAATTGCATTGCATTGCATTGCATTGCATCCAAATGAAGAGGAAAGAGCTGATTAAAACTGTTATGATGATTTCAATAGAAAAAAACTCCATGGTTTATATAAAAAACATTTCAGAGCTATAAGGGTTGAAACCTCAGCTACAGGTAGTGTATTGTTAAAATATGTCAGTACAGTGATTCCCAGGATTTTCGTCATTCACTGAATCCAATGCACTATTTTATATTTGGTCAATTCATTTCCCCAAAATTAAAATTCAAGCGCACAATACTCTTCATTATTAAAACACTTTGTTATTTGGACGGAGTGCTGAGCGCGTGGCTCTGGAGAAACAAGGATATTTTTCTCTATACCGTGTTATCGCTTCAAGGATATATTTATCTAATAATAAGCTGAGCGAGGTTTTCGCTGGCGTCAGTCTTATAGTAGTCTTTCAACTGTAGCTTGAAGTAATCGCCACTATCATGGCTTCTTTGTGATTAACTTCTTATTTAATGGGCGAGGTAGTTGACCTGTCCCCGGTCACATATATATAAGGCCCACATTAGCCTGCTAAGGTCAACTGACGGGAAATTGCCTCAAATTAGGTCAATTTGGCGTGACGCGAGTCAAGGGCAGACAGGTACGCCTTGAGAAAGGGCGTTAAACTGACTGTTCAGATTTTACCACGCAACAAAAAACAAGACATAGGGGCTTGTTTCACTAAGAAAATATAATCCTAATTTTCAGTCATTTACCATTAAAAAGTTATGATGAATTTTATGACTATTTATAATTAATTGATTTTACTGTTTTTACTCAATGGCTAAATGAAATATCATCCTAAATATCATCCCAATTTTCAGTCATTTAACATTAAGAAGTTATGATGAATTTTAAGACTATTTATAAACATTTTATTTTACAGTTACTCAATGGCTGAATGAAGATATATTTTATTTTAGTCAAGCATGCAAAATAATGTTTTCTTACATTATTTTTCCCCACATTAATATATTTGGATGCTTGCCAGATTCTCGCATACTAAACTCACATTTTCTATATTCTATGGAACATATTATCAAATAATTATAATTGTATGTATTATTCTGGACATAATAATAATACTGATCTTATACATAACACGATTAGAAATGATTCACATATTTACTTGTATATTGACTAGAGCGGATGAAGATTAACATCATTAAGGAATTAATATTGAAGCGTGAAAAAGCGATTGATGCTTATCTTCTACAATCGAGTGCCTAATATGACACGATCAGCATCAAAGACATAGTCCCATGAAATCAATGATACATGAAAGCCAAGATGAAGGTGGTATGTACGATATTACTTGCTGTGTGGAAAGGTGACTAATTGACGCCCACAACATGCTGGTCAACAAATGGAAATCGGCAAACGATCTAAGTTTAATTTGTCTTAATATCAATAGATATTTATAGTTTAAATACGGCATGGCCATTCTGTTATTCAACTATATTATTGTTCGCAACACTGTAAGGGGTCCAATCTTTATTTGTTCCTGATTATTAGCCCATCATGGTAATTGCTGACAACTTCGTTTGTCACGATAAACGATTGTCTATCTGTCATCAGGAGTTTCAAAAAATGTATCGTTTTCCAAAATGTCTAACCTTTTTTTAATTTTAGGCCCCTTTTTACCATTTACATGTCGTTACAGGATGGGTCTACTTATCTTAGCCAATTCTGATAAAAATCACGATATAAACCGATATTAAAATTGTGTTTTGGCAACCAGTTGAAATATACATATATATGGTAAAAAAAGTGATGTAATTGTATAACAATTATTTTTAATACGTTTATGTTTACTGGATACACAACAGCGTCTATATATTGATTATTTTAATAGTTAGATCAGATGTGCTTGCTATCATGTCTCCCCTCTATAGAGGGGAGATAAATTGCTTTACTTCTCACCGCTCATTTGTTCGTCACATCAGTTTTGTGCCTGTGCGTTCTCTCCGTCTATCATGCGGGTGGTCAAACACGAGACGTTGACCCAATGTCGGGCTATTGTTGGCCCACCGTCTACGACGCTGAGTAAACATTAGCCCAGTATTGGGTTACCGTGTCGTGTTTGACTCCGCAATGAATGTGGGCCAGCGTCAGAGACGGCGGGCCAACATTATTACAGCCTTGTTTTTAAGAAGTAGTTATTATACGGCCTGGCCCTTTTCAATAGGCCTAAAAGTCTGAAGAACAAACACAATACGGAAACCAGACACACTAACAACTTAGAGTGCGGATACCCAACAAGCTTTAATGCTGACTAACGTTAGTCCTTTGTCAACCACGTTGGGTCAGAATTAGCCCAATATTGTTTCAACGTCTAGTGTTTGCTGGGTATAATGAAGGCATGGTTATTCTTCATGCGGCGATTGGCGACGACGTTGGACCAAAATTAAAACAACATAGGGTCAACGTTTGTTCAATCTGCCACTCTCCAGAAATCACAATAGTGTAAAAAGAATCATAATTCTGAGGGTCATGTAGTTTCGCAATTGGTGATGATTAGGCAGGCCTACATCCCAAGATCTACCATATTTTATGCGGGTGAATTCTGTTCATTTGAACAGATAGTCTCTTACTTGTAGTTTCTTAGATTTTCAAAACATTTCAAAACACTCCACAAAGGACAATATTTTTGTGTGTTTACTGGACTGAGCGTAGCCTAGCAAACACGAGGCGTTGAACCAGTGCTGGTTTGATGTTGGGCCAGCGTCGCAGATTGTGGGCCAGCATTGGGAGTGTTGACAAGTATTTCGCATCTTTATACATAGTCCCTACCTAGAACTTTTAAAGTTCTTGTATCTACTGTCCACAGGAGCCATTTGATAACATCAATTACAAAGGCCATTGACACTACATCTATTAGCTATCAACCTTTATGGTTATGCTGCTGGAGGGGAGACAAAAAACTAGACCCTTCCAGTTATTATTATTATTGTATTTTATTAGACAATCAATTTGAAAAGTTTGACACTGACAAAATACCATCGCTACTGTTAGAAAAATCAATCAATCAATCAATCAATCAATCAATCAATCAATCAATCAATCAATCAATCAATCAATCAATCAATCAATCAATCAATCAATCAACAATCAATCAATCAATCAATCAATCAATCAATCAATCAATCAATCAATCAATCAATCAATCAATCAATCAATCAATCAATCAATTGATAACTCATTCACTCACCACCCACCCTGCCATTCACTCACTCACTCAAACTCACTAACTCACAGGTTACTGGGATGGCTGCTAGTAGTAATAGGCCTATTTTTGGCCCATACCGGGGGCAGGCGATTAGCATGATCATGTTTCATAATCCAGGCCACTGAGGAGCTAAGGTGGGAAAGCCAGATCAAATATGTGAGAAACAAGTAATTTACGAAATGTTAAAATTGTTTGAGCATTACGTGAGGGAACAGGAAGAGTGTCCCATAGGGTTGAGCCAGCTGTAGAGCAAGCTGTTTAACCAGTCTCGTTTTCATATGGGATATAAGGGATTCCTCCATAATGGTAAGCCAGTAATGATACAAATAAACATTTAGTCACGTGTATGCATCCAGTATACAGTACAGGTTGACTGCATTCAGCTCGAATAACTGTCCTTGTGGAATACCTGCGGGCCGCTATTGCATTCTGTGGACCCTATGCCCCGCGTATTTTGCCAGTTGACTATTTTCAATAATATATTTAACTCTCGGTGATGTATGCAAGCAAAGTATTGCTTTCCCTAGAAACGAGATACATTCAGCCAATGTTGAGTTAACCCTATCAGTACGGGGACTGACTTTAGACATCAGATTCTGACGTCTACAGATGTCAGAAGTTGACGGAAAAAGTAAAATATGCATAATGGTCGAAAATGCCTAACATTGGCCCTAGAGGTATTCAAATAAAAAAATTACGATGCTTCAAATAAAACAAAACCTTTACTCTCTGGTCTGTATACATCTATTTCAGCGCTTCAATGGTCAATTAATGCTGGGACAGTGTCGCAGACGGTGGCCCAACATTAACCCAGCGTTGATTCAATGTTGTATCCTACTCCCTGATTTGTTATGTGCATTTTGTATTACGCACAAGCCAAAGGCCCTAGCTGCCTGTTGGCTTTGTACGGCAGTATTCATATGTTTTACCTCTGCAAATCGATACCGATGTTCACTGACATCCGCTAACAGTCGGCAAAGTAATAGCTTGGTGTTTTATAGCTCAATTACTTCCAGCATTTCCGGCTCAGTCATTATTTATTGAGTCGAAGTTATCATTATCTTCTCGCATATTTTTCTTTTTTTCAATACAATAAAAAAGGAAAAACAAAATTACCGCTTCAGTTTAATACAGATAGTCAGGAAAGCCTGATTTTTACAATTTTTCATCCGTTAGAGATTGCTTTCCCAATTATGATTACAAATGTGAAAAACGAACATTTAATCTTTTATCTGTTTATTACAGCAATGTTTCATCTATTTAAAATCTCTGCAAAATCATTAGCTTCTCTATGGACAAAGTATCCCTGATTGCCAGGTCATCAGAAACTTTATCTAATTATCTAGGTCGTTTGAAATTGTTTCTAATCATCTAAACAGTTACCATGGTTACATTGTACTTTCCTTTTCAAAATAGAGCAGCTCTGAATGTGTGATGATTTTAAGACTAAGATAAACCATAAATAATATATTTTATGGTTGTACACACTTCCTTTTTCAAAAAGTGCCACACGAAAATACAATTATTATATCGATGTAATAAATAGCAGTTTGGCTATTCTAAGTGGGCATACTTTATTTGTTGATAATTATGTCACTGGTAGTCGGAAATTAGAAAGTAAAGGGAGCGAAGTGCCACGAACATTTCTGACCCCCATAAATGCTTATGTATCTCTGCTGAAACACAGATGACTCCCGTGCGAAACTAGCCAGCAGGATCGGGTAATTGACCCAATGTTGTTTTATTATTGGCCCATCGTCTACGACGCTGGCCCAATATTAAAACAACAATAGGTAAGTGTCTGGGGTTTGCTTTGATACAGGGTCCGGTCAATTTATTTAGATCACGGCATCCATTGCCACTTGATAAAAAGTACGTTTGCAGAGGTCGCGTGGTGCCTGATGGAGTTCTTATAGATGCTGTCACATCCTGGGTGCAGTTTGACGGTATTTTAGATGGCGGAGTTTCTACATTTTGGCTGACTTGATGAGACTTATTGCTTCTGGATTAGTCTCTCAGTAAATAAACATTTTTTACCGACCCGTCCTAGAACAATATAACCTGATAGCAGTCATCGGTCGCTGCATGTCTGGAATCATCATCATTATAATGTGAACTTTTCACTCACACTGACAGGGATGTATTCAACTGAGCAAGGATTTCACTTGCTTGTCCTCCGACACTCGACCCCCAAGGACAATTGTTTGTCACTTACTATTGACCCTGATGTGACAAGGCAGTCACATCAACACTTGCAAATATTAAAACTCTGAAATGTTTTTATGTCAACCAAGAGACCAAAGTGTTTTTTCAATTTGAAATCATCATAAATGTCTCAGCTAGCTCTTTCTGTTTCATTTGAATACCTATGTTATGGGTCTACGGCCAATATAAATGTTTACTTTTTCAGAACGGAATCGACGTTAGACGTCAGAATCGACCTCTAATGTCGGTTCACAATAATACATAGAATTGTTTTGATGCCGCGGATTAATTAATGTTTCAATAAAATAAATAAAAGTGCGAATATCACTCCCATATTATTTTGAAGAGTAGCTATCGTTTCTGCGTTTTTTACAAATCATATAGATCTTCGTACATGGGCTTGCAAGGTAATACTGCAGCTATTAATGTACACATAAACAATAAATAGAATAATTTTAGAACAGCTATATACGAAATGCTTGTAGGAAATACTAAATCACCAGTCATCACGCGAGGTTGTTGACGACTGGTATAAAACAAGACAGCCTTCTTAAATAGTCACAAATCACGACCGATGCGTCCGAACTATTAATGTTGGAACCGATCGTCGTCCGATCAGGGCGTTGGCCCTGGTGCAGTGGCTAAAGCTGCCTGCTTGGAAAGTCGGAGATCGCTGGTTCGAGCCCCACTGGGTTTGTCACTTGAACCTGACGTGACAAGGCAGTCACATTACCAATTAACCCTTAAAGCGTTGAAATAGCTTTATATCAACCAAGAGACCAAAGGGTTTTCAATTTGATATAATCATACATGGCTTCGTGAGCTTTTCCCGCGTCATTTGAATACCTATGTTATGGGCTACGGCCAGCATAAATGTTTACTCTTCCAGTACGGGGATCGAATTCAGAGGTCAGAATTTGACGTCCATAGACGTCAGATTCTGACACCTAAAGTCGGTTCACAACGATACATAGAATTGTTTTGACGCCGCTGATGTATTCATGTTGCAGTAAAATGAATAAAAGTGTGAATGTCACACCCATATTATTTTGACGAGCAGCAGCAGCTGCTATCGTTTCTGCGTTTTTTACAAATCAAATAGATCTCACTTCGCATACATGGGCTTGCCAGGTGATACTGCAGCGATACTTTTACACATAAAACAATAAATAGAAAAAGTTTAGCACAGCTTAATACGAATTACTTGTGGCAAATACTAAATTACCAGTCATCACGCGAGGTTGTTGACGACTGATATAAAACAGGACAGCTGTCTCTGTCATAAATCAAGAGCGCCTGATTGCCTCGCCACTGCAGTCATGATTGCGTCCCTGGTTCGAACACCGCTGATCCTGCATTGAGTTTTCAGAGAATATCCTTGTTTCGCCTTTCTTGATGTGACTAGGCGATCACGTTAATGGCAGCCTCGTCGAGTTAAGGTTGAAACCTGTGTATCGACGTTAATTTCGCGCAGTCACAAAAATCACCGACCGATGCGTCCGAACTCGGGGCCGGTCTTCGTCCGATAAGTGGTACTGAAGATGCGACAAGAAAACATGCATGGTCGGCCATCTGCAGATGATCGGCCGGCAATCGAAAAAATATCGGATTATTAATCGAATGGTCATGATCGCCCGCGTTTCGTCCGAGGGCCGCAACAAAATTTCAATAAATCGATGTCCTGACGGCAATCCTGTGCATGGGCATCGACCGGGCACCGGCACGATTTCGCGAGATTACTGAAGATGGTATATAAATAACATACAAACAAGACGAGCACAAGACCTACATTAATAAAACGATTGGACTGTACACGTCAGACTGAAGACTCATTTATTAATCGATTAATTTTTAGGAGGCTGGTTGCGGGCCTGGATCAGTTAATTTTTAGGAGGCTGGATGCGGGCCTGGATCAGTTAATTTTTAGGAGGCTGGATGCGGGCCTGGATCAGTTATTTTTTAGGAGGCTGGATGCGGGCCTGGATCAGTAATTTTTAGAAGGCTGGATGAGGGGCTGGATCAGTTATTTCTTAGGAGGCTGGATGCGGGCCTGGATCAGTTAATTTTTAGGAGGCTGGATGCGGGCCTGGATCCGTTAATTTTAAGGAGGCTGGATGCGGGCCTGGATCAGTTAATTTTTAGGAGGCTGAATGGGCGCCTGGATCAGTTATTTTTTAGGAGGCTGAATGGGCGCCTGGATCACTTAATTTCTCGTACGTGATGTGATCTCATACCGGTCGTGTTTTCTTTACGATCAATCCCCAAGGAGCACTCATGCCGTACTGGGATTTTCAAATCAACTGATCAGTTAATTACAGTTAATCACTTAGGTTGGGCCCCAGTATCGACCCTTTACTTGGTCATTTTAATATGTTTAAATAAAATATTAAAATTGAAACAACATGAACGTAAACGCACAACGCTCACGCTAGCGGCTCTGTACTCGCCGCCGGTTCTAAAATGTAAACGTGGTACGCGCGCGCGTTTTGTACTAGCACCAGTTACTGAGAAGTTGAATTGACAGTGATGTTGAGCTGAAATACATTAGCACAGCTTTTTGCATTTGTTGAGTACACACGTCTACCGTGTACTTTTGTGTTTGACAGCCAGGTGATATTCTAACTTTCTGATACAACGGGCACAACGTTATTCAAATCGAGCCTTGCGATTATCTATTCATCTTACTTTGCGACATAACTACATGAGTTTGTTATCAACGAATCAGCGCTTAATATAAATATGATGAGTCGGGATCTGAAGTTGAAGATAATGTACTAATAAAGTGAAACGCAAAAAAAAAGTGTTTCCTGACTTTAATAAATTTTCAATTTCCTGGAGCAAAAAACTGGCTGCAAAGTGTAGTTTTATGGTTGCTTGACGAGTCCGATTATCAGACTACGAATAGATCACCCTGAGAATGAGTATTCTGGATTTCTCAGTGACAGCTTGCTTGATGAATTGTCGCCCCACAGCACTTTATGGCGCCGGCTAAGCTCAACAGATTTCAAGACGCGAAGGAACGAACGTTTTGGAAAATATTTCCTAAATTATGATACCGCCTGTCAGCTAGCGCTCGGAAGAAAACAACACGCCTGGTGATTATCATCAGCCAGGTAAACATGAGACGTTAATCCAATGCTCTTTTAAGGTCGGGCCAGCGTCGCAGTCGAAAATGAGGTATTACATTAGATTATAGATATGTCATGTCAAAAGTAAAAAATTCAAGATGGCCTTTAAATTTTGTGTTAATCATTAGTTGATCTTGAAACGTAAAATATCACTTCTATTGCAATGAACGTCTTAAAATGGGTCAAAATAGCGTATTTAATTCGATTATGAACCTATATTTTTAGATTTTAAAGTAAGAATGAGCTCGACAGTTGTATGCTTGTCGACATTTGAGCCAATTTTTTTATTTCTATCAAAAAATTCAGTATCGCTATGCAATGCCACCCATCCAAAACGTTTTTACTACCGGAAACATCCCAGTGAACAGGAGGGGTTCACCAAAAACTGTCCTAATGTTAGGCCAGTGTCGTAGACGGTAGAACAAATGAACCATTTCATCACTAATCACCACTATTATCACGTTATAAAATCGTTACATTAACCGATCAAATCACTGTCATTGAGGATGGAATATGTGTTTAACCATCAACAATTAGTTTCAAATCAAACACATATGAGTGATTTTTAATCCACTGAAAATTAAAATTAATATCTTGGCGGTTAAACTAATTTCTTAATTGTTTTCCCTTCTTGTGTGTGATATGTTTTCCTCAATCAACAAGTATTTAAAACAGTTGGTCTCAAATTGAACAATTATAAGCATTTTTTTACTATTGAAGTACTATTGTGGATCATTGTAATGTAGAGCAGCCCAGCTTCTTGTGGGTATTTTTTTAATATTTAGGTTGGTTCTACAGTTTTAAACAGTCGCCAAGCCGATTGAAACGTCACTTATTTCATATAATACCAATATACTAATTAAAGCAGCTCCTTGGGGATGACATCAATTTTCGTTTTTAATTCCGTACTGAAGTAGTGTATCCCACGGATCATTTTTTTATTTTTCTCAGAATTTTCATATTTTTACAAATCTTTTTAATCAACATCTCTATGAAACCAGAAGTAACCCAAACAAACTATTTGTATACCTGAAGGACGGTTGAATGTTTTCACAGCATTGGGCCACATGCTGATGGCATCGGCCCAGCGTTGGATAGACAATCAGGTGTGTCCTCCCGTGTCTTGACTACAAAACACCAATTAGCGGCGACTGCTCTGATCTCACCGTCTGATACGTGGGAATATGTGATGTAAAGTGCTGAATATTGCGGACTTGTTTTGTTTACATGGCAATATACAACCTGGAAATACAACTATTTCACTCTTTTTCGGTGCTTTAAAAATGTTTTTTGACTTTTTCGTATTTTCAGTTAGGATCAGTAGGCTATATAGCTTCAAATAAATTAACATTTCAAAATTGACAACATTGAAAATGTCTCATCCCAAGGGGTCCCTTTAATAAGTTACTAATAATTAATATTATACAATATTTCTTTGTTTTTTATTATATGCTCAGATAAGCCTAATCTAATTACTTTAGCGTTTGTCAACTTACTGAATAACGGCACAGCAATTAAATAATTACCTAAGCATGTCACGAAATCATATGATGTGCCATTATATAGCATGGTACGGATTCACACGAGAATCTGATGCCTGTCCCACACTGGCCATTATCAGAGAAGTGAAGTTATGACTAAATACAGGTGTTTCGTTCTTTCGATAGCGTTCATCTTGGAAAATGGCTGACTATACATGAAGGTTCCCAGTAAGCAGCTATTTTCTAAGATGACCGCTATTAAAGAGGTTCTCGAAGCAGGATTATCCACCCAGATTATGTATGAATGTCATTTCTGGGCGACAACCGTTGACACACTCCATGTCTGTTTTCTATAAAACAATGATTTTGTCATGTACATGTACTGTAAACGTAAATTTATCGACTGTGGTAGTCACAGGTGTAGGGTTGTTGTGTCCATGCTATTTATTTCTAGATGAGTACTGACGCAGAGTGGTTGGTTATTGAGAAATGATTTATAATTATGAGATTTCTCGTAAGTGGAAATTATGGGAAAAATGAAACGGGTTGTGTCAGTTCAATTGGAGTATAGTTAGATCTGAAGAAAACTTTCCACCATACCCTGCAAACACAATTAACCAATGCTGGTCTAATGTTGAGCCAGTGTCGCAGATGTTGGCACAACATTAGACCGACATCTGGTTGATTTCTCTTGTTGCCTGCGCCATAAAACGAAATATATATTATGATTTTTTTTTATTTCCTTCCTCTTAATGTAAGGGAGTTATTGCGCTATCATGGCTACCATTGTAATTACTATTCCATTTAATGGGTTAAATAAAAACAAGAACGATGTAGAATAATTACAATTGTCTAATGAGTGCAAAGTAATTATTTGCTCAGTCTTGGGTATATGCAGAACAAGTTTCTGGCGTCGACTGCCATATTTGCCGAATGGGAGAGCCCACAAGAGAGGCGAACAGCTGGCTTTATGAACTGGTTTAAAAGGTCCGCTCTAATGTGACTGATAAAACCATAAGCAACACGCTCAAATCGTGTGTGTCCCTTTCTCACATAAAAAACACGTATCATTTGGTGGGTTCCAAATTCAAAAGACTCAGCCCAACAAGGTTAGAAAGCCCATCAGACTATAATGACCAAAAATAACAAAAAGAGTAATATGATACATTTTACCACTTTTTAAAAAGTAAAAAATAGCTTAGAACTCAACAGAGCAATATTAACAATGTCGTTTTGTTGAAAAGACCCGTTTAGAATTAAGAAATCGTCAAATCACATGTGTTTTGTGCGACGATAGGGATGATCACCTAATAAAAAAGCAAACAATTATAGCATGTGATTCAACAATGTGTCAACGTCTTGTGCTACGGTAGCTATAGGCACAATATCCTACAGACGGTCTCTATCAGCCTTTGACATTCAGCGAATTTTAGTAGTATGAAAAATAGTTCCCACAGAAATACTGTATTTTTTTTACATTTTCATGACTGCGCGAGAAAAGTAAAATAATATCATGAGTATACATATCTTATAGTCCACACACATGTAGGCCTAACAGTTCGATCGTCTTTAATAAAATCATATAACAAAAATCGATATAGTAACATAATCCTGGTAAGTATGCCATTAGAACATTATCGAGCCAACAAACATTACAAACGAATAACGATTTAACTCACCTTTCTTTTGTTTTTCTCTCTTTTCCTCACTAATCTCTCGTATCCTCTTGTGATATTTTGTTTAGGAGCGGGTTTACACAGGCATACTATAATCACAGTACAAGCGCCCCCTATTATCAGTGAGGGTAATAAATAAGCCACCAGGAACAGAAAAATGAAGTAAACTCTGCGAACAAATCCAGAAGATGTCGTGTTCTTTCCGAACAGAATGACGTCTATCTCGTCGAAGCGATCCGTACAGATTTGCAGAGAGAGAGTTCCCATGTGGCTTTGTATGCTGAACTGATAGCTTTTTGCCATGAGGAAAGGCAGGGCAAGTATAAGAGGTATACTCCAAATCACTATAATTATCACACGTAGTCTCCAGTAGCCGTCAACCTGTACTGTACTGAACGGATGAACAACAGCATGGTACCTGTGAACACATAGTGAGCTATTGTTAACATCAGCATGGTACCTGCGAGTGATACATTGATAACAACAGCATGATACCTGTTGATACACAATGACTCATTGTTAACAAAAAACGTAGTACCTGTGAACACACATTGAGACATTGTTAACAACAGCATGGTACCTGTGAACGCACAGTCAGACATTGTTAACAACAGCATTGTACCTGTGAACACACATTGAGACATTGTTAACAACAACATGGTACCTGTGAACACACAGTGAGACATTGTTAACAACAGCATGGTACCTGTGAACACACAGTCAGACATTGTTAACAACCGCATTGTACCTGTGAACACACAGTGAGACATTGTTACAACAGCATTGTACCTGTAAACACACAATGAGATATTGTTAACAGCATGGTAGCCACAAACACACATATAGCAACATAGTAGTAATATCGTGGTAACTGTACACATATAGAAAAAACATAATCAACAATAGCATGGTACCTGTAAACACAAAGAGGAAGACTATTAACACGAGTAAAAGAGTAAAGTACATCTATATAAACACACAGAGATTGTGTGACATCAACCTTAAAAATCATCAATCTTATGTTAGTTTAATGGTAACAAAGAGTGTGCAATATCTTTGGTGGCAGCACTAAATGCTCAGTCATCGTCTATGAAGTAGGGCTTGGTTAAACTTAAACCAACCATATGTTTCAACATCTGCGCTTAGTGGTGTATGGGTACACCATGATTGGAGGTCATGCAGGACAGACGATGAAAATCGTCAAAGTAAATTAAACTGGTTGTTTTTACACATATTTGTTTACCAGAAATTTAGCATGCAGCTGCGAATGTGTAGTTGGGAAACGGTGAAAAACGGTGTGCAACTACTGCCACGTGAACCAATGTCTATTTATTTTTGGCCCACCGTCTGCGACGATGGTCCAACATTAAGTCAGCATTGAGGAAACGTCTTGTGTTTGCTGGGTGGTAGTCAGCCAGCGTAACTTTGATTGCATTCTGTTGTGATTTCAGTCAATATTCGCTTTTTGAACATTGGAGTTGTCAAATGGAGTTGTCCATGAATAATTCAGCATGTTGATTTATCAACATTTCTTAGCCCTGAATACAAGGCTATTCCGCCCGAGCAGCATATGCAGCTCGGCCGAAATAGACTTGTATTCAGGGCTATTCATTTCTGTGCTTCATAACAGGAAATACGTTGTTTGCCTAATTAATAACAGCTCCTAAGTTTTCAAAAAGGTCACACCTTCCATTGCAAATTTTTACAACGTTTTTTTTATAGTATGGTTGTCGTATACTGGTGTATAATAAGAATATACGCTACACAAAGTCCGCTTTAATTAAGCCAATTCAAAAAAATTATAGTCCAAAATACGTGTTTGTATTTCAGAGATTACACTGGTAGTAAAATCCGCCATTTTTGATTCAACTTACATTGTGGCAATAATTCACACCCTAAGGCGAATAATGAAAAAAAAAACATCCTTGTTTGTTGATAGGGGTGAACTATTAATTAGTGAATTGTATAAAGTGAATTGTTCCTATATAAATAATTATTTGAGAAATGATATACCAAGTCAATAAAACTACTGTTAATTAAAGCCACGCACATTGACTTTGTAATATGCATTGGATAACCGTCTTCCTGGGTAAGGTCTACTCGAATTATCATGTATGTTGGGACAGGTCAGAGGTCAAATTTTTCTGACATGATTGGGGGGGGCGGGAATATCCAATGTGATCTGAATGCTGGACGCACCCACATTAGAGCATATACTGTGATATAGGTTGATTGGTCTGGTCCAGGACCTTATTGTAGACAGCGTCACTGGAAGATGTGCTCCAAAATCACAAGATTACAAAAGATATGTGTTAGATCAAGGGCAGATGTGATGTGTTGAATCAGCAATATGGTATTGGATGCCTTGATGCAAAGAGAGCACTAGCAAGAGTCAATAATGTGGAATCTTTTGTGTGAATTCATGAGTTTTACTCTCACTCTTGAAGCCATAATTAAAATAATTCCAATTTCCTCACACTCATTTCATTTGAGATCAACAATAAATTTGCAAATCTTGTTATTTCAACAATCTTTTTGTTCCCAATAAGGGTGATTATTTCGGCTAATAAAACGGATTAAAAACGACTTGAAGGTGTATGGGTTAATTATATGGCTAATCTTAAATCACTTCAATAGACCTTTAACAAAATCAGAAGTGTAAAGAATGAAAACAATGACATTTGTCGCGCATGATAAATCTAATCAATTTACTTAATGGTCATATTATTCACAATGATAATTTACATATTTATGATTTAATACAGCTGACTTTTACACAGCGAACGTGTTGTGGATCCGTGTATTGAAATGGGTTAAAAACAGTTGACTTAAACTGGCACTGCAACACCGAATCAATGTCAGGAGCAAAAACATACTTTTAATTATATATTGTCTGGCTAAAAATATACTATACGTAAGTAACACCTAGCCACCCACTTGTGGCCTTTTATATTTATATGTATTTTTTTATTTATCATCTTGATGTCACGACAGGTGATGGGGTATTTAACACCTTTATTTTTATAATCAAAGCACTTGTTTAAGTCAACAATAACACGGGTGTGACGATTGTGTCTTGGGTAGGAGATATTTGAATGTTAAAAGGTCAGGTTGTTTCAGCATAATGCCTGCTGACACTTCACGCTGGCTTAACAAAACGTTATACTGTGCCACAGCATTTATACATATCTTTATGTATAAAAATATTTTTTTTACATAAAAATATTTCAGAGTTATAAGTTCAGGTGACGTACATCTCTGTATATGCCTATTTTCCTATATTAGCTTGGCTTCGAAATGAGGGACATGGATGACGGTTGAATAATTCAAAATATAGGACCACACAAAAGTCGCGTTGTGATGGGCAGTTATAATTATGACAAATGACAGAGGGCATTGCAGAAAAGTAGGGTCCTACAGAGCTAGAAATATATACTTTCCCCTGTTTTCACTTTCCAGTCTGGTGGGACCTTGGATCGGCTGACCAGCTGCCTATTGAAAAAAACACTAGAGGCACCAGTTCAATGTTTGCCCGCCGTCATTGGACTGTTTAGTGATGTGACGCAGCACGAACGGCACTTAGAATGTAGCCACAATAGATTATAAAACAGTGCTTCAGGATATTTTTCTCACCTTTAATCCAAGAATGAATATTCCGCATTACTCGTGATCGGAAAAAACACGAGACAAACGCCACTGACACTGCTCCATTTACACCTAGATTCTTGCCATTTACTGTACTATACTATAATATTATATTTTGTGAACATAATCCCCGACTTTCTCCCAGTAAACCCGAGTCAGGGCTGAATTAATGCCGTGTCGACGTCGCAGACGGCGCCACAACATTAAACCTACGCTGTGTCAACATGTCACATTTGCTGGGATTGTCGAATAGATTTTATATCGGATAATCTATGCAAAAACAGTCGGTATTCCATGCATTTGCCACCTGGTATTGACCAATAAGCAGCCGGCATGTCGTCGTAATTACACGTACGGCACTGGAATTTAAAATTCCATATCCTCAACGTCAGTCTTGTATAATGTATTAATTGGTGCTGCATTTCAGATCTTCATCTGCACAATCGAAGAATTCAGTCAATACTTCTGAATTATTATGCAAATGGGGCGCTAGAGCTTAAAGTGTTTTCTTCTGTTTTCCAGAATCAGCGTGATCAATAGTGGCAATCATGTGGAACGTAATTTAGTAGTTTTTTACCACAGTTAATTAGTGACTTATGAGATGGCAATTGTTTGTGGATAATTGCGTCGCCCACAATGTAAACATATACCCTATTCCATGTCCTCATTCACATATTCTCTTATTTAGATGTTGGGATTTGTAGAGAAAAAACACTTTGTGTAACATCTGATAATATAGAGAGCTCTTCTCGTGAAATTGTCGACGAACCCCCTCGAAGTTATATGATATGTGTGAATAATAAAATGCTTGGTATTTATATCAGACACGTGACCATTTCATCGTATATCAGAAAAAATGGTCGATCAGATTTCAGTGTGTTTTAGCATTACAAATGTACGTTCAGCACACTTAAACATGTTAAATATCCGTGTTTGAAGCATAAGCATAAGCAAAACGCACCCATTGCGAGTTAATTGACCTGCTTTAATTGCAATAAAATCAACGAAAAATGAATTGCGTTAGAAATGTTAAATAGTTGAATGTTAAATAAAATATAAAAAATACCTTTCGGAATTTTAAATTAAGACAAAACTTAAGCCAATAATGTTTTGAACATCTCAGCTGTCTTTAAATGAGAGCAAGTAAAGATACAAATTGAGCATTCACGGTCCACAGGAAATTAAAAACATAAACCATCTCTGCTCTGTCAATGTTATATCTGATGCAGACTGAATAATAACATTATTGCCTGCTCGACAAAAACTCTGCCAGTCGTTTGTCGTGGGTGTGCTTGTTTCCACCGTGCCGTAATGGTGTAAATGAGTGGAACCCGAGTGGTATCTATGTATTCATCGCGTGGCAGAATGTCATTCGTGAGCCATGTAACATAGTGTCTTTTTACGTCCAAATAACCGTATCTCACCAAGCACAAGACGCTGGATCTACGTCAGCTTAATGTTGGAACACGGCATCTGACGCAGCTGCCCCAACATTTCACAAATGTTGTCTCGACGCTAATTAGTGATGGCTTGGAACTAGCAAATACCCGAGATGTTGATCAAATGTAGGTTCATTGTTGGGCCGCCGGAGTAGATGGTGGACTCGCATTGAACCTACACTGGATCAACATCTCATGCTTGCTGGGGATATGTCATGTTTTAACACACCCTTGTCACGTTCCTACTACGTCCACAAAAAAATGTAAGGACGCAGTAAGGACTTGTAAAACGTCGTGGAAACGCAGTAGAAACCGAATAGGATGTGGTACATGTATGGCCTCCATAGACGAGGAGGACGTGGCCGAACATTGAACATGTTAAAAAAATAGGTAGCGATGACGTGGTCGAAACAGAACACCGTGCGTTCCTAATAGGGTGTACATGTAGTAGCAACGGCATTGACGTAGTAAGGACGCAACTAAGGGGCCGTCGGAAAGTTTTGCAATGCAAGTGGTTGACTGTCCCTTTTATATTGACAATTTCAACTTTTTCTGCTCCTAATAATGAGTGTTTTCTCTTTTCTTTGTAATTTAAAAACATCAAGTTAGCTAGATATACGAATATGGTCTATAAAGGTTTCCTATTTTTATCTGAGACGGAAGAGGTTTCATACAAAATCCTCATGTCCCGTCCTTTCGTATTAGATGCTTGGGTCGAATCTAATACAAACAGTGTTCATTTGAATGTTGAATGTTATGAGTCTACGGCCATTGGAAATATTTTAATTCTTTCAGTGAGGAGACCGTCTTTATACGTCAGAATCTGACGTCTACATCTACGCCAGATTCTGACGTATAAAGACGGTCCCCGCGTTGAAAGGGTTAAACCATGTGATAGCTTAATCGACGTAGTACAATCGTGGGTTGGACGGAAAATATTTATGACATACGTTGAGTATGAGTACGTTGTCACTGGATTGTCATTGCGTTCTGTCCACGTCAACGGAATGGTGAATACGTCCATAGATTAACTAATCTATGGTACGACCAACCCAGGCTTCTACTATGACCACTGTACACACATACCGCATATTAGAAGAATGCGTTACGTTCTTTTTACGCTCTATAGGTTCTTATTACATCTGCATCCGGTTGTCTCCGCGTCCACATACCGTTTACAAAATTTGCTATAAATACTGGATCAAATCCAACACAATTTCCTGATGACTTATATACCTGACAATTGTTGACTTGAGGAATACAAAGATAAAGTGATATCATGTCCAACAGCACAGGAATGGTATATATGAAATGTTATTTGAAGTAGTGAAATATTTGATAAAATCTACAGGGGATCAACAATAGGTTCCGCGGCGTGCAGCGAGCGGTGTCGTGTACATCCATACACACTGTCTGTCTAGAGTGTTATCCATATTCGCATGCGTAACGGGAACAAATTATTAGTTAAATATTGCGAAAAAGCCGGGTTGTATTTTTCCATCCAATTTAATGTATTGTTGTTTTGTCGTTTTGTCCTGTAGATTACCCGTAAGAAATGTTTCATTCAATTTTATGTGTTAGGATTTTCGTAATATTAGATTTATTTACTTATATAAACTTTTAAAACAAATGAACATTTTCAGCAAGGCACATTATTCATAATGATCTCGGTAAATCCACTGTTAACGTGGTAAGTGCACGGTGCAAACTGGTTGGACCCAGAGCTTAGCAAACAAGTAGTAAGAACATGTGGGACGTGGTTATGTACATAAGTGGTAAGGAACTAGTGCGAGCCTGTTAGCGCTGTGTAGACCTGGAGGGACGTAGAATAGACGCAAAAAGGACGTAGTATATTAACTTGAAACCTGCCTCTTGTACATTTGACCATGTCTCTGCTATGTACGTTCAGTCAACTTGTATTTTATCATGTGGACGTGGTGGGAGCGTAGTCTGGTGTGACGGGGGGGCCTTTACTATATGAGTAAGCCAGATTGCTAACAGCAGACGCTAGCGCAGTGTTGGTTAGGATAGGCCTACATTGACTTGATATATTCAGCTCCCACGTGAGATATTACCAACACAGCAAAGCGTTGTCCCAATGTTGTTTTTATATTGACCCATCAATTTAAACGTTGGCTCAATAATAAAACAACATTGTTCGACGTTCTACGTTTACAGGGGTAGTTATCTCCTGGCACAAATCACGCCTAATAACAACTAGACGCAACACATAAATCCAGCGCATAAATGGTTTGTTTTGTTTTTTGTAAATTATCCTTTGCCTTAAGGGTGTTTTGTTCTCTGGTGCTACTCAGAGACACCTCAATACACTGAGCAAACCTATAACACCCTAGATTTACAATTGTGCCATGGAAATGATGGAATAATGAATTATTGATCAGCTGGGGAAAGACAAGACATGGGGTTATACGAGTTTAACAAAACAAATCAGGATGCATTTCCAGCACATACATTTTTATGTGTCGCATCAAACGCCTGGCCAGGGTGACGACACATGCAAAAACCTTTACTGATTTGTATCAGGGACCAAAGTATGCCATTGACCTATCTGAGCCATGCGTCCTATCTGGGATGATGGTCCACTGTCTTCGACTTAGGCCCAATGTCTTGTGTTGGCTGGGGAAGCAATAAACAATATGGGAGCTGATTGGCATCGGCTTCTGCATGGCGGGCATGTCTTAACCTCTTGAGTGCCACTATGACGAAATCGTCATACTTTTGTCGCTCCCCTGTGCGCGATTACGACTTAAGTCGGCATTTGTCAAGTATTTACCAATAGCCCCCCTGGCATGAGTAGGCCCCCTAATTCAATTCTGTCTGCCTCAGAGTAAAGGGTGGTGAATTTGAGGGGATTATGTGTTTAGATTCACATGATCACTCAGCAATCACGTGATACATTTTTCCCTCCTTGATATGCTTATTTGCATAATTTCATGGCTTCCGTCGGCCATCTTGATTTTTTATTTTTTGACAGTAAATTCCTAGAATCTTATGTAATACCTCATTTTTGACTAATTTGAGGACACTGATTATATTGGTATGGTTAATTTTACGATTCAAGGTCATCTAGAGGTCAAAACCAAGATGGTTGTTATCGCGGCCATCGTGAATTTTTTACTTTTGACAGAATATCCCTAGAATCTTGTGTAATATCTCATTTTCGACTAATTTGAATAAACTGAATTAAGTGGAATGGTTATTTTTGCGATTCAATGTCATCTGAAGGTCCAAAACAATATGGCCACCAATTACCAGAAATACATGGATACTGTAAAAAGGGTTTCTATTCAATAATGTATCTGCTTTGCCCTTGAAATGTCCTTTATATGACCTTGTCCTGACCCTGGAGAAGAGCCCCAGTAAAGGGCAACCTCAAACCATGACACCTTTATTACCCAGGTGTGGGTGCTTCAGGTGTTTTGTGACTTAAAGCCCATGTTCTACAAGACTCCAATTGACCTGATGTTAGCGCTGGTACAGGGTGTGATATAAGAGGGGACGGGTGATATAAGAGTGGGGGTATTACCCCTCCAAGCCACGTATAATCACTGTATCCCCTAGGACATGGTTTATTCAATATTATAGCTGGTTTGACATTGAAATAACCTTGATATGACCTTGACCTGACCCTTCCGTAGAACCCCGGCAAAGGGCAACCCAAACCCATGTCACCTTTAGTACCCATGTGTGGGTTTCTCAGGTGCTTTGTGACTTCAAGCCCATGTTCCACAAGACTCCAATTGACCATTTTTGCATTGATTTTAGTGTTGGTATAGGGTGTGATATAAGAGGTGACGGGGGATATAAGAGTGGGGTTTTAGCCCTCTAAGCCCCATAATATTCACTGTACCCTCTAAGGTGTGTGTTAGACGGCTTCCCAGCCACAATATATCAGCCGCAGCCTTGTGGGACACTCCCTTGCAACAAAAATACATTTTATTCAATATTTTAGCTTATTTGACGTTCAAATGACCTTGACATGACCTTACCATGACCTTGAGGTAGTACCCCTGTAAAGTCTAACCCCAACCCAAGTCAGTTTGTAGCCAGGTGTGGGACCATCAACTATGGGCAAAGATAATTCACATGGTAGATTGTTCCCCTAAAACTCCTTGTGTTGGCCGTATGTTGCGTGGCACAGGGGAGCACAAAACAGGGGAGCACAATGTGTTGTTTTAATGTTGGGCCAGCCTCTGCGATGCTGACCCAATATTGAAACAACACATGGGCAGTGTCCCGTGTTTAGTTGCAAGATGTCATAGATATCAACTGATGCAATCGCATGCAGGGCTGGTTGCTGTTCAGAACGAATGTCACCAGCATAAATTTCTCCCGGGCATCTGCCTGCAGTCGGGACACTTTGTCGATAAATACAATTAATATAGGCCTACATCTCTTTCAAAGGCCATGGTTTCGTGGGTAAAACTTCCTGTCTGGAAAGTCGAGGCTCGCGGGTTCGTTCCGCACTCTGGAATTCAGGTTTCAAAGAAACAAATATGTCTGCCCCGCTCATTCATACAGATTGTGGTGAGCCTCCGTTGTCAAGAGGTTTCCTGTGTCCGGAGGGCAGTATCATCTGGTTCATCTCACCATCCTCAGGAGCTTCTCCTGGCTCACCTTAGCCTATGTGCACTAAGGCGGTAAAATCATCATTCATTCATTCATTCATTCATTCATTCATTTACTTATTTACTTCGTCGTCTACAATAATTTATTCTGAAGTAATATGTAGTCAAAAGAAAATTTCTTAAATAGCTTTTTACCAAAACGAATTGTTCCCTTGTATCCTGGTACATAAATGCAGATGTGCTCGTAAACGCGGGATTGGAATCTGATGTTATAATGCTGGTCCACCGTCTACGATGCTGGCCCGTCACTCAACCAAGATTGGTAAAATAATCGTGTTTGTTGGTTACTCGAGGGAGTAATTGATAGGACGTTAGATGCTCTTTCAGATACATGTCCCCTGATGATAATGGTAAATATTCATGACATTCTCTGGCGAATTATTACACATAAAGTCCGTCACTGCTGCTGAATATTGGGACGTGCACACCAGACATTAGCGTCGTATTAGAAGTACCTCGATCACCTTCACCTTTAAACAGCTCAAATAAATCATTTTTACTATGTATACTACTCCTCGCAGTTCAATAATAACAGCTTTTGGTCTTAAGCAACACCTTTATGCTGATGATACACAAATATACACAGCTTTCGTTGCAGAAGATATAGCACAGTCTTTAACTGTTGTACACAATTGTATGCTGGCAATCCAGGTTTGAATGAATCAAAACATGCTGAAACTTAATCCTAGTAAGACAGAGTTCATGATCATTGGTAATCTAACTCAACGTAAAAAGTTGCTCATATTTTCCCAGTTGAACTTCTGAACCAAAATTTTGCCGAAATAGACTCCATACGAAACCTGGGTGCGGCTTTTGATCCAGCTTTTTCATTAAAAAAAAAGTATCGAATATTTGTAGATCAGCTTTCTACCATATTCGAGATCTTAGACGCATTCGAATTCATTTGAATAAAGCTACTGCAATTTCTCTAGCTCTAGTGAGCATTCGCCTTGACTACTGTAATTCGTTGCTGTTCGGTTGTTTCGAAAAATATAAAACAAGCTTGCAGCGTGTACAGAATTGTCCTGCTCGAGCAGTGACCAGGTCAAGTAGGCCCCTGCTCAAATCACTGCATTGGTTACCTATAAAATCACATATCAAATTTAAACTGAACCTTCTGACATATAAAGCACTATTCATGGGTACTCCCCCATATCTCAGTGATTTATTACATTTCGAAAAACACCAGCAAACACTGAGATCCGAAAGTACCAAGTTATTACATCCTGGACCGGGGTCAAAAAGAAATTACGGCCATTCATCGTTCGTGGTTGCCGCACCGCGCTTGTGGAATAAATTGCCTCTTGAAATACGTGAAGCAAAATCAGTCACTATCTTTCGGAAAAAAACAAAAACAACCTTTTTACATTAGACCTACCACCTTAATCTGAGCATCCATCGACCGTCACATGATGAATTCCTTCTCCGACTATGGACCTCCCCACTGAATACTGATTTTAGTCCACAACGCCATTATGTCTCAATATTGTTAGGAGATACTGGCGCTATAGAAGTCAATATATTATATGCTATTATTACATTTAATTTTTTACCTACTAGCAGTTGTGTCTTGCTACCGCGAGCCACAACTTCAAGTGTGTGAAAATTGCTCATATTTCTTTAATTTGAGACCAATAATTGGCATATAGTTCGTTCCCAATGACTGCCATTTAAACGGTTAATGAAACGGATTTAAACGATTATTGTGGCAATTAAATGGTTTAATGTTAGCCTAATTACACAAACGTCGTTTTGCGCCACTGATTACAGTAATGTTACATGCAATTCACATGCAAGGGACCCGCCCCATTTCAATAGTGATTCACCTGCGCCACCAATGTACTACCTGTGTGAACCTGAGATAGAAAACACTAAAACAAAGAGTTATCTACTTTCAACTCAATAAAATTATTGCTATCATAATTTCACCGATCAAATTGAATAACAATTACGTATTTAAATGTAACAGACAAGCTTTATATATTAATAATATCTTAAATTTGTATTATTTGTAAAGTTAATAACATGATGACAATGTGCACGTGTCAGCCCAACAGACACAAGACGTTGAATCAATGTATATTCAACGTTGGTCCTCCGTCTACAACGCTGGAACAACGTTATACCAACATTGATTCAACGTATTATGTCTGCTGGGAGGATGGATATTGGAGGATCACGTGACTGAGATGAGTAAATTATCCCCCATAATTTCTCCGCGCTAAAAACTGCCGTCTTTAGCAGAATAACAAATGTGTAATTTGGAGGATTCCCCACCAGCGCAGCATGGAAAACATAGCACTAATGTCACAATCAGTCATCTCTCAACCTTCTCATCTTCAACTCACAGTCCATTATTCATGGGGTGAATGAGCAATGTATACTGGCAACCGACACGTGTAACAATCATGTTAAAGTCACCAGAGAATACCACACAAACTGGAGAGTGGCTAGGGCGGGGGCCCTAGGGCAGTGGTTGGCACCGCTGCCTTTCACGCTAGTGTTCGGGGTTCGGTTCCCGGTCTGGGCGGTTTGAAAAAAACAAAAATGATTCTTCTCCATTCACGTGTGAAAGTATTGCGGGGAGCCTCCGTGACCGAGAGGTAGCATGCTCGGCCTCAGACCGCCAGGGATCGAATTTCGAATCCTGTGTCTGGAGGACAGTGTCATCTCATTCATCTCATCTTCCTCAGGAGGTTCTCCGGGCCCAGTTCAGCTTATATGTGCACAAAGGTAGCCTAAAGCCCGATTCATTTCATTCCATTTCATTTAGAAAGTGCTAAGGCATCTAATGAGCTATGAGATCCATGTTTTATTATCTTAAAATATGGAGTTGTAATGTTATTATATCAATCAATCAATCAATCAATCAATCAATCAATCAATCAATCAATCAATCAATTAATTAATCAATCAATCAATCAATCAATCAATCGATCAATCGATCAATCAATCAATCAATCAATTAATCGATCGATCGATCAATCAATCAATTAATCCTTCAATCAATCAAGCAGCAATCAACCAATCAATCAATCGATTAATACATAAATCAAGCTACCAACTCTAAGAAACAATAAACAATTAATTAGACCTCTATGGTTGTATTCCAGTCATACAGCGATAAAAAAACAAGTGCAGAAAAGGATAAAACTGTTGCTTTCATCTTCATTGATTTCGGAAAGATTGTGTTTACCTCGGATAAAGTGGTGGGTGGGCGCTTTGGGTTCAAGGTAGCTGGTCAGTTTAAGGTTGAAAAAGCTCGATGCATAAAAGCGTTTTAAGATTAAATGGAAAAAATAAAAAGTATAATTGTCAAACATTAATTTCTCAGACAAAAATTATACAATATAGCTCATGAGGCTAAGACAAGAATAGACCGAATATATACCTTTTTATTGTGACGAAGTTTTGTTGCACGAATTTTCCTATTTGGGGCTCATGTCGCGCTTCCGAAATGGATAGGTTATAAGAGCAAACACTATCTAACATAATTAGGCCTATATGCTTTTGAGATGATTGCTGTCTCATCGTCAGCATTATGATGCTTTGTACAACAAGAGGTATGACGTCACATATGCATCAAAATGAAGACAAAAGATGATTTCAAATTGCAAAAAGACACTTTGGTTTATAAGGTTCGCATAAAATACTTTAGCGCCTTAAGGGTTAATGGTCGCTCCCTGATAATCTAATGTCGTTGTGTCGTGAGTTACCATGGCAACTGTTAAAACATATTAAATTCCTTTAATTCTTTCATTTAGAGAGAGCACGATCGCACCAGTGGCTCTCACGCATTATTCAGTTTATAGTGAAGTACATTTTGTATATTCTGTTATTGATATGAGACAGGGATCATATTCCCACCACAGCTAATGGTTTGTCCGTGTGAGTGATGGGATGTGAAGGTCAGAACATTAACCCTCGCAGTGGGGGGATCGACTTTAGTCGACAGAATCTGACGTCCATAGACGTCAGATTATGACGTCCAAAGTCGATCCCCGCACTTTAATAATAAAATAATAAGAGTAAAACTATTTATAATGGCGGCATAAACCCATACCATAGGTATTCAAATGAATCATGGGTTGTACGGTAAATATTGCATGACACTCTGAGTAGATTGTCACCGCGTTCTTTCCTCATCAACGGAGTCTTGTAGATTATAGGCCCATACCCAGGTTAAAAAATTTCAAAATTTAAAATTACATAGGCTTATATCATTCTAAATCTATATTATCTTTCCCCACCCTCCATTTGAGAGAGATATGTACCCGATAATTGTGTATTTCGGAATGTTCATTCAATATTTATTATTAATAACAACCATCTTTTTATTACTTTCACCAAGCCGCTGAGGGTCTAGATGAGAAATCCGATGTTGATTTGTTTTTTTCTTGGAAAGGATCAACACTGAGGAAAAATCCCTTCCTTTTCGTCACTACACCAGCCACGAACATCCCACGAATAATACCTGTGTATTTTTGTTCTCGATGTCCCGCAAATATGTAAAACATGTTAATAGGCCGAGTTTAGAAGTGTTGAGCCTTCGTGTTTGTAAATGTGAGACCAGTAGGGAAAGCGCCATTAAGCTGTGGTTTTCCGATGACATTGTAATTAAACTAGCAGCATCTTTGACGATGTGATACATCTGAGACCTTACACCCTTGTCCTAATACGAGTTAGTAATTTGTTGTCGTAAATTACGGCTAGTAAAGTATAGAACGAAATAATCAAATCGTTGACTCGATAACATTTTCCTGTCAAAAAATGAAACATGGCGACCGCATTAGAAAATGGGTGGATCTAAAAGGCAAAAATGTAATTACGGACATTTTGTCATAATTCGTCTTTTTCGAAACTTGATTACGTTGCAAAAAGTTCTAAAAGTTGTAATCTATTGGAATGTTGCCCTCACTCATTCAAACACTCATTCATATGACCGACATTTTGTCATAATTCGTCTTTTTCGAAACCTGATTACATTGCAAATAGTTTGAAAAGATGTCATCTATCGGAATGTTGCCTTCACTCATTCAAACACTCAAAAAGATATAACAGAGCTAAAACAAAAACATGCCATTTGCCTGAGTATGGGCCTTTAACCGTAATATTTTTCAGTCAACTGTGTTGGGATTTTCCTAATAGTATATTGCTTTACTTTTGTAATTTACGTTTTCGTGATAGTTTGACGTTTGTGCACTAAACTGAAACAAATGAAAATTTTCAGCACTGCACTTTATTTATAAAGATATCGGAGAACCAACTGATAACATGGTAAATGCGCGGTGAGCGTGTGGTGCGAACTGGTTGGACGTAGAGCTTAGCAAAGAAGTAGTAAGAACATCAAGGACGTGGTTATGTACATAAGTGGTAAGGAACAAGTGCGAACCTGTTACACGCTGTGCAGACCTAGCGGGACGTAAAATGGACGCAAAAAGGACGTAGTATATTAACTTGAAATCTGCCTATTGTACATTTTGACCATGTCTTCGCTATGTACGTTCAGTTAACTTGTACTTTATCATGTGGCCGTGGTGGCAGCGTATTCTGATGTGACGGGGGCTTTACTATGAGTTAGCCGAGATTGCTAGCAGCAGACGCTACCGTAGTGCTGGTTAAGCTTAGGCCTACACATTTATCCAGCATTGGCTCAATATATCCAGCTCTCACGTGGAATGTTAACACCCCAGCAAAGCGTTGTCCCAATGTTGTTTTTATATTGGCCCATCAATTTAAACGTTGGCTCAATAATAAAACAATATTGTTCGACGTTCTACGTTTACAAGGGTAGTTATCGCCTGGCAAAAATCACGCCTAATAAAAACTAGATGCAACACATAAATCCTGCGCATAATGGGTTTGTTTTGTTTTTTGTAAATTATCCTTTGTCTTAAGGGTGTTTTGTCCTCTGGTGCTACTCAGAGACACCTCAATACACTGAGCAAACCTAAAACACCCTAGATTTACAATTGTGCCATGGAAATGATGGAATAATGAATTATTGATCAGCTGGGGAAAGACAAGACATGGGGTTATACGAGTTTAACAAAACAAATCAGGATGCATTTCCAGCACATACATTTTTATGTGTCGCATCAAACGCCTGGCCAGGGTGACGACACATGCAAAAACCTTTACTGATTTGTATCAGAGACCAAAGTATGCCATTGACCTATCTGAGCCATGCGTCCCATCTGGGATGATGGTCCACTGTCTTCGACTCGGGCCCAATGTCTTGTGTTGGCTGGGGAAGCAATAAACAATATGGGAGCTGATTGGCATCGGCTTCTGCATGGCGGACATGTTTTAACCTCTTGAGTGCCACTATGACGAAATCGTCATACTTTTGTCGCTCCCCTGTGCGCGATTACGACTTAGGTCGTCATTTGTCAAGTATTTACCAATAGCCCCCCTGGCATGAGTAGGCCCCCTAATTCAATTCTGTCTGCCTCAGAGTAAAGGGTGGGGAATTCGAAGGGATTCTGTGTTTAGATTCACATGATCACTCAGCAATAACGTGATACATTTTTCCCTCCTTGATATGCTTATTTGCATAATTTCATGGCTTCCGTCGGCCATCTTGAATTTTTATTTTTTGACAGTAAATTCCTAGAATATTATGTAATACCTCATTTTTGACTAATTTGAGGACACTGATTATATTGGTATGCTTATTTTTACGATTCAGGGTCATCTAGAGGTCAAAACCAAGATGGTTGTTATCGCGGCCATCTTGAATTTTTAACTTTTTACAGAATATCCCTAGAATCTTGTGTAATATCTCATTTTCGACTAAATTGAATAAACTGAATTAAGTGGAATGGTTATTTTTACGATTCAATGTCATCTGAAGGTCCAAAACAATATGGCCACCAATAACCAGAAATACATGGATACTGTAAAAAGTGTTTCTATTCAATAATGTTTCTGCTTTGCCCTTGAAATGTCCTTTATATGACCTTGTCCTGACCCTGGAATAGAGCCCCAGTAAGGGGCAACCTCAAACCATGACACCTTTATTACCCAGGTGTGGGTGCTTCAGGTGTTTTGTGACTTAAAGCCCATGTTCTACAAGACTCCAATTGACCTGATGTTAGTGCTGGTACAGGGTGTGATATAAGAGGGGATGGGTGATATAAGGACGGGTATTACCCCTCCAAGCCACGTATAATCACTGTATCCCCTAGGACATGGTTTATTCAATATTATAGCTGGTTTGACCTCGAAATAACCTTGACCTTAACCTGACCCTTCCGTAGAACCCCGGCAAAGGGCAACCCAAGCCCATGTCACCTTTAGTACCCATGTGTGGGTTCCTCAGGTGCTTTGTGACTTCAAGCCCATGTTCCACAAGACTCCAATTGACCATTTTTTGCATTGATTTTAGTGTTGGTATAGGGTGTGATATAAGAGGTGACGGGGGATATAAGAGCGGGGTTTTAGCCCTCTAAGCCCCATAATATTCACTGTACCCCCTAAGATGTGTGTTGGACGGCTTCCCAGCCACAATATGTCAGCCGCAGCCTTGTGGGACACTCCCTTGCAACAAAAATACATTTTATTCAATATTTTATATATAGCTTATTTGACGTTTAAATGACATTGACATGACCTTGCCATGACCTTGAGGTAGTACCCCTGTAAAGTCTAACCCCAACCCAAGTCAGTTTGTAGCCAAGTGTGGGACCATCAACTATGGGCAAAGATCATTTACATGGTAGATTGTTCCCCTAAAACTCCTTGTGTTGGCCTTATGTGGCGTGGCACAGGGGAGCACAAAAGGCCTGGCACTCAAGAGGTTAATTCAGTAAACACGAGAAAATTGCCAATGTGTTGTTTTAATGTTGGGCCAGCCTCTGCGATGCTGACCCAAAATTGAAACAACACATGGGCAATGTCCCGTGTTTAGTTGTAAGATGTCATAGATATCAACTGATGCAATCGCATGCAGGGCTGGTTGCTGTTCAGGACGAATGTCACCAGCATAAATTTCTCCCGGGCATCTGCCTGCAGTCGGGAGGTTTCCTGTGTCCGGCGAGCAGTATCATCTGGTTCATCTCACAATCCTCAGGAGCTTCTCCTGGCTCACCTTAGCCTATGTGCACTAAGGCGGTAAAATCATCATTCATTCATTCGTTCATTCATTCATTCATTCATTCATTCATTCATTCATTCATTCATTCATTCATACATTTATTCATTCATTCATTCGTTCATTTATTTTTATTCATTCATTCATTCATTCATTCATTCATTCATTCATTGCATGGTCGGTATGGCCTTGCGACTTCTGATTCCCAACTACTAACTAAAACAACTTTCCAACGTCCAACGTGTGACTGCCAAGTTCTTACTACCAGTTTTCGCATTCCAACTCCCCCCCCCCCCATCATTTTTTTAACCGCAAACGTGGAGTATCTGTTTTGTATCTAGTTACCTAAACAGAGCAGTATGAAGTTCTGGAAGTTGAGAATTCAAAAAACGTATGTTGGAAGTCGAAAGTTGCATGCCGGAAGTCACATATCCGGGAAAAAACATGTGAGGGATTAACCAGCAAAAATCTACACTTCGGCCGTTATAGAATCGTCGTCTGGTTCCGTATTCTCGTACAAGTTACGATATATCGTAGAGTTTTGATTGGTCGAGACGGCCGTCTCGACCAATCAAAAGCGTACGATATATCGCAACTTGTACGAGAATACGGGCCTGCTGTATAAGCCATATAGCACAGGTGATTGTGTCAAAAAACTTCTATCCCGCAAACATAAATTATATTATAAGAAAGATAGTTTTGTCCATGGTTACATGGGAATGCTATTAGCCACGGATCCTCCAATTGGTTGGAGGAGAGTACTGTACCCTTCTTAGATTCTGACATCTAAAGTCGGTCCCCGCGCTGAAAGGGTTGATGAACACTGTCGTTTTCTATTGAATCCATTTTATTTCAGATACGTCCGATGACGTATGTCAGGTCATCCTGCACATTCCGCGTTAATTGTAAATCGCGTGATGAAAAATAGATCGTGCAACATTTAGCTTATAAATTTGCACAATCCGTGATAATATAAGCAGATAAGTCACTCTGGATTATTGTTGATCCAGCAGCGCCAAAGTTTTGATTGGACAAATTACATTCTGTCACGCGACATTTCAGAAAAAAATCGTATCAACTTCAATTTGAAATCATCACTCGATAAAATCGCGTGTAAAATGACCTATGGATGCTTCAGTAGTACAGGTAACCCAGAGTTCACGAGATATTGAACCAATGCTGGGTCAATGTTGGGCTGACGTCGTGAAGGGCGGGCCAACATTGACCCACCATTGGATCAATATATCGTGTTTGCTGGGAAGAACTTAACGGGACCTTTCTTTCGCATCCAGTAGACGAGACGTTGGCCCACTGATGGATTAATGTTGGCCAACCGCCTACGACGCTGACCCAGCATTGCTTCAACAGTGCATAACCTCGTGAAGGCGAAAAAGTAAACGGCCCAAACAAATACCAGGGAGCAATATATATATATATGTTATTACAAGTTGGCATTGGTATTAGCAATTCACGTGTATAGGTTGGCGACACGTTTTATATGCGTTTGTAAACTGATATTTAAGAGCAAAAATATGGCATAAAATTATTTGCAGATAGAGATCTCAAATCAAAATGTAAGTTGGAACACAGTTATTTATCTGATAGATACATGTATTAATGATTGTCAATTATTGACAATGCCGTGGGACCGTGGGACCATGGGAATTTCACGAAATTGAAATAAAAGCTATCAAATGGTTGATTTTTAATAGGTTTATTAGCTTTAACCTGCTAACACTTGTAATATCTGGTTATTAATCTATTATTTTAACATGTTTCTTAGAAAAAGTGCACATTCCTTATGTGATGCGCGAGTAATAAATATATAACTCTGTATGCCGACACACTTATTTACTTCGTCGTCTACAATAATTTATTCTGAAGTAATATGTAGTCAAAAGACAATTTCTTAAATAGGTTTTTGCCAAAACGAATTGTTCTCTTGTATCCTGGTACATAAATGCAGATGTGCTCGTAAACTCGGGATTGGAATCTGATGTTATAATGCTGGTCCACCGTCTACGATGCTGGCCCGTCACTCAACCAAGATTGGTGAAATAATCGTGCTTGTTGGGTACTCGAGGGAGTAATTAAGGAGACGTTAGATGCTCTTTCAGATAAATGTCCCCTGATGATACTGGTAAATATTCATGACATCCTCTGGCGAATTATTACACATAAAGTCCGTCATTTCTGCTGAATATTAGGACGTGCACACCAGACATTGGCGTCGTATTAGAAGTACCTCGAACACATTCACCTTTAAACCGCTCAAATAAATCATTTTTACTATGTATACTACTCCTCGCAGTTCAATAATAACAGCTTTTGGTCTTAAGCAACACCTTTATGCTGATGATACACAAATATACACAGCTTTCGTTGTAGAAGATATAGCACAGTCTTTAATTGTTGTACACAATTGTATGCTGGCAATCCAGGTTTGAATGAATCAAAACATGCTGAAACTTAATCCTAGTAAGACAGAGTTCATGATCATTGGTAATCTAACTCAACGTAAAAAGTTGCTCATATTTTCCCAGTTGAACTTCTGAACCAAAATTTTGCCGAAATAGACTCCATACGAAACCTGGGTGTGGCTTTTGATTCAGCTTTTTCATTCAAAAAAAAAGTCTCGAATATTTGTAGATCAGCTTTCTACCATATTCGAGATCTTAGACGCACTCGAATTCATTTGAATAAAGCTACTGCAATTTCTCTAGCTCTAGTGAGCAGTCGCCTTGACTACTGTAATTCGTTGGTGTTCGGTTGTTCCGAAAAATATAAAACAAGCTTGCAGCGTGTACAGAATTGCCCTGCTCGAGCAGTGACCAGGTCAACTAGGCCCCTGCTCAAATCACTTCATTGGTTACCTATTAAATCACGTATCAAATTTAAACTGAACCTTCTGACATATAAAGTGCTGTTCATGGGTACTCCCCCATATCTCAGTGATTTATTACATTTCGAGAAACACCAGCAAACACTGAGATCCGAAAGTACGAAGTTATTACATCCTGGACCGGGGTCAAAAAGAAATTACGGCCATTCATCGTTCGTGGTTGCCGCACCGCGCTTGTGGAATAAATTGCATCTTGAAATACGTGAAGCAAAATCAGTCACTATCTTTCGGAAAAAAATAAAAACACACCTTTTTACATTAGACCTTCCACCTTAATCTGAGCATCCATCGACCGTCACATGATGAATTCCTTTTCCGACTATGGACCTCCCCACTGAATACTGATTTTGGTCCACAACGCCATTAAGTCTCAATATTGTTAGGAGATACTGGCGCTATAGAAGTCATTATATTATATATTATTATTACATTTAATTTTTTACCCACTAGCAGTTCTGTCTCGCTACCGCGAGCCACAACTTCAAGTGGGTGAAAATTGCTCATATTTCTTTAATTTGAGACCAATAATTGGCAAATTTTGATGTTTGAAAACCAAGTTCGTTCCCAATGACTGCCATTTAAACTGTTAATGAAATGGATTTAAACGATTATTGTGGCGATGTAATGGTTTAATGTTGGCCTAATTACATAAACGTCGTTTTGCGCCACTGATTACAGTAATGTTACATGCAATTCACATGCAAGGGACCCGCCCCATTTCAATAGTGATTCACCTGCGCCACAAATGGACTACCTGTGTGCACTTGATATAGAAAACACTAGATCAAAGAGTTATCTACTTTCAACTCAATACAAGAGATGCTATCATAATTTCACCGATCAAAGCGAATAACAATTACATATTTAAATGTCACAGATAAGCTTTATATATTAATACTATTTTAAATTTGTATTATTTGTAAAGTTGATAACATGATGACAATGTACACGTGCCTCAGCCCAACAGACACAAGACGTTGAATCAATGTAGATTCAACGTTGGTCCTCCGTCTACAACACTGGACCAACGTTATACCAACAATGTTTCAACGTATTATGTCTGCTGGGAGGGTGGGGGTGGATATTGGTGAATCACGTGACTGAGATGAGTAAATTATCCCCCATAATTTCTCAGCGCTAAAAACTGCCGTCTTCAGGAGAATAGCGAATGGGTAATTTGGAGGATTTCTCACCAGTGCAGCATGGAAGGCATAGTACTAATGTCACAATCAGTCATCTCTCAGCCTTCTCATCTTCAATACACAGTCCATTATTCATGGGGATGAATGAGCAATGTCTACTGGCAACCGACACGTGTAACTATTACGTTAATGGTCACCAGAGAATACCACACAAACTGGTGAGCGGCTAGGGCGGGGGCCCTAGGGCAGTGGTTAGCACCGCTGCCTTTCACGAGTTCGGGGTTCGGTTCCCGGTCTCGGTGGTTTGAAAGAAACAAAAATGATTCTTCCCCTTTCACGTGTGAAAGTATTGCGGGGAGCCTCCGTGACCGAGAGGTAGCGTGCTCGACCTCAGACCGCCAGGGCTCGAATTTCGAATCCTGTGTCTGGAGGACAGTGTCATCTCATTCATCTCATCATCCTCAAGATGTTCTCCGGGCCCAGTTTAGCTTATATGTGCACAAAGGTGGAATAAAGCCCGATTCATTTCATTTCATTTAAAAAGTGGCTAAGGCATCTAATGAGCTATATGAGCTCCATGTTTGATCATCTTAAAATATAAAGTTGTAATATTATATCAATCAATCAATCAATCAATCAATCAATCAATCAATCAATCAATCAATCAATCAATCAATCAATCAATCAATCAATCAATCAATCAATCAATCAATCAATCAATCAATCAATCAGACAAAAATTATACAATATAGTTCATGAGGCTAATACAAGAATACACCGAATAGACACCTTTTTATTGTGACAAAGTTTCTTTGCACAAATTTTCTTTTTGGTGCTCATGTCGCAATTCCAAAATGGATAGATTATAAGAGCAAGCACTATCTCACATAATTAGGCCTATATGCTTTTGAGATGATTGCTGTCTCATCGTCAGCATTATGATGCTTTGTACAACAAGAGGGACGACGTCACATAGGCCTACCATAACATAGGTATCAAAATGAAGACAAAAGATGATTTCAAATTTCAAAAAGACACTTTGGTTTATAAGGTTCGCATAAAATACTTCAGCGCCTTAAGGGTTAATGGTCGCTCCCTAATAATCTAATGTCGTTGTGTCGTGAGTTACTATGGCAACTGTTAAAACATATTAAATTCCTTTAATTCTTTCATTTAGAGAGAGCATGATCGCACCAGTGGCTCTCACGCATTATTCAGTTTATAGTAAAGTACATTTTGTATATTCTTTTATTGATATGAGGCAGGGATCATATTTCCACCACAGATAATGGAGAGTCCGTGTGAGTGATAGGATGTGAAGGTCAGAACATTAACCCTTGCAGTGCGGGGATCGACTTCAGTCGACGAAATCTGACGTCCATAGACGTCAGATTCTGACGTCTAAAGTCGATCCCCGCACTTTAATAATAAATAATAAGAGTAAAACTATTTATAATGGCGGTATAGACCCATACCATAGATATTCAAATGAAGCAGAAAGAGCTAACTAATGAATTTCAGATGATTTCAAAAACTCTTTAGTCTCCATGGTTTATACAAAAATATTCCAGCGTTGTAAGGGTTAACCCTTAAAGCGTTGCAATGTTTTGTTTATATAAACCAAGAGACCAACGGTTGATCTTTAATTTGAAATCATCGTAAATGTCCTTGCGCTTCTTTTGAATACATATGTTATGGGTCTACGGCCATTATAAATATTGTACGCTTCATTTAGTGCTGGGATCGACCTTAGATGTCAGAATCTGACCTCTAGGCCGATCCTCGCGCTGAAAGGGTCGACCTCATGACAGGCCGCAGATAGCAGGAAACATTGACCTGATGTTGGTTTAAGGTTAGGCAGGTGTTGCAGACAATGGACCAACTTTAAGTCATAGCAGTCTAAGTCCGAGCCCAGCTCGGACCTTGCATTTATGACGGTGCAGTCTAGGTCCGAGCCCAGCTCGGACGTAGCAATAGTGCTTAGCTATTCAACATATGACATCACTTGCGCAACTTTGAACACAGCATGGGAAACCTAGAACATAAAAAGGTGATTTATCAAAAAAAAACTGTTTCTGAAATAAAAATAGAACTACAAGCTCAGATGAATATAGTCTAGGAACCAGGGGCCCATTTTTGTCATTCCGTTTTCACTTTATTGTATATACCTGTAACCTATTTATGTTGTAGCGGGGCTATCTGGGGATGTGAAACAGCCAGTTGTAAAGTTTTTAAGGTGTGCACTACCAAGCTATGACCGATTTAGTAAAGGTCATAGGGCGGCCGAGGGGTACAATCTGAAAAATATTTCGAAAATTATTACAATGGTCAAAAATCAACTTAGACATATAATTTTACTACTAAAATGAAGTTAGCCGATAGGTTTTTTTTCTAAAAATATTACCATTATTTTGAGTATAGCGTATTAACCCTTTGATCCCAAAGTCGTTTTTCAGCGTTATTTCTGGTGATAAAATCAAAATAATTAGGCATGTGATATACAATATAACTATAATTTTATTACTAATATACCTTAAACATATTTAATGTTGTAGATAGGCTATCTGGGAGTGAGAAACAAGCGGTTGTAAAGTTTTTAAGGTGTGCACTACCAAGTTATGACCGATTTAGTAAAGGTCATAGCGCGGCCGAGGGGTGCAATCTGAAAAATATTTAGAAAATTAATACAATGGTTAATAATCAACTTAAACATATAATTGTACTTTTAAAATGAAAGTAGTCGACAGGTGTTTTTTTCTAAAAAAATATTACCATTATTTTTATTATAGTGAATTATCCCTTTGATCCCAAAGTCGTTTTTCAGTGTTATTTCTGGTGATAACATCAAAATAATTAGGCGTGTGATATACAATATAACGATCATTTCATTACGAATATACAATCAACCTTTCTAATGTTGTAGAGGGGCTATCTGGGAGTGAGAAACAGCCGGCTGTAAAGTTTTTAAGGTGTGCACTACCAAGTTATGACCGATTTAGTAAAGGTCATAGCGCGGCCGAGGGGTGCAATCTGAAATATTTTTAGAAAATGTATACAATGGTCAATAATCAACTGAAACATATACTTGTACTTTTAAAATGAAGGTAGTCGATAGGTGTTTTTTCTAAAAAAATATTATCATTATTTTGATTATAGTGAATTAACCCTTTGATCCCAAAGTCGTTTTTCAGCGTTATTTCTGGTAATAAAATCAAAATAAATAGGCGTTTGATATACAATATAACGATAATTTAATCGCGAATATACCTTAAAGCTATGTAATGCTGTAGGGGGGCTATCTAGGAGTGAGAAACAGCCGGTTGTAAAGTTTTTAAGGTGTGCACTACCAAATTATGACCGATTTAGTAAATATTGTTGATTTCCGGAAAGTGGTGTTTTTCAATATGAATAAATATTGAGTAAACAACGAATAACTCACCAACATTCATAATTTTTGTCTTAATAAAATTGGGATGAGTTGATGTGTATTACATAAACAATTAAATGTTATTATCTTTGTTTTTTATTTATTGTTTTTTATAAAAAATGGTAAAATATCTCAAGAATTTGTCCCCTCGCAGTAGTATATTCAAATTTCAGAACCCATTACATGTACTTTATAAATAAGTAGTGTACTACAATAAAATCAACAAAACAACATGTATTATCAGTGCTGCATGGGCCCAATCATTGAGCATATAGCATTGGATTTTTTAAGATTTATGACTCTAGAATACATATCTATCATTTATTCCCGTATGTAATACTTTGATGTGGAAATGAATTAAATGTAAATCGAAAACACTTGATCTCGGGTATCAAATTTATATTCTATTCACAAAACACACACATGTACATAATGTAATATATTCCTTAACGCTGCATGTCATGAGATATATATGATAATTACATTTAGTAGCTGGACTCCTCATCACTAACATCGTCATTATGGACTCCGTCCTGCTGGCTATTAAATTATTTTTGTCCACATTGACAACTCGCACTGCAAAATAACTGAGAAGTTTACTATACACAGATGGGATGGGATCCAATGTCATCAAACGTGGCTGCAACATTCTAATTTCCAGCCAGATGTTTTAGGCAATGAAAGGGTAGGACATGTCATTGATGCATTGATCCACACCACGGCTTGATAGTTGCTTCTCATGACATTCAGCGTTAAGGAATCATGTGTGGGTGTAAATTTTTCTGGGTCATTATTGCGCTGGAACAACTAGACATGTAGATTGTCGATGGAGCTGGTTGTATATTTTTGACTGTACATTTTAATTACAAATAAGTCAATGTCAGACATATCAGCAGGATGTATACGACCAAGCCTATCTAATAATATAGGATATTTTAGAAAATAACGTGGGTAGTTCCAAGATGTTTTCTTGCCATGACCATAAAACTGGCTGGTGGAGTCTGACCCAGTTAGTGCGTGAAAACCCAGAATATAATGAACTACACTAGGCTCAAGGCTCTCACGTACTTGGTAAACAGGTATGTATCGTTTCTCTTCACTGGTGCTGCTATTCATCCACACTTCAATTGGGATATCATGGTGAATAAGAAGAATGAGAATATCAGTATCCCTTGTGTTAGCAACTACTCTCTCAAAGCCATGTGCATGAGCATCAAGTGCATGCATAACTATTTTTGTGTCAGCTTTTTCTTAAATTAGCAATTATGCGGTTATGAGATGAAGAAGCAGGAAAATCATCACAGCCAGACACAATTACTTCGAACTGCTCATTGATGAGTTGGGCTTTCATGTTCATTTGATCACGCAGTAAATGTATAAGATTTTTTCTTGTTTTCATCAAGAGAGATAAATAATGGCCAAACAGGTGGTAATCGAATTTTACAGCTATCAAAAAATACGTCTTATTTTACGTTTTTTTTGTATTACGTTGTTCTTGTGTCCCTGATTTTATGGACTGTATTGTATAATCATCAAAGACAATGTCATTTCTAGTTTGAAAACATTTCAAGTGACTGAATATATTACAGTAAAATAACTCTGTTTGATCCCCAAATGTGACAGTGCCAGATGGCTTGCCCATTGATTGGACAACATACATTCCATTGATGATTACGCACGTGTTTTTATCAGTGTCTGGGAGAAAATTTCTAGCTAGCTTGTCAGATAACAAGTGGTTCGATACTGACTTCTCTTTTGGTCGTAATGTTTGATTGAAAGACGCAAGAGCTCAGAGTGTTGGTGATAGTTCATGGTGCCATAAATTTCATTTTTCCCTGATGGTGTAGCAACATGTCATTTGTTGAAATACAAATTAGCTCTTCACAAGTTCTTCCAAATGGGTTAAATAGATTCATAGCATTGGATTTTTTGTTATTCCAACTAGACCACCTGCGATTTTCCCCTGTTTATTAATATGTTCTAGCACCTGATCTGCTGCTATTTAGTTAAATGATCCAGCAGTTTCCTTTACCACAAAGTTTCCGGCAATAAATAATCATCATTCATTATTTGCTTAAAAGTTGACAAATGCAAATTACAATCACCGGCTCTGTCTACTCTAATAAATAGAAGTAATGCTGATACCATATCAATGTGCTGTTTCCAGATAGCAAATGTGGGGTTGCTTATATGTTTATCAAAATATTGCTGTAAATCATTCATTAGCTCATCTGAATGTGCAATCAATGATTTCATTGTCGCTTCACTTCCATTTATTTCATTGTTACTGAAACACGTCTCCCAGACTGCGACGAATGCATCAACTTTTCCAATACTTGTCTTTTTATCTGTGTTGTGCCAGACTTGGAATTGTTGTAATAAAACTCTCCACATATATCTTCAACGGTGAGCACGAACACCACGGTTTCATTTTTTCCCATGAATGATCTCCTCTGATACACATTCACTAAACACTCCAGCTTACACCATATATCCACGAAACCAGACTGCACAAAGTGTGATCCAATGATACTAAGAAAGTTCATTGCAATATGAAAAGAACTAAGTCTAACAACAATATTATTTAATTTTTTCTGATTGTAGCCAAACAAGCTCCTTTGCTTTATTGTACAAAGCTTGGTCCAATGTAATGACTGTTGTTTCGTAATAAAATTATCGTTATATTGTATATCACACGCCTGATTATTTTTATTTCATCACCAGAAAAAACGACTTTGGGATCAAACGGTTAATTCACTATAATCAAAATAATGGTAATATTTGTTTAGAAAAAACCCTATCGGCTACCTTTATTTTAAAAATACAATTATATGTTCAAGTTGATTATTAACCATTGTATTAATTTTCTAAAGATTTTTTAGATTGCACCCCTCGGCGCGCTATGACCTTTACTAATCGGTCATAACTTGGTAGTGCACACCATAAAAACTTCACAACCGGCTGTTTCATACTCCCAGATAGCCCCTCTACAACATTAAATAGGTTGAAGGTTTATTCGTAATACAATTATCGTTATATTGTATATCACACGCCTAATTATTTTGATTTTATCATCAGAAATAACGCTGAAAAACGACTTTGGGATCAAAGGGTTAATTCACTATAATCAAAATAATGATAATATTTTCTTAGAAAAAAAACACCTATGGGCTACCTTTATTTTAGTAGTAAAATTATATGTCTAAGTTTATTATTGACCATTGTATTAATTTTCTAAATATTTTTCAGATTGCACACCTCGGCCGCCATATGACCTTTACTAAATCGGTCATAACTTGGTAGTGCACACCTTAAAAACTTTACAACTGGCTGTTCCTCATCCCCAGATAGCCTCTCTACAACATCAAATAGGTTTAAGGTATATACATTCTGGTGAAAACGGGACCGAAAAATAAGCCACTTTTTCACAATTGGTTCCCAGACTAATACGAGGCTTTCGGTATTTCCCACCGCTATTAACTTGGTTCATCACAAAATAATTATGAAATCTGGTATGCCCCTCAGGGAACTTAGAATTATTACTAAATCCTATGGTAATAAATTATTTACCCTATTAGTTTGTGTGTATAAACCTCTTGAATGCTTCTTCGAACCGTCTGTGGTGTATTTTAATATATTTCAAGTGAATTGATGTAATGTTTGACTCCTGAATCTCCGTTTTTAGCAATTTTTTCAAACAAAATTTCCGAAAATGTGACCACCTAATTAGGATATGCAAAATGGCTGTCGGTTACCATGGCAACATCACATTTGCCAATTAAATAAAGTGTATTCTGGATATATATTGTATGCGTGTTCCTATGGTGTATGGGAAATACATATGCCATCATTCTAAATTTATATCAAGAGTATGAGAATATGTCTCAAAATCACAAAATTGGCCAGACCACACAGACGTCAAATGTCAAAACGACCAGACTACTATGAGTTAAACCAACATCGGCTGAAAGCAACAGCTAACAAGAGACATTGAGCCAATGTTGGCTCAGCGTCGCAGACACCGTGTCAAGGTATTGGGAGAGTGCGCAAACAGGAAAACAATAATGAATTGATGCAACACTGTGGCACCATTACCACCAGCCAGTGTTGAATAATATGTTATAACGACTCTGGCGCAACGCTAGTACGCCAAACAACACGAGACGTTGATTAGATGTTGTTTTAATGTTAGGCCAGCGTCGCAGACGGAGGATCAGCATTGACCAAAAAGTGGTTTAACATCTTGTGTATGATGGGAGTGTTGGAGAATGTTTTTTTTTATATTTTGAATCAAAACATATGGAAATCTAGAATCGGGTGATTATTTCTCCTTTAAAATATGTTCTTTTTTTATGAGCAAACACAGAGGTTGAAGCAGCTCTTTGGGATGACATCAATTTTCTTTTTAAATTCCGTACTGAAGTAGTGTATCCCACAGATCATGTTTTTACTTTTTTCAGAATTTTCATATTTTTACAAATATTTTTAATCAACATTTCCATGAAACCAGAAGTAACCCAAACAAACTATTTATTTACCTGAAGGACGATTCAATGTTTTCACAGCATTGGCCACATGCTGATTGCATCGGCCCAGCGTTGGGTAAACAATCAGTGCTGCAGGTGTATACTGATACGTGGGAATATGTGATGTAAAGTGCTGAATATTGCTGACTTCTTTTGTTTACATGGCAATATACGACCTGGAAATACAACTATTTCACTCTTTTTCGGTGCTTTAAAATTGTTTTTTGACTTTTTTGTATTTTCAGTTGAGATCAGTAGGCTATATAGCTTCATATAAATTATTTTTTTTAAATTGACAACATTAAAAAAGTCTCATCCCAAGGGGTCCCTTTAAAAAGTCCGTGTCAGAGTTATAATTATTAACACTGGTTGCCTTAACAAGTATATGTAGGTCATATCCATGTGACCTCCTTGGTCTTAACAAGGAATCTATAGAGACTATGGATTCACTGGCGTTAACAAGGAGTCTGGCTGGACGGATGGATGGCAGTGGTTTCGTAACTCTTAATAGGAAGCTTCTGCATTCATTCGTACGGAAGCCCATTAGATTAACTATGTCGTGCAAAGCCAAAAGGCAGTATCTGCTGATTTGTAAAATAAGCAGATACCCTTTTTTGCTTCACATAGCAGAAATCTTGGTTCACCTCTTGACACGTCCTAATCTAGATTGTTGCATATCGGTGAAAAACAGCATGTGCCAGACAGAATGCTATTGACCCTTTACTTGCTAGAGGTCCTATTTGCACGCCATACCCCAGCTTAGACCTACAGAAGACGTTCGGCCAATGCTGCTTTGTTGTTTGGCCAGCGTCGTAGACGGTGGGCCAACCTTAAGCCAATATTTGTGAAGGTACAAAAATCCTTCTGTAATATAACAAGAGAGCAGACATGGCAGATGCTCCGTGAATCAAGATTGCCGTCATTTATAAATGAGTAAATTTATTTGAAATCAAATTAAAAATTGTGACATCAGTTCCAACGTTTTGCATCCAAAATACAGGCACAACATGCAACATTAAAAGTATATTTTTGTGCCCTAGAAAATACCACGATATTTTCTTTCTTTATTTCACATAATGCCCGCGATCAAATTCATGTGCTTGCAAATGTTAAAAAAAACATACAATCAAAAGGTATTTTGTTTATCACTTTTTTTTTACTTTGACCAAAATCAATTATTCACCATTAGCATATCGTAGCCAGTGTAGGATGGCACATTTAACCATACAATAAAAAAGTGTCGTAAGGATTTAGGGCATAGTATCTTCGGGCTTAATGTTCTGAATCCGAGATATGATCCGTAAACTAAAATGTGAACAGTCGGATAGACAGACGGACAGACGGATGGGAAGAGAATGCAGAATACAATGTAAAGGCACATTGAATCATTTGTGAGTATGAGAATAAAAATAATCACTGTTAATAATAGAGAGTATTTAATATATATATATACTCTACCTAAAGCTATGTTACGATGTTTGAAAAAGACATGTTTTTACGGCTTACCATAATAAGATGTTATTTTGCAATAACTCATGCATCTTTGACATTCACAGTCAGCTTCGTAATTATAAACAAGACTGTTTTTAATAAAAGTAAACCGCTCCTTGCACTTGACATATAAAGCTAGATTGGCTCACATTTTGTGGGTCACCAAGGCGCTTAGAGATTGAAACCAATTGCCGATTCCATTGTCCATTAGACTGTATCAGCAGACACTATCACCATAGATGATTAACCACATATATGATTAATTTGTGATATTACTCTCAACAAATATACAGTTCAAAGGCGAATGTTCAAGCATAACAACCTGAATAATCATATAAAGGTAATGAAATTCTGTCGTCAAAGCGGGGCTGAGTCAGTCTTGCTTACGAATCCATAAACACACATACACAAAAAACAATAGTGAAATACAATTTTGGGATAACTGTTTTAGAGAAAAGGTAGCACAAATGCACTATTTCCTAGTTTACAGTCACGTTTTTAGCCTTCCATTAAAATGTTGTATCGGCACTGATTCTGCTGTCATGATTACATTAACTTTAGACGTCAGAATATGACGTCTGTTGACGTCACATTCTGACGTCTAAAGTCGATCCCCGTACTGTATGAGTAAAAATATTTCTAATTGACGTAAACCCACAACATAGGTATTCAAATGAATCGGAAGAGCTAAGAAGAGCTAACTAGACATTTATGATGATTTCAAATTGCCAAATCCTTTGGTCCCCATGGCTCATACATAAATATATCAGCTCTGTGAGGGTTTAACAAGCGCTGGAACAAGGCCTCGTGTTGGCTGCGGTCCGTCAAAATAAGGTCAAAATGGAAAAAAAAAACATTATTCTGGCAAAGTCAATAGCCCAAAGCCCAAAGCCAATAGCCCAATGTTGTGTTCATATTGCCCCACCGTCTGCGACGTTGGACCAACATAAAAACAACATTGGGTGTGAGGTTTGCTGAGTAGGTAGGTGTATCGTATTTCATGTATTAAGGTCCCATCCAACAGGGACGACAAATCACTTAACACTGAGGCCTTGACTAAAGGGAAATGCATTATGCTTTATTCACACCTGTCCGTCATCTATGTTCCGTCGTCCGTCATCCGTCCTCAGTCATCAGTCGTCCGCTTCAGTCACTATCATTCACACCTATCAGTCTTTTCAGAGCTGTGGACACAGATTCATGTGTACCGAAAGTTTTAAAAAGGTACAGTGCGGGAAAGTGGTTGACAGAGGGATTATTTGTGGGGAATTCCCTATCCACAGCTCATTACCATGATTTATGGTCCGCATCCGTCATCCATCGTCCGCTAAAATCGCTCCTGGACCGATTTTGACTGACGATGAATGACGGACGACGGATGACGGACTAGGTGTGAATGGTCTTTCATATTTTCTATCAGAGCGATTTTGACTGAAGCAGACGACTGATGACTGAAGCGGGCGACGGATGGTTTGACGGACAGGTGTGAATGGGGCATTAGAGGCTTTCATCTAAGAGACATCACGCATAGGATTCGGCGGCCTGGACCACTGAGGTACTTAACATGTGTACCGCTACAACCCACACATTACATAGGATGGCCTGGACGGCTGAGGTCAAACTTAACATGTGTACCGCTACAACCCACATATTACATAGGATGGCCTGGACGGCTGAGGTCAAACTTAACATGTGTACCGCTACAACCTACATATTACATAGAATGGACTGGACGAATGAGGTCAAACTTAACATGTGTACTGCTACAAACTACATATTACATAGGATGACCTGGTATTTATTAGCAGGGATATATTAGCAGGGATCTATTAGCAGGGATAAATTAGCAGGAATAAATTAGCAGGGATAAATTAGCAGGGATCTATTAGCAGGGATAAATTAGCAGGAATAAATTAGCAGGGATATATTAGCAGGGATATATTAACAGGTATTTATTAGTAGGGATATATTACCAGGGATCTATTAGCAGGAATAAATTAGCAGGGATCTATTAGAAGGAATCTATTAACAGGAATCTATTTAAAGGGATATATTACCAGGAATCTATTCGCAGGGATATATTAGCAGGGATATATTAACAGGAATCTATTAACAGGAATCTATTAGCAGGAATCTATTAGCAGGGATATATTAGCAGGGATCTATTAACAGGAATAAATTAGCAGGGCTAAATGAGCAGGTATCTATTAACAGGAATATATTAACAGGAATCTATTAACAGGAATCTAATATCAGGGATCTATTAGCATGGATCTATTAGCAGGGATATATTAATAGGGATCTATTAATAGGGATATATTAGCAGGGATATATTAGCAGGGATATATTAGCAGGGATATATTAGCAGGGATATATTAGCAGGGATATATTAGCAGGGATATATTAGCAGGAATATCTTAGCAGGAATATATTAACAGGGATATATTAGCAGGTACAACGTCTATGCTTGCCACAAAAAAACACGTTTTTCGCCCTTTACGTGTGCGAACTAATGATGTGCTGGTCAGGAATTGCGAGGTCTAATGCCACCCTGAAAGTCATTTCCCCCAATGATGGTCACACACATTTCTTAAAATGCCACGTCAGATCATACAATCTTATGCGGGCAAATGTCTGTGTAGCAAAACGGTCACGAAAAACCTCCACAAGATTGCATGACATGACATGGCATTTTAAAGGCACGCAGCCCGTTAATGCGACAGCATTACCCTCAGTTTGTGATACGTGTCAGCTGCCACGCGGTGGTTGCGCAATGCATACTGCTACAATGACACCCAAGTGCGCATAATGACACGAATTCTCACGCTTATTTGCACTCTTTACACATAATTTGCGACCGTAATAGCCTAAACATTATCACTCACTGCGAGCATATTTTGCACCATGTTACTCATTGTCACGATAATGGTGCGCGTGCGTTAGATCTGGTCGTACAGAAATTTTAGTCACAACGGTTCACACCAATAAAACACCAATAAAAGCACTGTATCCACTGTATCTTCTCTGTTTATTCAACTATGGCTTGTTATTATTGAACAAAACATTGAAATAAATTTTAAAAAATAACGTGTCATACTTTTCATCAAAATTATTAAAATTACTATCTTTAAAAATGTTTTTATCATTTATATCATGTTACCTAATATATACTGTTTTCAGTTAAATATGCATGGTATTACGTTACCAAGTTTGCGCCACACTTTAATATAGCGACAGTGCTTGAGCTACCTGTTTCGTGAATTGCTACATTTATTGTAGGCCTACTTGCATGATATTATGTTTAATTTTCAAAATAACCATATAATTTTTAACATTGTCTTCTTGCATACTTCAGTTGAATAATTATGCACTTGTATACATTTTTAGGTTTCTACGCTTTATTTTTTGCTGCCATATATAATTTGTATGCTATACTTGGCAGCTACTTTATCTCAGGTTTTGGTGCGGGAAAGAGAATGGTATACCCCTATGTTAGCTTGGTAATGTATTGTAATTTTAAATAGTAATCATCAATTTTATCAACATCTCTAGTGTTTATTATGGCAATGCCACTTAACATTATTTTAATTATGTATGCCATGCCATGTATACTGTCACAACAAATTAACCATCTTGCATATGTACATATCTCTCTCCCACTTCTATGACACATACGTCTGTAATGACTTTACTTTATGTCAATAAACTATGTCTGTCTGTCTGGTACATCTTTGCAAAGCAAATCAGTGATTTATACCATTTTTTATCAAGTACGCCTTTTACAACTCCGCATTTATATTCACAGGAAACGAGGTTAAATTTTGTCAGGACGGAACCAGATGCGATAATGATGCTTAGTTAGTATTTAAACAACTGCATTTCATTAAATAAAAACTGTACAGCTCGTGGCAAAAAACTATGCAGATAAATTGCTACATTTTTTTTAAGTAAGGTATGTGATTAAGTGTGTGTCAAAATGAGATATTAAAGTTTATGTACTTGTTGACTGCACTGCCTCCAGATATGCTCCTTTTGTTTTTGGTGTCAGAGTTGAGGAAATAACAAAATGTGTTTGCTAAGGCTGCATATAGGGACGATTATGTAAAAAAATGTTGCAATTATAGTTTATTCAAAACATAATTGCAATTATATTTGCAAAGACTTTTTAACATATTTTGTAAAAGTATGCCTAAAAAGCACTATAAAACTTAAATATGATTTGTTGTAGGGTATGGCGACCAAAGTGTTAAAACAACGTTTTTTTGTACACTTTTATCTTGGGTAATTTTTGTAATAAGAAAAATAGATAATTGTCGATAGGAAAAAACGAAGAAATCGCAAGGGTGGCAGCGAAATCGACCTACAACTGAGTAACTAGGCCACCGCAGTGCCAATGTGAACGAAAATACTGAGGTGAAGACACGCATCTTTAAAATTTATAGTTATATTTGGCGGACCGTATCCACCTTCTGTCGCAAATATATCATGCTATATGCGCAAAAAGTGAGAAAAGTGAGTGACAGCTCATATTTTAAAAACATTTCGAAATTATTGGCACGCACGTTCACACATGCCTAGCACACGCGCACTTTTGGCACTGACATGAGCGCCAGAATTTCGCACGAAAGTGGGGAAAAATATATAATACACATGCCTTTTGTCTGTAGACAATCGGTGTCTGACCCACACTGTCCTTATGTTTGCGAATACTTTCTTTTTGGATTTAAAATTGAAACTTGCTTGTTATATGTAGTATTATAGAAAAAAATGAAAAAAGTCATAGCTTTCGCAGAAACATCGTGAACAGAATGAATCTCATGACTGTCATGAGTCACATTGTAAATCTCATAATCGCAAATTATTAGTGCCCATGTTTTGTGCATCTTCAACACTGAATTAAGACGCAATAAAATACACCACTATTTATTTTGCTTTGTCCGACCACTACATTTTAAGCCGGAAATGGAGAGTTTTTGTTGATCAAGTACAGACCAATTATCATGGCAGGTCTATGGTGCTATAATCAATCAGGTATGACCGCGCTGTTGATTATGAGGGATCCTCATTATGGTCGGGTGTGTTTTAAGTCAGTTAAAACCCTAGGAATTCTACATTCTTAGCTGTAGAAAAAGCCTCCGCCTTCGGCCTCGGCCTTTTCCACAGCTAAGAATGTAGAGCTCCTCAGGCTTTATCATCTTCGCATGCAGCTAGTCGTAACAAGGGCGTTGCCGTATTCATGGGCAAAGTGCCATTAAAATGGCGCGTAGCCTACGCCGTCATGGTAGTTTTAGATGTACGCCGTTTGGCGGAGTCTGTGGGTGTGGTGCCCAGCGGATCTTAATTTCGCCCACGTGTCGGGCTGGTTATTTATATCTAATTAAAGGCATAATGACCACAGCTAGACGAATATGATCCAGATGTGTCAGTGCCGGTCAAATGACAAGTCGTCAGACGCGGGTGATCCCCGTGTTCATGGATCACATAGCAATATTATAATAAGCCCCTATAATATTACACACTATATCTATTGAACTGGTTGTTGGCAAATTTATGTCCCTCGTGCAGAAAGATTGGAAATATCAATCGCGTATATCACCAGTATAAGCCAGTGTAAAATGATTAACATTATTTTGCATTTATATATTTTTATATAATTTAATTATGGCATCCAAAATAAGATAAAAATTGAATATGAGACATTGGAAATCAAAAGACGGACGTTTTTTTGCAACATGACAAATAAACTTCAAACATTTGTCACTTTAATATTGAATTATACTATGTGCTTTTAAAAAAAGTGTTGTTTTTTTTCAAAACATGACGATACTGTTTGTTAGCAGCACAACTTTAGTATACATACATAGCAATATTATCCTAACTTTACAAGTCGACCTTTTTTGGCTCTTTTTTTACAAAGTTTCAGCTGTTTGTCTTTGTTAGCCCTTTACGTACTATGTTATTTAATTTTCACCCACCTGAAATTGTGTCTCGTAACCGTGACACACAACTAAAAAATAATAACATTTGTTTAATGTTGAACCAATTTTGGTGTAACGTTGGTCCATTGTCTACGACGCTGGACCAACATCAAACCAGCATTGATTCGACGTCTTGTGTCTGCTTGGTAACATCCTTGACTTGCGCCCTGGCTTGTGGCAACCCTCGCCAGGACTAACGAGTTTCCCTAGTGGTCCGCGGCGGAACCACCAATCAATCTACATAATCAGCTCTTAAATTAAATACGTGACTTTTGTGGTCCCACCGGTCAACTTGGGGCACATTCATTTAAAAACCCTTGCCTGAACAAATTTCAATAGAATCAGAACAAAAAAGGATAAGAAATAAGATGAGATTTTAGCTTGATGAGCAGACAGTTTGTTTTCTCATAATATTATGCATTGCTGAACTGAACTTTTAAACAAAAGTCACTCACTAATTGCTTGTATTTTAACCGGGATCCAATCAACAATTTTATCTCTTCAACTTCGGAAATGCTTCTTAACGTTTTCCATGCAGTAATCTCGGAAGCAAACTAATTCAGTTTCAAATAGACATGAACGATGCGCAGTTGGGACACTAGATGCCTAGACAAAGAAACATGACATTATTTTGAACATGATAGCACGTTATCTCTTGAAAAATATAAGACAAATGTTTGGTAATTTAAACGATACTAGAATAAAAAAAAAATAGGAAATTGCCATAATTTATTGAAAGGTGTAACAAAATTTTCAGTGGTGAAAAATGTTTTTTAGGCATCATGTCAGCTTCTATGATTAACTGTTAAAGTGTTAAGCGAGACTAAAATCGTTTTACCCTGTTTTTATTAGACAATCAAATCACTGTTAGTGGGATCGAAATATGTGTCAAAACATCAAGAGTTGCAAGTGCTTGGTATCAAATTTAAAAAAAATATTAGTATTTTAAGCTACTTTGTTTGTGGGTCATGTTAGCGAGGTACAACTTCAAATGGGTTATACAATTTAAATTATTTGATTTAGCGCTTTAAGGGTAATTTATTAATTGATCAACTGAAGTTCTCAAAAACACGAAATTATCTAAAAAGTTATCCTCTTGTTAACACTTTGTCAGGATCAGTGTCTGCTGAGCAACAAAATAATGTTCAAATTGGTACGATTTTATATTTTCACATCCACTGACGAAAAACAAGTTGACAAATATTTTAAATTATGTGGCTACATAGATATATCTTTAAAATTTGTCAATTAAAATATGATTTTTTTATTATCTGTGACTACGCTCCATGTGTAACAGATAGCAGTTTTTTTTTATTATTTCTTTTGCATTTTCAAAAACAATTGAACTAATCATGGTAGTTGGGCGAATTGATTATCTAGAAATGTAACTACGAAAATCTAGGAAATTGTAAAAAAAAAATTATTCATATACCAAAATCGCAATACATAGATAATTTAGGAGTGTTAATTTCTTGACAAAATTATTATGTTTGAGACGACAAAATACTTGTGGACGATTTGTCTTGTGTTGTCAAAAATCTCATGACGTCATTCATAAAAAAGATGGATTTACTTATCAAACATATCCAAGCTTTTATTTGCGTTTCTTTTAATCGACAGTTTCCCGATGGTTTATTCTGGAATAGTTTCTATTCCTCAGGAACTGCTTTCTGGTGAGTGTCATTCGTTGACCTTGACGACAGCTAAATGCGAGAGGTTACAGCTGACTTTGTCACGTTCACAACCCCCTCACATGACTGTCTGTGATTTGAGCGAAAAGGACCCCCCGCAAACACGAAATTCTAACCGAATGCTGGGTTAATGCTGGGCCGACGTCGTAGCCCTGTGAGTAGAGAAAACGTACACCCTTAGTCTGACACACCCAGCCCAGAGGAGCGAGCACAACTAATATAAATGTGATGTGCTATTACAAAAAGCCTACAGGGACCAGTCAACCGATATCACCATAATGAGAGAAACACTCAAATGACAAGCCACATAATCTGAACCAAAATACATCATTTTTATGTCAAACTTCCGCAACGTCGATTTTAAAACCTGAAAGTTATATCTACAGTGAAGGACATGGGTTGTTTTCACTTTGTATCAACAACAATCGTAAAACAGTAAACACGAGACGTTGACCCAATGTTGGGTTAATGTTGGTCCATCGTATGCGATGCTGGCCCAATAATAGACCTCACTCAATATTGTGGCAAAGTTTCATGTTTGCTGGGACTTGACGGGTGGTGAACTTAATATGAACAGAGATTCTCTGAGTCACTGTTTAATATAACATCAAGGTTTCGCACGGATTAATGTGCTCATGTTTTCTTACTAAAAAATCATCGGGAAATGATTGACCGCTCTGTAATTTGATCCGACTAAGATTATTAGATAATATAGCATTCCTAAAGGGCTCGTAAACTTGGACGATGAGATCTAGACAACTGGATTGCATCATGCCCACGATTTTTTACATGTTTTCACCAGCCTAAAAATACGTATTTATACAGACAGACAGACAGATATTTTTTTGACAGAAAGAAAGTCAATCCAGACTTATTTGTCATAGAAATAAGAGATATACATCTATACATCTATTTACAACATTGTTAATTTGTTAAAATCATATGACAATATACATAGTATGGCATACATAGCTAAAATCATGTTAACTGGCATTGCCATAAAAAATTGTGAATTTAATGACATTGCCAAGATAACATAGGGTCTATCATTTTGTTCCCCGCACCAAAACCAGAGATAAAATAACTACTATGTATGACATGCTAATTATATATAGTAGCAAAAATGACACTCTGGAAAGCGTAGACACCTAAATTATATACAAGTGTATAATTATGCGACAGTAATTGGAGTATGTATTAAGACAATGATAAAAATAACATGATATTTTAAAAATCACATATTACATCATGCAAGTACAGTCAATGTGGCAATCCGCGAAACAGGTAGCTCCCTGATATTGACTAGTGGTGCAAACTTAACAACGTAATAACTGTAATAATGACGGGTAATAGTTATTTGTGCCATTCACGCAGGACATGGCCCTCACACAAAAACATTACAGCTTATTTTATTTCACTATATTGTGTAATTCATATCATTTCAATCACGACCTAGTTAGTGCCACATACTCGTTGTTACAATCGAAGAAAAACATTTATAGTAGATTTTGGTTTGCTGCGAAATTGCATTTACTATTAAAAAAAAAAAAGATTTATTCTCGTGTAATACTAATTAGTGTTATCTAAAACTACCTCATAGATGGCGACAGCAAAAAGCAAAGATCGTTTATTTCATAAAACTTATCACATAAAATCACATATTATATCATGCAAGTACAATCAATGTGGCAATCCGCGGAACAGGTAGCTTCGAGCCATGTGACCATGCAAGCACCGTCGCTATGAGCTCGGAGATTACCTGATATTGACCGGTGGTGCAAACTTAACAAGGTGATAACAGTGATAATGACGGGTAATAGTTATTTGTTTGGTTTGCTGAGAAATTGCATTTACTATTAAAAAAAATGAACGATTTATTGACGTATTATAATAATTAGTGTTATCTAAAACTACCTCATAGATGGCGACAGCAAAAAGCAAAGATCGTTTTTTTCATAAAACTTATCACATATTATTATATTCATTTATAGAATTCCTAATGACAATGATGATAATAACAATGATTTAACCATGGATACTAATCAAATTAACAACACCCACGTGAAGGTGGTCTATAATAAACGCGTATAGGCCTAACATCACATTACTTATTATCGCCACACCCAACACCATGTATTCCGCGTCATCACCCTCTCGTGTTTCATATCTCAGCAAACAGCTGATATTGGCCTGATGTTGTTTTAACCATTACAAAACTGAAATATTTGTGTATAAATTATGGAGACCAAAATGTTCTTTTCAATTTGAAATCATCATACATGTTTTTGATAGGGAGCTCTTTGTGATTCATTTGAATACACATGTTATGGGTAATAGTCATGATAAAATAATATGTTTAGTCCTGCAGTGCGGGGATTGACTTTAGACGTCAGAAACCTCAAAAGTCGATTAGACATTTACATTAAAAACAGCCTCATTCAGCTTTGGTTCCATGTAATAGATTTTACGCCTACATCAGGTTTTTTTTACTGGACGCTTTTTTCGAAAATAATACGCAAGACGAAAACACACTTTTCGTATGGCATTGATGTGAAATAAGGGCTAGATGTACAAGTTGATCTATCACGATGACAACAAAATAATAAAGCAAACAGAACAAATTAAGTCACGCTTCTATTGGAAAACTCCAACGAAACGATTACATTTCCATATTTCTGTCATCATTCATCAAGGTGATATTTTTTTCATTTTCAACAGAAAATCCGACTGGTGAATTTGATAATGTGCACAAGCACGATATATCGACCCCCAATGTTACTACACTTTTGGCTTAACGTCTGCGACACTGTCCCAACATTAAAACAACATCAGATCAAATCCTCGTATTTCCTGAGATGTAAATTAAAATGGAAATAAAATAATATCATTAGAAACGTTCAGGTGAAGCTTACTAATATTTAAAATGTTATATTTTAAACATTTCTGGGAAAATAGAATAAAACCATACGTATATGTGGCGATTGGACCCATAATAAACTCTTTAAACATACACGATGCATCTCTGAAGAATGACTTAGCCCAGCAGACACGAGACGTTGAATCAATGTGGGTTTAACGTTGGTCCAACGTCGTAGACGGTGGTGCAACGTTAAACCAATATTGATTCAACGTCTTTTGTCAGCAGGGAATTTTACAGAACAATGTTCATGGAACTGTTTTAATAAAAATATCTTTTTTCATTTAGCACAGGATTAACTCGTTTTCGTGAACTTATTTAAATTTGGCCACAAATTCAAGGGGTGAAAAATTACTCACATTTGCCTAATTTGAGCGCAATCATTTTCTAATTCTGCTGTTTAAACATTTCATTCCCAGTGATTTGATCGACTAATAAGTTTAAAAATAAATCTAGTCGGGCTTAGGGCTTAAATCAATAATTACACGCGTAAATACAGATCAGACTGTAGTTTTTTAAAAGTATTTAAACCATTGAAGCTCTGTGATCAGCTCTGTGATCAAATAAATAAATCACAAGACATTGTTTTAATATATTTGTTAAATCTCAAGCTGAATAAAAAAAAGTAAATACCCAAGATTAAATATGTTTTAAGAGGGATTTAATGCTGACACTGTTATTCGGTTTTTCTAGCTGGAATTAAATCACAGAAATGAAAGATAAGTGTCCTTTGAACATAATGTCAGCGTGGCATGGTCTCACTAATAATCCGATGAGCGGTGTGCTGTCTATTTAGCATTACAAGATAATTGGATCTCCAAAGAACAGAAAGGACGACGTGAATAAGAGATAGATTTAAATGTCATGCCAGTCTAAAGTCTAAAGTAAATGTCAAACAGCAGAAATGGATCATTTCGTTGTTTGTGCACTTTAAAACTAGACAACAACATTTGGTATAAACTCCCAAGGAACATGAAATATCACAATGTTAGATTAAGGTTGGCCTAACGTCTACGACGCTGATCCAACATTAACAAGCCAGCATTGGTTGAACGTCTCATGGTTGTTGAGACAGAACGAAATGACGCAAGACGCCCGGGTGCGTTTATCCACGTGAATAATTATATTTTCATCAGAGCAGGCAGCCAAAGTGGAGATGGCAGAGAGCTGGTCCATATTGACCACACAGTGACCATAAAGTCAATCGTTACCATGGTCATTGAGCCCGCTTTCCTCGTTCACGAGACAAAAACAAACATAACCAAGTGACTCTCAGTGGGCGTGGCGCAGGTTTAGCATTGGCTCAATGTCGAGTACCTGCAGGCGTCGGGCAAGTATTGGGCTTGACCAACTAAGTTCTCAGCAAGAGAGCAATCTCTACAGCAACCAGGGATTTTTCTGAGTTTAGCCTTTGACCCTTACAACGCTAAAATGATTTGTGTGTAAACCATGGAGGCCAAAGTTGTTTTTAAATCTGAAATCATCATAAATGTCTTAAGTTAAATTTCACATTATTTGGTTTACAACTTGATCAATTTAAACAAAATTAAACTATCACGAGAAACCGTATCTCGATGACGCTACCCTCAATTTCAAGTGATTGGGCTAGTTTTAATTAGATAACTTGGCCATACAAGTTTTAAATAATACACTATAAAGTCACGAACACGATAATTTAAATGAGATATACGAAGGATCAAGATTTTAAATACCGTGCGATCTCCATCAGTTCGGTACTAGCGGTACTCTAAGACCATTAATAAACTATTAGTTATTTTTTTATTTGATTTTAAAACCAAGGATGACAAGACGAACAGAAAACTAATCGTCTCGGATTGAATTCCTCGACAGGGCGAGCTAAATCTGGTTCATAATTGGTTCATGATATTATTTTACCTGAAAGGTGCCTTACGTCATCTCATAGTGATTGCTATCCAGGTAAACCTTAAATTATGTAATTAGAGAATGAAACTTGAAGCCGTTGCGGGGTGCAATGGGGACTTGAACAAGGCTGTTTTAAATAGATGATTAGTAAACTAAGGCAGATAGATCAACCTGATCTATATTTACTAAATGTAGACTTAATATCATTCCAATAGAACATGAGAATATATTTATTGATTTCATATTATTGATAGCATGCGACAATTCACATTAAAAATATCTTTATTAAAAATATCTTAATTAAAGCAAAGTAGTAGGCGGAATGTTGTTGAATTAAAGTAAACATAATAGTATATTAGCTCGTAAACTGTGTCACTTCCAGATGCTTACAATGGACAGCTAATCGATTGTGTTGACATATGCTGATAGCATATCAGATACAGACTTCATACACTGCTGTGAAAGCTATTATTAGCAAGGCGATCATTAGGCGTTATTTGCATTCCTTAAACACCGTGTCGTCGTCAGCTGTTTTGTTCTCTTTTAGAGACACAGATGGCCATCAACATAACATCATATCGGTGTGTATGTATGACTGTGTATGACATGAGTATGTGTCTGTGTACATAGTTGTATGTAGGTGTACACACGTGTAAATACTAAATGATATAATAATTATAAATGGTATAATATACCGTCAAAAATGGACACGAAAAATAACATGATGTGTTACAAGGAAGGGTTTATCATGGCAAGATATAAAACAATATAGGTAGACTGGGACCTAATAATAATAAAATATACATCATTTTGAATTGAATGGACATTTAACGACAATGTATTTTCACGGTGTATGTTAGATCAGTAATCAAGTCAAGACGATGGTAAACATTCGCACTGGGCGCACGACATTGTTGCGACGTTTAATCAACGTCTTTGAACGTCGCAACAACGTCGTATGACCTGTGGGTTGATGTATAATTATGACACGTACAAGCAACAAAATAAAAAGAATCAGCGGATTGACATGGACCGGATTTTATGGTGGTCGCAGGCGGTGGATAAACATAGAACAAAATTGAGTCAATCCCCAAAAACACAAGATATTTTGACCCAATGTTGAGTAAAGATTGGGCAAGCGTGGAATATGGTGTTTCAGCTTTAAACTAACATTAGTTAGATGTATTGTACTGTATGGGATTTATCCTGTTTCCTATATAGATATATGGGGTTTTTTTGTGTGTGTGATTGTCCCTTTTTACCATATAAATTATATTTTAATACATGGTATATTTTTTATTTTCGTTTGATTTATTTTTCTACAACACGTTACAATTATTTTATTCTTGCCGTATAGGCCTACATCTATAATCTACATTTACCAAGTTGGGCGTACAATAGACTACTTTTCCCAAAATGAAAACTACCTTAAGTAGATTTATTTGCAGAGCAATCAGATCAGGTTCATATTGCGGGTTATTGCCTCTCCATCAACAAATGTATTGTCCTTGTAAATTCTAGCGTTCGACATTGGATTCGGCATCGCTTGTCTTCGACCCTGAGCCTACAAATCACACGAAATATCAAATAAACAGATTATTTAAGAAATAACGACAAGGGTTAGTATAATTATGTCGATTAAAATAGTAGAGAATATCGCAACCAAAGATCAGAAAATTAAGCTGGTATAAAGGCTTGGCTGATATGAAACAATAGAAAATCATGACGATGAAAAACAAGTCATATGTAAGCATAATATCTTGACGTTGTGGACGTGTCCTGCTGCATTATGTAATTATTAAACATAATTCTGAGCAGCCTACTGTATATATATATAGCTGAGTCATGATATAATAAATATAATTTGAAAAAATCATCTGTTTTGATTGAGAAAATGTAGGATATAATTGGGTTATTTCTAGGATGCGTCCATAGGCATAACATTATCAGATGTAAATGACGTAGTTTTATTTTTTGTGATTTACATACAAAGATATGTGTGCCCAGCCAGCACGACACCAATGCTTCAGGAAATAGGCCTTTCAACCCTTTAATCAAGGCACATTATAATTATGTTGAAATTTCAATATTGTTTTTTTTTATCACTGATCTCAACTGAAAATACAAAAAAAATCATAAAAAATTCCAATGCACTGAAAAAGAGTAAATTAGTTTAATTTTTAAATCGTATATTGCCACGTAAACAAACGTCTGTACATCATACAACACTTTATATACAACAAATAAACACCGTCGCAGACGATGTGATCCACTGGCACCTGAAGCGCTGCTTGTGGGAAGCTGTTCTTGTTGTGAATATGCTGCTGTTCAGCCCAGCAGAGTATTATACAATAATGGTATGCAAATCCCTGCCGACGATCTCGACACCCTACCTTCAAAATCGTCCCAGTAATGTCCCTAACTCACAACAAAAGCACGCAAATTCAAGTGCCTTCCATTCATGAATAATTATTACATATAAAGACACCATAAACAGGGTTTAACCAAGCCCTTTTAGCATGTCGGGCCGACACGCTGAGTTTCGCTGCCGCTACGCTACTAGTATCGCCGACACGCTGCCGATACGCTGAATAAAGAGCGACACGCTGCCGATATTTTGAAAAATACGGGGCTGTCGTATCCCAGAAAACACGAGGCGCTGATGCAATGCTTGCCTGATGATGCCCCAGCTTCGCAGAGAGCCGGCCAGCATTAACACATCATTTGTGCAGCGACTCGTGTTTGTTGGTTAAGCAGTAGCTGTGACGTCCTCATTAAGGCCGTGGAATACTGTAGTTGTTTCACCCGAAAAAATCAACGTTTTTTCAACATGGCGGTGACTGAGAGCGATCTCGACCCCAAGCCCCGAAAAATGCCCATAGCGTTTTATTAACTGTGCGAAAAATAAGTCCAGCATGCGATCTCGTTGCTAAAATGCTACTGATTCTAAAAAAACATTATTTTTGACCTGATTATTCAAGCCTAAATCTTAGATATGACTGTCCAAAGAAATGCCCCACGATTTTGTACGGGGTCAATCTGTGGCTGAAACCTTCAGACACGCTGGGGCTGTTTAGCAGCGCTGAATACCGCGACCGCCATTGGCTGATTGCCAAATTTCAGATGCAACATGGGCTTATACCTGGGTTGAAGCGAGCTGGCATAATATCATCTACGATGCTTTGCCTATTAGGGTTTATATATTGCGTGAACTATTTGCACCATAATCATGATAATAAAATTTATCTACCACATCCTCTATATAATACAACCTAGACAGTGTATATCTCATACTGATATGGAGATGTGTAAAAATATACATGTAGGCATAGGCCCCTATTACTAGCTTTAAATGCTATAGAATGTATAAGTAGAAAAACGAAAGGTGCATGCACACACAAGCTATTGCCGTGTATCTGGCGATTATGGATTTCTAATTAATAGCGGCTGTGCCGTGGTTTGTCTGCAAAGTAAGTCTATAAAAAAATTTAATCTATAGATGAGACAGATGTCAAGATTTTTCAAATGGGGCTTTTTCCTTTATTTAATGACTGTTGCCACCGAGTGACGTTTGTCGCGATCAACAGCAAAACATCACAGGTTGATGTAAAATCCCAGATTTGTCATGGATTTTTTATATTTTAACAAAAAAATGAAGGAATTTTCAAGTCCCATACTTCATTTTTTCCTATTCACGGACTTTCCCCGTTTTCAAGGACCCGTGAGAGCCATGTATCAAAGTGTATAGAAATGCTTTAGGATGCATCTCAGAGCAGCTAGTATCTACAAATTTTCCTGACCCCTCGCCGATTTTTCAGGTCTTGGCTGGCGCCTCGACCGATACGCTGACGTTTCAGGCTGGTTAGAACCCTGCATAAAGACACCGATCGGAGTCGCCGCTGTTCCACAAAAGGTTCAATAATCCTGAAATTCCATCAGATTTCTGACAGGAGACACGAGACTATTCAAATAATTCAAATCAAGCGGAAAGTGTTAACTACCTTGGTGATTCCGAATTGAAAAAAGCCTCTGATTTCTTTTTTTTTATAATATAGAAATATTTCAGCGCTTTAATGGTTAAGCTTGGTTCTCACTATTAGATTTTTGTTTGATCAGGCATCAGAATCTGATGGTAAAAGCTCAAGAAACTGCTATCATGCTCCTATTATTTTTGATGTATCGAAATCCCTGCTAATCACATAGAAGAGTTTTTTCACGTGATTTGCACAACATTGCCTCGCCCATCCAAGCACCATGAAAAAACCGCTAGAGCTTTATTTGACTATTTTTCTGGCTGGAAACGAATGTCTGTGGCAGCTTATACGTTAAAAGACAAGGGCCAGAGGCAATCCAACCTGCCGTACAAAAATATCAACTGTTGTAACATGTGTAACGCAGATGTAATGTGAAGTATTATAATGAAGATTCACATCTAGTTCTATACATATGTCGAACTAATACAGGCCTAATTCACATAAAATATGAACACACAAAGTAGGCTTAATATCACAAAATGGAAGTATATTTAAACCTTTACTATGGTAATCTATCGCTGTTCTCAGAGTGAGAATAATAATGCCAAATATTTGTGCTAAATATCTGGAGTTTTGAAAGTTTTTTTCTGATCATATCAATCTTATCAGATATTGTTCGATCAAAAATACATAAAAAATATATAGGTGGTGGTTTTATTCACATGATAATGTAATAAATATATATATAGAAAGATAGATATATCATATTGACGATCGTTTCAGAACAAATGCTGATACATGTATCTATCATATATTTCTGCCATATATTGCCATATATATATTTCTGCCATATATGTAAAATTACCTTAGTCTAGTCGAGGGTAATTTCCTGCACACTTATCCTCCCCCTGTGTTAACGTAGCATGCTAATTGCAAAATAAACTCAAACGTTTTCTTTTGTTTATGCCATATAAGTGATTGGACGTATGTCAAAAAACGTTTGACATGTTAATTGTCCAATTAGTGTGTTACGTGACAATAGCAAAAGAAGCTTACGACACAGAGATAAACCAAGATTATAATCATGTACAATGTGACAGAGATATGAGCCTACATTCTTGTCGCTCTCTCTACCTATACTAGCAATACAGTTAAACCAACTTAGGCGACATTAGAATTCAGCATGTGCCTGGAGGGTTACCCATTAACATAATTTGAATATTTGAATCTTAATCTAATAATTTTTTTATTAGATTAAGATTCAAATATTCAAATTATGTTACCGAAAAAATCATTTGATTTGCGTTTTTTTTCACATTTGTCAAATCAATACAAGTATCATGTTTTAACATGTTTAAGTGGGGGTTGTTCGTGTCGTTGTCTAATTTCTATCACTGTTGTAATAGTAGGATGTAGATGCGGTGCATGTGCGTCACTAGTGGATGTAAAACACACCTAGTCTGACAAAGCTCAAGAATCTAATTATGAGCCGTTCAGATTTAATTGGCTTGTTAAATCTGCTGTAGTTTAATAATTAGCGTAGATTCAGTTTTGTCCATCTAGTTCGATCAGTGCCTAGTGCTGCAATGTGCTGTGCACATTGCTTGGCGGTTGAAGATTGTTCTATCCAACTTGCTGTGAACAGCTGTAAATTAGCATAACTTGAGAAAGACATATATAACTAGAAAAGAAGTTCCCGAACTCTGAGGCCGGCTTTAGGCTGTATGAGTGCTATAGACGACAATTCAGCTCATATCTTTTGCAAAGATAACTGTATTGGTCTTCCTCATGGGCAAGAATTCTAAATGTCCAGGATATGATTAAGGAGAGGACCAAAGAGAGAAGTTAAAATATATACCTTTAACGTTTATTAATTTCATCACCATCGCCGGTTCTGGCCAACATCCATTCGATACTTGCCAGTGAATCGTACTGCGCGGGTCTCCACGATACACATATTAGGCCTACCCACCCAATTTCTGTTCAATGGTTGGCCAGAGTCGTAGCCCATTGCTGGTTCAATGCCGTCAATTGTGTACGACGCTGGCTCAACACCACTCCAACCCTGACCGGACGCATGATTCTTCTACACCAGCATCTACAGCAATAACTGGATGGTTAACCAATGTTACTTGATCGAACGTGTCTGACGATGACCCAACAACAACACAGCATTCTGTATACATAGGTTACGCTGCGGCAATCGCTATAGGGGTGCCAATTTCATCCCCCGTTGTCAGAAAGGCCACTACCCAGATACATTGGCCTAATTGTGAAGTAATGTTGAGCCACCGTCTGCAAAGCTGTGCCAGCATTATTCCAACCAAAACCCTTTAAGCTTTTAATATAGACTTAACCACAAATATAGTCGTAAATATTGTTATTTCTGAACACTTGTTAAAGACGGTAGTACTTAACCTAAGGACCTGAAACGTTATATTTGACATGTTCATAAGGACTGGTGTACAGAAATGTCAATGGTTTCTCACACACAACATCCCTAATTAGGACACAAACTCAGACAAAATAAACTTAATAGTACCGGCTTCTGGCCGATCCCAATTACTAACTCGGTATAGGATTAAACTCGGTCACACCTGACTAAAGAGCCATATGCGGCCCACCATGATAATTGGTCTATATTAGATCAACAATAACTATCCATTCCCGGCTCAGAATGTAGTGGTCGGACAAAGCGAATAATGTTGTAGCTTGATGTAGCGGTGTGTTTTAATCTGGAAAAATGTACTTGTCATTTGCAATGCCAAATTGTGCATAAAGTGACGAAGCACAATGTTGACGCATTCAGTCATTGTCCTCAACCCGACTAGTGTTTCTATACCCGCCGTCAGAATAACTTGTATCGCAGTTTTTCGCCCATTTCTCAGTTAATTCTCAACCGATTTTCATGCAATTTAGCAAGGACTATTTTCGATTCACGCGGCGATTACCGTGAAATTTTCATTGGAAAAGATCGTGTAGTTAAAAGTTAGACCATCTGAGATGTAATACAATTCAAGGCTAAAAACAAACTTTAATTTAACCAGTTTAATGGGTTTATAAAAGGACGTCGTAATTACAAATTTACTACATGTCAAATGGTCTAACTTTTGAATATTTTTAGCTGAAAATTGCACGCTTGTCGCCGCGTGACACGAAAATAGTTCTTGCAAAATTTCATTAAAATCGGTTGCGAATTGACTGAGAAATCGGCGAAAAACATGCGATACAAGTTAATCTGACGGCGAGTATAGACAACTTTTGCAAAGACCAAAAATACCTCAAGTAGATACGTAGATTTATTTGCCGAGCAACCAGATCAGGTTCATATTAATGTCTCAATTTTGTCAGGCGCCCCCACCCTCTTGTCATACCATCTAGATCATGCCCACTCTGTATAATCATTTCGTTAGAAAGTAATTTGACTGAATCAGTCTAAATGACGCCCTGTGATTGGTCAGAATGGAGTAAAATACTTGTGCCACACAATCAATATTTCTCAATCCATAGGGATTTCACGGAGCATGTGTTCTAACATTTAACATTGTCCTTCACTGTTTAGGTCGGTGTTTTGATACTGGGAGTTAAACTCGCAAATAAAACCTAGCTCAACATGAAACCTTAAATCGATAAAATATTTTGTAAAAAATCATGGAGACCAAAGGGTTTTTTCAGTTTCAAATCATAGTCTTAGTTAGCTCTCTACGCTTCATTTGAATACTTATGTTATGGGTCTAAGGCCATTATAAATATGTTTACTCTTACAGTGCGGGATCGATGTCAGCATCTGACGTCTAAGAACTTGAATTTTCACCCACCTCACTGAATTTGATATCAAACATTTCCAAATGACTTTTATGTCCCGATGAGCATAAGAAGATTTGATTGGCGAATGAAATAATTTAAAAATAGGACTATGGTCGTGATTAGCGCTATAAGAGTTCAGACAACGTTAAATGAACGACTTAGGTGTACAAGTTGTTACTCAAGAGACACCAGACAGTGCCCCGTTTTTTTTTTTTGTTTTTTATGAAAACAACTTTTGTATCGATGGGGCGAGTTTGCCGGGTCTTCGTGGCACCGTTAACCCAGCAGATAAGTATGTCGTCTTTAAATGAAATCTATGTGGAAATAATTAACTCACAAGCCAAACAAACTCTTTCGTTGTATGTCTGGGAATTCCTTTCGTGGCCTATCCAATAACGTCAAATAAACGTACAAATCCAACAGCATCAGTTATTCATGGGGTGGTTTACCATATCAAATATATGGGATAAGTCAGGGAGCTTCAGCAATCTGAATTATATATATATGACATAATGTATAGGCTATAATCATCATGCATCAAGCAACACCGGTATAGCAGCAACAACATTAGACGTATAAACCATGCCAACAACAACAGCAGCATCAGCAACAGTGGCAGCAGCCGCAGTAGTAGCAGCAAATAGTTTCATTATGTTCGGGTTTTAAAAAATGGTAATATTGTCATGGAAAGAAAGGTGAGGAAAAAACAGGGAATGTGTTTTTATTTTTTTTCGTGGGGACCCTTACTACCCAGCTCCTTCGATTTCCTCAGAGTTGTGTTGTAAATAAAGCCTTAAAATCAATGACAGAGATCAGGCTGAACTCAGCTGTAAAACAATCTTCACTTTTATCTATACGATTTCACATAATCACAGACCCGATTGCCTGAGACATCAGTGGAAAATGAGAAAACTTGTTTCATGCTATTAAATCATAAGCACCATCGAGCCAGTGAGACACAGATCACAGTATCTACACCATGTAGACCTACCCTGCTGAAAAAAAGGGATCTTGTTCGAGAAAACTTCAGTAGCAGGCTATTTGACTGTAGTAACTGTAGAATAACTCACAATCATGGTCAAACCTTTGCAAAGATAACTTCCATACGTTATAATAGTAATAGTTATTCATGAATATTTTATAATTTGGTGTATCTTAAAGTGCAAAACACACTAATGCGAACGCCAACGCGACATGTGAGGCGTTTTCCCTGTTGTAAGGTCAGATTGTGGTAGTGACGCGAAAACCGGTGCGAGAACCAGCGCTTGTCATCGCATACGCTCTGCCATGTTTAGGCAATGATCAAATAGTGAGTTTGATAACCAACATGAAATCGCCTTTTTAGCATTGGTCTGTTTTGTGCTTTATGGAAAGCGAGACGGTGATTGCCGATGTATCACTGAAAGTTGGCTCGATGCTGGATCAACGTCTAGCATTAAGCCAACTTTGTTCCAATTTGGCCAGGATCCTGTCTGGAGACATGATCGTGCAGACATAGAGCAGGTGCTCCTACAATTACTTCCACCCATTTACCGAATGCAACGTCAAAAGAAGTTCGTCCCTGACCTTTCACAAACGTCCTTCTCAGCATCTACATAATTAATAAGACAGAGACCCCGGTGACAGCGCTCATAAATTAATTTAAAAACCCTTTTGTCATTTACTTTTCAGACATAGATGAAATAAAACGTGGATTTGTAATATTCAGCACATATATTGTAATAGACCTCAGCTTTCTACTGATTTCATGTCCTAAACTCTACAAGCGGATTTTTATTATTTGTTTTCATTTCTTGCGGATTACAATTTGATTTATTATCATTCTGCAAACCACCGTTTTATCGTCTTTTTCTTATTTTCCACAAAATGCAGATTTAGGAGTTTGGTGCTACAGCGACCGATTGTGCTGCAGAATTTTTAGTTTGGGGCAATTTTCTGCACACTTCTCCCGCCATGTTCACGCAGCATGCTGATTGGAAAATAAACACAAAAGTTTGTTTTCATGTTTATGTCCTATAAGTGATCGGACGTATGTCAAAAAAACGTTTGACATGTTAATTGTCCAATTAGTGTGTTACGTGACAATAGCGAGAGAAGCCTACAGCACAGAGATAAACCAAGATCAGTATCATCTATAATATGACAGAGATATGAGCCTAGTTTCTGGTCGCTCTCTCTACATATACTAGTAGATTGTGCTGTTTTTTTGTTTTAGTCTCCCGACAATCAGTTTGTCTCGGGAAGCGCTTGATAGGGGAATAGGTCTACAAGGGGTGATAAATGGGAGTACTGGCCTGCACGTGGACCATGCAGACGCTACACATCTGTTGCGAAATGAGGGGCTTCCGGACATAAAGCTGGGTGATTATTACCGCTCAAATCTCACGCCACGATACCACAACGAGATGACGCAATCTGCAGCTTGACATAGTATATAGGCCTACTGAGATAGATAGGCAGCTATACATCGTGCTTTACCTGACCCAGACCTAAACGTTTTACAAGTATTGTGAACGTGAGTAGGCTGAGTGATGAGTTTTTTTATTAGATATTTGACAATGTGTGTCTTAACCATTACAACGCTGAAATATTGTTGCATAAATTATGGAGACCACATTTTTTTTCAATTTGAAATCATCATAAATGTCTTAGTTATGCCGCCTCATATGTTATGGGTCTACGGTTATTCTCATTATTTTAATTCTTTCAGTGCGGAGACTGTCTTTAGACTGTGTCTAGAAAACGGTCCCCTCTACAAAAACGGTCCCCGCACTGGAAAAGTTAAGCTTTGACACCGTATTTAACATGTTATGGCATATTCTGTGTGTAGAAACAATATTTTCTATTCAATTTGTGAAATTTTTAACTGACAATACGAATTTACTCTCATTTAAATAAAGCATTATTTTCACCAGATTCTCGTCAAAAAAAGATGTACTGCTAGGTAATGGCGACAATTCTCACAAAGAAATTTAAAGATACAACCAGAACTTAAACAGACCGATAAATTAGTATGTTGCTGCTACGAATCGAGATAAACAACCAGTCGCACCAAAATATTTGCCAACATCGTCATTATATTGATCTTGGTAACCACCGTAGGGCGCCCAAGTATGGTATTCTAACCCCTAATTTGAATAACAGCTGAATGACGGCGACGATTGGCTGATTTCGTCATGTGATAGGCTGATAAACTCATTCATTGGTTGAGGGTAGTATACCATACTTGGTTCTAAGGGAATATCGCACACCAAGCTCCTTTGAGACATATATATATCAGATATATGTAACCTACCCCGACGGATGTATACATACCATGCAGATTCAATCACGTTTTAAAAGTTAGGTAAGTAGTATTTTTTAGACCAGGAGGCGTCATATAAAGTTATAAATGACGAAGTGGGCATGGTTTAGAGTAGTGTTACAGGCCTACTACAGGCCTACCTAAACCAGCCACCCAAAAGTTACCCTTCGCCAGTGTGTCATATGGAACGCCATTCCTGCCTTTTATGAATGGTTTATTTTCGCTTGAAGGTCTTGGCAGATGGCTGGGATCAGGTGTGTGTTGGCTGGGAGGGTTCGTTTAATGGCTCGGTGCACACACCTAATGGCTGGGAGGGTTCGTTAAATGGCTCGGTGCACACACCCAATGGCTGGGAGTGATTTGTATACACAAATGTTCAAAGTACACAATACCAAGGAATCTCAAGTCTTTATTGAGATTCCTTGACAATATTAAGGAATTTTGAGAGCAAACTCAGAACCCTGCGCCCCCTTTTTAAATGCTAAATCCACCTTTTAATCTACAGGTTACTGTGTTGTGATCACAAGCCGGGCTTTTTGAAAGGGTTATACATGACCAGCTCTATTCTTATTTTGAAGACAACCATTTATTTAGCGAAAGTCAATATGGATTTAGAAACAATATTCAAAGGAATTAGCTTGTTTAGAATTCACTGACAAGTTTTATGGATGATTGAATACAAATAAAATACATATTGAAATATTTCTGGATCTTTCAAAAGCCTTTGATACATTAAATCACCAAATTTTATTCAAAGAAATAGATTTTATGGGGTAGCAAGAACGGCCTACAAATTATTAACAAATTATTTATCCGATAGAACCCAATCTGTAGGCCTACATTTTGATCATTCTAAATCTGATACACTCAACGTTACCACTGGAGTGCCACAAGCGTCATTTTTTCTAATTTATATTAATGACATTATTAACTCTTGTAATTTTTTTCAATTCTTTTTGTTTGCCGATGATACTACTTTAATTACTTCAATTAATATCCATGATACAGAATTTGAGAAAATTATAAACAAAGAGTTGGGAAAAAATTAAATTATGGCTAAATTTAAACAAACTATCTTTAAATGTTGCGAAGTCAAATGTTATGGTTTTTTACGAGACAAAAAAGAAAATATTTAATCCAACAATAGAAATAGAAGATACTAAAATAAACTGTGCAAAAATTGTGACTTTTTAGGATTTAAAATAAACCAAAATGTTACCTGGAATGATCACATAGAAAAGGTTGCTTGTGAAATAACAAATGTGATTGACATTATCCACATAAAAAAATATATGTACCTAAGATGATATTAATTCAACTACATAAAACATTAATTCTTCCGCATATTAATTATGGTATTTTAATTTGGGGTCACCAGCATTATAAAATTACGCAGTTACAAAAAAGAGCGATTAGATCTATTACATTAAGCATAATATTTAGTTCATTCTGAACCTATAATTAAAAGTTTAAATCATCTAAAAGTAACAGATATGTTTTACTTGTGTCAAATTAAATTTTACTATAAATACATTAGTCATAATTTACAAGATTATATCCTAGGATTAAATTTTGCCAGAAAATGTCAAAGATATAACATTAGAAATATCAATGACTTGAACATAATAACCGCTAAACATGAATTTGCTACTAAATGTATCTTGTACAGTATCCCAAAATGTAATAATTCAATACCGCCCCTTATCAAAGATAAATTTTTAACACATAGTTACTCAGGAGTTATATTTTATACACGTACTTATTTCATAAATTGTTAGCAATCGCAGTATTTTATCTTATATTGTTACGTATGCAATCGATGCATTTTCATTATATTTGATTGTTAACCTTTAATGTACTTTAAAAAAGTTTCATCATAATGCGAACAGTAGACATGACTCATGTTTTTGTCATACTCTCTTTCTCTTTCTCTTTTTTGTTTATCTGATACTGCCTTTTGGCTTCACAGAATAGCTATATTCTGTGCTGCTTTCACGCTGCTACATGATATGCCATCGCGCTATATGTGGTCGGTGACACCACCTCTCCATGGGGAGCGGATGCGTCCTCTCATGTATTGCGCAATGATCCTTGTTATTGTTTTTTTCTAACTGGTGGCCTGCATGATAGCGATAAACATTGATCTTAATGCAGGTCTCCTGATCCTCACAACATAATGTATTTTTGTCATCTTATTTGGCTACATCGTCCCCTTGGATATGAGAGGGTGTATCTGACACTTTACAAAGTGGCAGTTACACCCTTTCATGTCCAAGGGGATGACATATGTATGTTTGTTTTTGTTGTGTGACGAATAAATTGTTCTGAGTATGAGTGTGCTTCCCTGCAGGTACAAGACGCTGGATCAGTGTTGGCTTAACGTTGGTCCAGCGTCGTAGACGTTGGACCAACGTTAAACCAAAATTGTTTCAAGGGTCTTGTGTCTGCTGGGTTACAATGTTGCACACACAATTTGTTACCATGGTTACGTGTCCTTTCATCAGCTAAACGGGCAATTTGGAGTCAATGGGTGTGAGTGTTATGCATGCGGATAAACATTATGTAATGATGCAATGGGAAGGTATCGTCAAACAAGCGATCAGTATCCCTATCTGCGGGATTAAATATGTGGCGTCCGCTAAAGTCCGTAGGTTTTTGGACTAACTAATATTTAAACTAATTCTGTAGTCATAATACATCACTTTAAAAACGTATTTTTTTAAAAGTTTTTTGTCACAAGTGCGACAATGTAAACCACAGGAGTCTCACATAGTTGATATCATGGGGTACATAACTACAGAAGGTGCTCAAATCGGTTCTTATATAACACCGAGACTGATTGGCTAATGTGTTATACCCGTTACCATGGTTACTCTGACGAAATGATGGACGTTTATTTGCAATTTAAAAGCTATTTTTCATGATTGAGTAGATATGGAGAGATATTCTTGTGTCTTTGATTTTGTTGGACCAGTAGCCATAAACTGTATTAATTCATCATAATTGGATAATGCCGAGGTGAGAACCTATTATAGCTTGATTAAAGATTACTTGATTACACACTAGAGTATTAGGGTCAAGTATCACCATCACTCTGATTTGGAGCTAACAAGTACACCGTTTGCGCATGGTAGCATTTAGTATTTTACTGAGTACTGTACTAATTTATTGGCACAGTCTGATGGGGTACTTCACTCTTTGTCGAGCCAGATATTACAACTGATTTATATAGCACATTATTTGCAAAATATATGAGCTAAAGATATATGCAACGTTGACAACACAGATAAATTCGGTGTTTTTACATTCATGTATCATACATCAATTTTATATCATATTTTTTACTTGTATTATATTGAAGAATAAAGATTAATTTATATAAATAATTTAAATGGTCCGATCTTAAACATGTTAAAGGCCCCATGTAGTCCCCAGACCTACTCTGCACAATGTCATATTTCATACTATTTCAGATGACTTTTCAAAGACTAGAGTGCTCAGCTCCCATTTTTAAACCACTGGGAACGATTTTCCCAAAGACAAAAGTAGGGGGCGGGGCTAATTCGTGACGTCCCAATATGGAGACATGCCGGGCTGGTTAAAATACATGTACATGTACATGTAGCTGATGTTGTACTGTTTTCTTTTATAAAACTGACCACAGTCAACACGGAACGCCGGTCCAACGCTGCCTGAATGCAGGTGCAAAACTAGAATTGATGCTTCTGACCAGCGTCTACCATTCACTCACCCCTTGTTCCCCTTGTCGATGGGGGTATATATTGAAATGATTGGAAATCTAGTTCAGTTCATGTACAAATACAAGAAACATGAAACATATACCCGATGCAGTTTCAATGTTAATTCAGATTCAATAATGGGCGGTTTTTGTGTGTGAATTCATGAGTTGTGAGATCCATCCAGCACAGAAAATGTGCACATTTACAGTTTTTATTTTTGAAAATAACTGATAAATTATTAGTGGACTAAAATAATCTGCTAAATTAAAAGAATGCTCATTGTGATATAAACTTTAATTATATTGATCAAGTGAAATCACAGGGCCTTTAAGATCACCGACTGGTCAATCTCTAATGTTTATGTGGCCTGTGGGTAGTTTCAGCCATTGTTGTGGGCCCACTCGCATGAGCAAAGCTCCAATGACTGGGGTTTTCGGGTATACATATTATTGATCAGTGAAGCGAGACGATCTGGGTGGATAAGCGGGATTGAATATTCCGACCGCTGGCCTTAATCAACATACAGGAAACACTCTGTACTGGATTATTGTTGGACCATCGTCTGCGACGCTAGCCCAACATTAACCCATCAATTCGATAACGACCCCTGTTCACTGGGTTAAGTGTGGTTAATTGAATTTGGGTAAATGATGACCACACCTAACCAGCAGATCCAGCATTAAATATGCAAGAACGTTCAGCCTATCGGCTATAACATTTCAGTGACCCACAACTTCAAGTGCGTAAAATTAATCAAACGTTCTGGGTTGATATTTCACAATCATAAAAAGTTACTAGCACTGTCAGTGAGATGAGAATGATATGGTGTCCGGATAGGGCCATCTCGCCTTTTCGCAGTTTTTTTGTTTCGCACTTTCGTTGTTTCGCATCGCCCTTTCGTTGTTTCGCATTGCCCTTTCGCTGTTTCGCATCGCTCTTTCGCAGTTTTGTTGTTTCGCATCGCCCTTTCGTTGTTTCGCATGGCTCTTTCGTCTTTCGCAGTTTCTTTGTTTTGCAGTTTCGTTGTTTCGCATCGCACTGTGGTTGTTTCACACTTTCGTGGTTCCGCAGTCTCGCAATCTCGTTGTTTCCCTCTTTAGTTGTTTCGCGGTTTTGCACTTTCGTTGTTTCGTACTTTCGCAGTTTAGTACTTTCGTTTTTTCGCTCTTTCGCACTTTCGTTGTTTCGCAGTGTCGCTTTTTCGTTGTTTCACACTATTGCGGTTTTGCACTTTCGTTGTTTCGCAGTTTCACACTTTCGTTGTTTCGCACTTTTGTTGTTTCGAAGTCTCGCACTTTCGTTGTTTCGCTCTTTCGTTGTTTCGCACTTTCGCGGTTTTATACTTTCGCTCTTTCGCGGTTTTGCACTTTCGTTCTTTCGTGGTTTTGCACTTTCGTTGTTTCGCAGTCTCGCACTTTCGTTGTTTCGTACTTTCGCAGTTTCGTACTTTCGTTGTTTCGCTCTTTCGCACTTTCGTTGTTTCGCAGTTTCGCACTTTTTTTCGCTCTTTCATCGTTTCGCGGCATTGCACTTTTGTTGTTTCGCATCGCTCTTTTGCAGTTTCGATGTTTCGCATCGCACTTTCGTTGTTTCGCAGTCTCGCACTTTCGTTGTTTCTCTCGCTCTTTCGTTGTTTCGCACTTTCGCGGTTTTGCACTTTCGCTCTTTCGCGGTTTTGCACTTTCGTTCTTTCGTGGTTTTGCACTTTTGTTGTTTCGCAGTCTCGCACTTTCGTTGTTTCGTACTTTCGCAGTTTCGTACTTTCCTTGTTTCGCTCTTTCGCACTTTCGTTGTTTCGCAGTTTCGCAGTTTCTTTTTTTTCGCTCTTTCATTGTTTCGCGGCATTGAACTTTTGTTGTTTCGCATCGCTCTTTCGCAGTTTCGATGTTTCGCATCGCACTTTCGTTGTTTCGCAGTCTCGCACTTTCGTTGTTTTGCTCTTTCGTTGTTTCACGGTATTGCAATTTTGTTGTTTCACACTTTCGTTGTATCGTACTTTCGCAGTCTCGTACTTTCGTTGTTTCGCCCTTTCGCACTTTCGTTGTTTCGCACTTTCTTTTTTTTCGCTTTTTTATTGTTTCGCGGCATTGCACTCTTGTTGTTTCGCATCGCTCTTTCGCAGTTTCGATGTTTCGCATCGCACTTTCGCTGTTTTGCAGTTTCGCACTTTCGTTGCTTCGCACTTTCGCTGTTTCGCAGTCTCGCACTTTCGTTGTTTCGCTCTTTCGTTATTTCACATTTTTGCGGTTTCACACTTTCGTTGTTTCGTACTTTCGCAGTTTTTTTCGACAGCAGGTATTTCAGACCCTCTTGCGGTCATATCACGAAATTGAACAAAGAAAAAATATCGTTCCAAAAAATAAAAAATTAATGATTAAGAATCGTTTCATTCAGATATTCTAAATTCGGATCTAATAAAGAAACTAGAGAAAGAACTCTTAGCAAGAATTCTAAGCAATCTGTCAACAGTATGATTCTGTCCTTAACTCTATTTTAGATAAATACGCTCCTGTAAGTACAAAGATTCTACCCAGAAAACCACCAACTCCATAAATGAAAAAATGAAGGCTAAAACCCTTCGCCACAATCTCGAACGAACATGGCGCAGATCTCGCATACATCTAGATCGTTCTCGTTACCAACATCAGTGCCACCTGTGTAACAGAATGATAACAAAAGATAAATCAAAACATTTAGCCGATGTTATTTCAGAAAATTTGGACAATCCTCGTCGTCTATGGAACTCAATAAATAACATCCTGCATAGAATTCCACCGCCGCGTCTGCCACAATTCACATCAGTAAAATCACTTTGTGACCATTTCTCTAAATATTTTGTTGATAAAATTGAAACTACCCTTGCCAAATTTCCGGATGAAGTACACAATATTCCATCAGTACAAAAAACAGAAATTAGATCCGAAATGAACGTTATGAAATTAAAAAGCTTATTTTCAGCTCATCGTCAAAATCATGTGATCTGGACCCCATGCAAGCGTGCTGAAAAATAGTCTTGATAAATTAGGAACTCCCATCACTGATATAATTACCATTTCAATGGAAACTAGTACATTTCCTCAAAATTTAAAAAAAGTTCATGTGAGACCACTACTTAAAAAGCATCTTTTCCTAAAACCGAACTGAAAAATTACAGGCCTGTATCCAACTTGAGTTTAATTTCCAAAATCTTAGAAAAGATAGTACCCAATTGGCTGCAAGCTCATATAAAGAATAACCATCTATCTAGTCCATTACAATCAGCCTACAGGAAACATCATTCTACAGAATCAGCGCTACTGAAAGTGCATAACAATATAATTATTAGTATGGACCAGGGTGAGGTTACAGCTCTGAACTTGCTTGACTTCTCGGTCGCTTTCGACACCATTGACCATGCTACATTAACAAATATACTTTAAGATTGGTATGGAATATCTGGGCAGGCTCAAATTTGGTTTTCTTCTGATTTGCAAAATAGGCACCAATCCGTGAAAATTAAAGTCACTCTGTCAGATAAAGTCACACTCTCATCACACTCTCATATGGAGTTCCACAGGGCTCTATGCTGGGACCAGTGCTTTTTACTCTATACACTACGCCACTCAGCGCTATCATCTCCAGTTTTGACATAAACCAACATTTTGATGCCGATGATACTTAATTCGTTACCAAGCGGAATCTCTTGAGAAGTTGCAACATTGTTTAATGGCCGTGTCGGCCTGGATGACATGTGAGGTTTTAGCTGAAGCTTAATCTTAGTAAAACAGAATTTCGTCTCACTGGGACCAAACTTCAGCGAAAAAAAATTCTTAAATAATTTCCCATGCTTATTTCTAGGTCAAATAACACTCTGTGTCAAGGGCGATTGCTTTATACCAGAAGAAGAAGAAGAAGACACAAATCCATCTGCATCATCCAAAAATCTTGGTGTAGTATTCGAAATTAGATTTTCAATTTTTAATTCAATTTTCAAAAACACATATCTCAAACATGTAGGGCATGCTTCTATCATATCCGTGATTTGCGTCGAGCTTGAAAAAGTTTGTTCTTAGATCATGCCAAGCAAGTTGCAGTGATTATTGTAACTCACTTTTTTACGATATACCATAAAAGGATATCACTAGATTACAACACCTTCAAAACTGCCTTGCAAGAGTGGTAACCAAGGCCCCACGTTTTAATCGTTCCACTCCTATCCTAAAACGATCACGGCTTCTTGCCAAGTTTTGCATTCATTTTAAAATATGCACAAAAATTTTCCGAAACCCTGAAAGACAACCAACCTGCATATCTGGCTGACTTACTTGTTTGTCCGAAATTCTCAAAATATCTACGCTCCACAAATTCAAATAGCTTTGTTGTACATCTTATAAAAACTGAGACTGGGTCTAGAGCTTTCTCTATATCTGGCCCAGCCTCATGGAATGCCCTGCCTCTGCCAATGCGTAATGCTGAAACAATTTGATCTGTCTTTCCCACCCTAGCTCTTCAGCAGCCTAGCTCGCTGTTGACGAATCTGCTTCGGCCGCGATTATGACATATGATCACGCTAAGGTTTTGTGCGCCTCTGAGCCCGGTCCGCCGAGGATAGGCGCTATAGAAGAATTATGTATTGATTGATTGATGATTGATCAATGTGCATTGTTTGGGCCTCTTTGACCATTTCAAGCCGGTAAATATCCCTACAGTAAACAATATTAGTTTCACCCACTTGAAGTTGTTTTCGGGAAATCAAACGTTGGAGGTCGGAACTCGGAAGTCGGAACTGGGGGGCACTGGGCTTTTGTATAAGCATTATAGAACAATTCGGAAGTCCCAAGTCAGAAATTAGAAGTTGGAAATCAGGAGACGCCACCGTACTCTCGTACCTACATCAGTGTACATGTTGCTCTTTCCTTACAATGTGAGAGGGACAAATCCTTGGAGTGGAATATTATAATACAGCAATTACTTTAACGTTATCAGTCGATGTTATTTTTAAATTATAATTTGCAACTAAAAAAATATATTTATGTCGTCATGATTCGCTGAGTAAACACTGCGGGCGCACAATGCAATAACACGCATGCGCAGGATGGTCAACGTCCACAGGTGTGGCCCAGTAAACACAAAACATTTGTACAACTTTCACACAACGTCGGCCCAACGTCTTCGATTGAGTCCAACATTGTTTTAATGTTATGTAAATGTGTTTACTGTAGACGTCAGATTCTGGTCCCGCACTGTAAGAGAAAACATATTTTATATGTAATAGATGTAGTGTCAATGGCTTTATTATTTTATTTTATTAAATGGCTCCTGTGGACAGTGGAGACTATGTATTTTGATGTGGTGGAACCCGTTTTTTACGCAGCGCGAAGGAAGTCAAGCGTGCTTGTCAGACCTAACTGTGCAAATGAGCAGAAACGTGACAATAGATTTATGTTTATTTGATGATGACGGCTGAGAAAATGAAAAACATGCACTCAATTCGGATTAATGCTGGCCCACCGTATGCGAAGCCGGCACAACAATAATCCAACATATTGTGAACGTCTTGTGCTTCGTGGGGGTGACCTTCGGTAATATCCTTGTGGCGGAGCAGGTGGTGCAGGAATGTATGTTAACATAAATGCCGGCAAACACCATACATTGTCCAATGCTGTTTTGATCTTGGTCAAGCGTCGCAGACGGTAGTCCATCATCAAAAAACCATTGGGACAATGTGTCGGGTTTGGTGAGATGCATGGCTAGATCTGCTCATTTGTATACAACGAAAGTGAGACAATAGCTACATAAAAGCTATCCCAAATTGGATTAAAAAAATATGTGCTCAACCACAGCCAATATGTTTGTAGCATTTGTTTTATGAAGTCGTGAATTGAGATCGTGAGATACAACTTCACCATGTTCAAGTGGGTGAAATGTGAGTTAATAAATTGATTATTGTCTGTCCAAGTGCTCATAGCTGTATATTTATTTCCAGCTATGATTGCTAACTTACATGATAAAAAATATTTAACAAGTGCAATATACGTTTCAGCAGAATATTTTATACTTTGAAAGTAACACGTTCCATTGATTGATAATCTCTATCTGCAGCTATTACTTTCACCTTAAGATGGAATTGCGGGAACAAATCTCATCTCCATCTCATCATAAAACTATACGGACCGTATAATTCTATGATCTCATCAATGATCTGCTTTCAGAAAATGCCAAAGTACATTGTAAGAATGTAATAGAGGTTTTATTTTGATGTATTCTACAATTTTCTCTTGATTCATTTCTCGTCATGTTAAAATCTGACTAGCCCATTTTTGTTTTAATGACGATCCATCGTCTGCGACGCCGTTCCAACATTAAAACAAAACTGGGTTGACGTTGCTTGGATAGGGTTCAATGGATAGGGTTGCATGGATAGGGTTTATTGGATAGGGTTAGATGGATATGGTTTAATGGATATGGTTACATGGATAGGGTTAAATGGATAGGGTTACATGGATATGGTTAAATGGATAGGGTTAAATAGAGTTAAATGGTGAACAGCTTGAAAAATCCTGGCAACCAAGGCAATGAAAAATCCTTAGACTGCGAGTCCAAGTGAAGTCCACGGATTTAACAATCTAACACATTCCAGATTCACCAGCATCGCTGGATTTAGAAACGGGCTTGTAATGACAATGAACTCTCGTGCTGGGTCTCATGGTCAGGATCATCTTCTCACCTCTTTATTAATGCAATTACATCATGGTCATAACATGCTCACAGCCAATAGTCAGTCCGTACTCTATGGTGGTTCGCGCATCTCTCTCAGAGCCCTCTCGCTCTACGTCTCTGATTGTCTCTATGTTATAAATTATACGACTGCGCACTGGCAGACTTCTCCGAGTATAACATAGAATAACTGTGCCATCCTCTAGCCGTGTTCACACAAGTAACTCAGCTAACAAGGGACACTGAGCCAATGTGTCTCATGGTCAGGATCATCTTCTCACCTCTTTATTAATGCAATTACATCATGGTCATAACATGCTCACAGACAATAGTCAGTCCGTACTCTATGGTGGTTCGCGCATCTCTCTCAGAGCTCTCTCGCTCTACGTCTCTGATTGTCTCTATGTTATAAATTCTACGCCTGCGCACTGGCAGACTTCTCCGAGTATAACATAGAATAACTGTGCCATCCTCTAGCCGTGTTCACACAAGTAACTCAGCCAACAAGGGACACTGAGCCAATGCTAGCCCAATGTTGGTCCGATGTCCTAGACAGTGGACCAGCCCCAAAACACCATTGTTTGGTCTAGCTGCTCACAATCATCTCAGAGATACGTTTGCATGACCGCTGTCGACCCTTTTATTTAAATCTAATTCCTACGCACACCTAGCTACTCAATGATATAATATCTGTATTATAAGTGGGCAGACTTGTAGCTTCCGACGACACATTGTAGACCTTGTTCATGGCCTTCCAACCGTGCCCTGGATTCACAAATGTCTGTTTGGCAGACCATCCTCACTTTCACTGCTATAATGAGGCCTGTTCGCACCTGTTTTCCGTTATGCATTCAGCTAATATAGCACACTGCTCAACTCAAATAATTCAACTGCATTCTGAAACTATTATCACTGTTACTACAGGTCAATAATTTACACACGCCCCTCCCTTAAAGTTCAAATCCCATTTTAACTCATATCAAAGAAGGTTGGACAGTATATATTATAATAGGCCCCTCATCTAGTTACTTCATTTCACACATATATTGATTAATGGTCACACACATATTAAGAAGAGTTCACACGTATGTAGATTACAGTATTATTCAGAGTTCACACGTACATTGATTAGTGTCCATACGTGTATCGCTGACTGGTTACACCTGTATTAAGATAACACTTACATTGACCACGCTTCTCCCTAGGAAATGAGAAAGGTGTCACTCGTCCTGTCCTACTCACTCATACAGAGTGTCTGTCACCGGTAAATTCTATGACATCCATACCAGCCATTGCGCTCCATAAAACACCCTAGCCACCACTTTGGGTGGCGACCCACACCGTGCAGGTGGACCATGGTGTCTCTCATATTTTAGCAATGTGTAAAACATGAATTTGGGGTAATTTCTTCCAATAAGACTTATGAATTGATATGGCTTCCAATGTTCGAAGCGCCACTAAGTCTCAACTATTGTTGAGAGTTACTGGCACTTTAGAAGTCATCATCACATCTAGTCCACTGCAAAAATTCAGTTGTAACGGTTGAATTTTGACAACACATAAGCAAACAGGTACAGTATAATTTGGGTTTTGGACACCTCTATTTGTCCATGCTTCGCTGGTTATGTGGTATGTCTTATACCCGTCTGTCAGGACAGTCATAACAGTGTAATCATTGTCACAAGTCAAAATAACAATTAGTCCGTCAACCACTTCGTTGACGAGAATGTGCTGCTGTCTCAGCACATCACACTGACGACACACGTCCGTCAATATCTAACTAAATCCACACAGCAATCCACATCAAAATATTTAGCACATTATATCAAGTAAAATATATAATAAAACAATGTATACATGGTCACGCCATGTATAAGTGTGTGCATGGCATTTGCGTAGCGGCGGCGTCGTGCTTACAAAAATAGCTCAGCCTGTCCGACACGCGTTCATGTATGTGCTTGTCAGTGCCGTTCGCGGCTTCTGACCAGCGGTATCAATGGCTATCCTGCCACGCGCTAACCAGCGCTATCCCTGGCTTATCCCAGCTTGTACTGGCTCCTTACAGAAACCTTGTCCCGTACAAACCACGGCGTCGGCCTGACGCCTCGACTACCATGCCACGCCTGGCCTATCGGCGCGCTGTGGTACCCGTAAGCCTCCGGTACAACATCTCCGTTGTACCACCTGCAGGTTCCAGTGCAGCACCTAAGAATCGTGACCGAGAGAGCCCAGGAACAGAAAATGCGCATATCTCTCCATGAGCCTTGTCTATATGCCACCTTCTCGGGTGTATTGACGCACTACCAACCTCCGGTACAACATCCCCGTTGTACCACCTGCAGGTTCCAGTGCAGCACCTAAGGATCGTGACCGAGACAGCTCTTGGGCGGAGAACTAGCCCGTTGGCAGAAACCCAATATCTCCCCATGAGCACTGTTCATAGCTCACGTCCTCCGATGCACTGATGCACTATGTACGTTCTCAGCACATTACAGGATCACGACCCTGACCCTTACCCCTCAGGTCTGGGGTCGCCTCCCGTGTGGCGCCCGTACTGCCTTGTGGATCAAACACCACAAGCTACCCACATTCTATTCTAATCATAGACATAGAATAACTAGTTTTACCAACTAATACACGTCTCTGGCTTACTGGTGAGGTGAACATTTTTAAAATAATTTTACTCAATTTATCTGCAACAATTCAATAGATTAGCCACGACAGTTGTATGTAACAGTACATTAAATTCACTACGGAACAGTCTCCTGAATTCTTCTCAATAACAGTTCTCAATAGATAAATTATTTCAAGTAACTTACTATTATCGTTAAGTAATTTAAAATCGTATTTAAAAATCCGTGCCAAACAGTTTATTTAACTTAACCTGTGAAGCTCAATAAGCCACGCCTCACCCGCGGATCGGAGTGTCCATTGTTGGCTCAAGGTCGTTTAAACTGTTAACCACATCTCACTCAATTTTCACGAAACTAGCATTGCTACTTATCTAACGAATGTCTTTTAATGTCCTTAGGTACCAGTGTCAACAAACTTAATTTTGACCCCATTTTGATAAAATTGTCCCTCAATTTTAACTCAATTTTTATAAAATTGTCACTCAGTTTTGACTAAATTTTTATAGAATTATCTCTCAATTGGTACAAAATTGTCAGTTAAATTTTACAAAATTGTAACTCAAGTTGCATAACATTGTCACTGATACCTCTTTTGTGAGTGTCTGTTGACGTCATCATGTTATATCGCACCATTCACTTTTCGGATGGGGGTGTCTAACACAACTACCACAGGGGTGTGGCCACTAAAAGGGGTTTGGAGCACAAACACGACAGACAGGAGGGTGTGTAGCACAGCCACGCGAGGGGCGTTCACGCACTCGTTTATCCAATGGCGTAGCAGAGATTCCTGGGCGTTCCGCCTTCCTCAGGCAATCCCAATGGGTCTGAGTCGTGATTAGTCCCTGTGCTAATTATTCGGTGGTGCAGAATCTAGGGAGTGGGGTCCTCAGCTCCCTGTGATTCACCTCCTGGGGTTCCTCTCAGCCGGCAATGGTGGGTCCAGCTGACTGTAGCAGGTACGATATCCGGTGACTCATCAGCGGCAGGTTATCATGTTGGGATTCAGTTTTGGCAAAGTTGGGACAGCTGCCAAAATTTTGTCTCTACTCGGCCTGAAGTGTGAATCGTCAGTTTTGTCTTATCAGCTTGAGGCTGACTCATCCTGCTGGAAATTTCCGCTTTTCAGCGTTCTGCCTGTCTGCATTCAGAAAAACTACATGTGGCACTTTCTGCACTGATATCAAATCATTGTTCACCTCTCTCGCTTCAGACATCGGTACCGCTATGGGCCAATGCTGCCTCTGGCTAATTACATGTATCTACGTCTGAGGCGATCTCTAGCTATGTCCAAAATTCACAAGTGGTAAGCTAAATTGTACTGTTACGAGTATACCAGAGCCCAATACTCGAACCATGCTCACCACGTTGATGTTCACTGACATGCGCGACATTCGCTGACATGTAAGTCCGTGCATGCTTACTCCTACGACTTCTATACTGCTGACAGTTTGTCTGTCACGTCACGCTCTGAGGGTCGTGTCTCACTAATCACATTGTGACATATCTCACATCACGCTCTGAGGGTCGTGTCTCACTAATCACATTGTGACATATCTCACGTCACGCTCTGAGGGTCGTGTCTCACTAATCACATTGTGACATATCTCACGTCACGCTCTGAGGGTCATTTCTCACTAATTACATTGTGACATATCTCACGTCACGCTCTGAGGGTCGTTTCTCACTAATCACATTGTGACATATCTCACGTCACGCTCAGAGGGTCGTGTCTCACTAATCACATTGTGACATATCTCACGTCACGCTCTGAGGGTCGTGTCTCACTAATCTCATTGTGACATATCTCACGTCACGCTCTGAGGGTCGTGTCTCACTAATTACATTGTGACATATCTCACGTCATGCTCTGAGGGTCGTGTCTCACTAATCACATTGTGACATATCTCACGTCACGCTCTGAGGGTCGTGTCTCACTAATTACATTGTGACATATCTCACGTCATGCTCTGAGGGTCGTGTCTCACTAATCACATTGTGACATATCTCACGTCACGCTCTGAGGGTCGTTTCTCACTAATCACATTGTGACATAACTCACGTCACGCTCTGAGGGTCGTGTCTCACTAATCACATTGTGACATATCTCACGTCATGCTCTGAGGGTCGTGTCTTACTAATCACATTGTGACATATCTCACGTCAAGCTTTGTGGGGCGTGTCTCACTAATCAAATTGTGACATATCTCACGTCACGCTCAGAGGGTCGTGTCTCTCTAATCACATTTGGGGAAAACCAAAATGAGGTGTTACAACACACAGACGGCCAACAACCCATCAAAATAGAGACGTTTAACAAAGGCTGGCTCAATGTTGGGCCAGCGTCTCAGACGGTGGCCCAGCATTGAGCCAACCTTAGGTGAACGCCTCGTGATTGCTGGGAAATGTCACAACACACACTGGGGAAAGAGTTTCTATTGTACCCCTCCAGAGGTACCCCTCCGTCATTCAGTTAGCACATTTTATCGCCATACTGGATGACGGAAACCTTCATTATCGCCCCGGGGGGACGGGGGGTTACAAAAACAACTCTTTCCATCATATGGTTATCACTGGTTGGACATGAAGCCCAAGCACAGCGAACGTCAGACGCTTGTCCAACGTATGTTTATGCTGGTCCACAGACGATGTCCCACCATTAAACGTCTGTTAAATGTCTCGTGTTTGCTGAGAATCCAGTACTTTGACCCCATTAAAAAGACAATTAAATGATTTAACTTTCTATACTTTTTCTAATCATCATTAAATCAGAGCAGTGTAATTGTGACTTACCATTATACCAACATAGACCTGATGTCTCTTGTGTTTGATAAATAGTATATATTAAAAGCCTAACCGCACACTCAAACTTACATGTTTTTATAATGTTGTTTCTGTATAATGATCTGATAATATGCACGGTTCGAGCTCTATCCCATAAATCATGGTCAGCCGTGGAAGAGGATATTACATTGTATTTCCGCTATGGTGCTATTGTCGGCTACATATTTATACATATTCATTTCAGAAACACAACAATAGCTGTTGCAATAAAGAAATCAGCAAAATCTTATCAATTTCCACTAATGCATGCTTATATAATCCAGTAGGCCTACATCCGGGAGCTGAAAAATGTTTGTTCATTCCCTTTGAAATGAAGAGACATGGGGCCTACTATCCTCCGGACATAGGGTTAGAAAAAAAAACTGGCTGTAGAATGTAGAATATTAATGTAGAATATTAATGAGTAGACGGAAAAGAAACATTTAGTTTCTTGAAAGCGAACCCCGAACGCTAGTTAGTGAAACTAAGCATGCTAATTTGATTCTATGTTGGCTAAATGTTGGGCCACTGTCTGCGACGCTGAAACAACATTGAGCCAATTTCTGGTCACTTTTCTGAGTTCCGTCCTTATTCCAATAGGTGTAGCCCTCACTATTGGAATTGACATCTTTTAGTCGTTAGGGGACGATAAATTGCCCCTTATTTCTCGGACGTCAATATATGTGATACTTATTTCATTATTACAGTTTTTTGTGATATTAGCCGACATTCTTTGGTTCTGAGCTGGTGTTTTTATATTACATTGTACGACATTCTATGAAGAGATGTGCTCTTCTCTCGCTTAAAGGTAAAATTCGAAATTCCCAGCAAAACACGACACGTTGACAATATATCGATTTAATGTTGATTTCCGGCGCTGGCCCAACTTAAAAATCAACATCGGTTCAATATATAATGTTTGCTGGATTTCAACTTCAATTGAAAGATTAGCCATTAAAGTTCTAAATTAAATAATACAAATTTTCTCCCACTTGAAGCTGTGTCTCGCTACCGCGACACACAACTTCAAGTGGGTGGAAATTACACATATTCATTTAATTTGAAACCAAACATTTGCGCATTTTGATGTTTAAACACACGTTTTCAACAGTAATAAAACGGATTTAAAACGACTATGTCTTGATCAGCGGGTTAACCCTTTCAGTGCGGGGATCGACTTTAGACGTCACCACACACAGAAAATATATAAAATCATCATAAATGTCTTATTTAGCTCTTTTCGCTTCATTTGATTACCTATGTTATGGGTCTACGGCCATTATAAATATTTATTGAGCGGGGACCGTCTTTATACGTCAGAATCTGACGTCTACGGACGTCAGATTCTGACGTATAAAGACGGCCCCCGCACTTAAAGGGTTCAAGAACAATCTGACAACTGTAACCTTGATACAACTAAAAAATAATACAAAATTACAATCTGGTTGATATCTCTGGTCAACTATAGCAGCTTTGTTGACTTTGTTCTGTACGACCTTGTTCTGTAATGACAATCAGAATAGTTTTATCAATTTAAACAAATTTTCATTAACATGATTAATAATTTTAAATGAATTGCTAAATACATTGGGTGATAGCTAGACAAATATCCAGCTTTCTTTTTGTTTTGATTGGAACCTGCGCTATGTTTGTTTGCGCAAAGGTTATTATTTTGTTTTTCTAAAATGGAAACTATACTCTAAAAGTACAGGGTAATTTGACAATAAACATGATATAAGATATAACGCATTAGAGATCAACGGTTCTGCCATTAGATGTTAACACTAGTATATGTTTTTACACTCAAATAAATAACTATATATGTGACTTCTACACAAGATCAATTACCCCACACTTCAATGGGGCAGAGTTTATTGCATAAACACAAAACACCTGTTTGTTACAACGAAATGTAAATAGTTTATTTTTGGAAAACATAACAACAATGATACATAATAAACGGCAAACATAATGCTTGACTACATGTGAAAACATTGTAGATCTCACTCCTGCAAATGTCAAGGCTGAACGCGTGAAACCCATATTCTCACCTGCTTACATGCACCCTCAAAAATTATCGCTGCAGCTTAAATATCAGTTTATATTTAAGCATGTCACATCGATGTACAATGTACAGTACCGTGCCATTACCTGCGCCCAAAAACCTTTGTGTCGTTCCAATTTACTTTATAATCTAGGTTCCATAATTATATAAAAATTAAACCAAGTCAAAGTTAGGGCGTTAGTGTGATTTTACGGTTTCGTTATAAAAAATGAAATAATAAATTTAATGCCTGATTGCTCAATGTAGCTCTCTAGACTAAATCACTGTTTCCTTTTACCGAAGTATGTTTGAAAATATAGGATATTTGTGGCAAAAAACGAATCAACAATGTAATATTTTGCATTGTTTTAATTGGGTACGATATGTAATGATGATGATAATGTCACATACTTGTGGCATAGCGTTGCTACCTGGTTACTACATTCCGTGGCGATCGTGAACAAACATAGCATCGTATTGCATCACAATTCTTATACTATTATAAGGTACTTACATCCACGACATTGCCCAGCAGGCAAAAGACTTTGAATCATTGTTGGCTTAACGTTGGACCAGCGTCGTAAACGGTGGACCAACATGAAACCAACATTGATTCGACGTCTTCTGCCTGCTGGGTGATGTCCTTATTTGCACCGAGCTAGCAGCATCATTCGATCAATTATGAATTTGTTATGAATTGGTTATTGGCATGCACTGTTCTGCTATCGCGCCACGGGAGCCAATGTTGTTAAAGCGACACAATCAGGTGATGATGTTAGCCTGATTGTGTCCCTTTAACTACATATGTAATATAGCAACAATGGGGAAGTGCTTATACATAGCGTTCTGCTATATTCTCCTGCTATATTCCCTTTCTCTGGGTAGGGTATATATGCAATCAACCCTTTTCAGAGCGGGGATCGATTTCAGACGTCAGAATCTGACTCGTATAAACGTCATATTCTGACGTCTAAAATCGGTCTCCACACTGAAAGAATTAAATATTTATAATGGCTGTAGACCCATAACATTAATATTCAAATGAAGCATAAAGAGCTAACTGAGACTTTTATGTTGATTTCAGATAGAAAAAACCCTTTGGTCTCCATCATTTATACAAAAATATTTCAGCGTTGTAAGGGTTGAACCCTATTAGCCTATCCTCGTAGCGCCTGGAGGTAAATACCGCGTCTTTTTTCAAATGCTACATAAATTGTTTTGGGCTGACGTTGTAGTAGCTTTATTAATTTCAGACTGTTTTGTTAACAAAATAAAGAATAAGCGATAACTCTGAAAACTGCAGCAATATGTCCACGTAACATGAATTAATGAACACTTTAAATGTCAAATAAATTACTGGTTTTTAATATGTCATCGAAACACAAATTAATAAAACGAATAATATAATGGTAGTGATATAATGATTTCTTATAATTTACGATTGCGTTTGAGGAATATATGTGGGCATAATTATAATATATTAAAATATAGCGGTAAAACATTAATTTCACAAAACAGCATAATTCAAACATAAACATGATGAACTGATCGGCGATATCTCAGCGTAAACAACACTAAACTGCAAGTGAGAAGTATCTGAATAATGACCTAATATCCTTCACCTAGGGTTATAAGAGCCGGCATTTTCATGGGACTGTTTCAATAATAATTATATATAGTTTTAATTTGCCACCCACTTTAAGTCATCTTCATCCACTACAAGTGGAGAATTGCTACAGAAATTCACGGCTTGCAGTGGATGAAAATGACAATTGTAAATTCCGATTAAAAGGGTTAAAGAAAGGTTCCATCTGCATAAACCATCTAGGAATTGAAATTGTTCTAGATTTACCAGGCCTCTTAAATCCCCATGGGATGGGTGTTTGTGAACTGATGATTCTATAATCTGATTTTGTTTTTTTATATTTTTTTATACAAAATATATAAAACACACTCTGAAATCTAGACCAGTGGACAATCGCCGAAAGCCAGTACAAATTGAGCAATGCAATGCATTAAAATCATAACACCGCTTAAATCTCACAAAACTATGTTAACAGGATTTACATGCGACTCATCCAAACAATTGTGAGAATGGGTGATAGCGTTTTGCCAAAAACTCTTGAATGTGTCAAGAGGACACATTGGCTATATTTTCACGCATGTATTTCACCCCTGCATTGATATATTAACATATCCACTATACGTAGGCCTGCTGCACACTGAGTGTTAAATATCACTTTACTTTCAGGTGGCTGAATTAAAGAAACAATGGCTCTTGAATGAGTCAATTACGGGAACACATTGACTGCTTTTTCTCACATACATTTCACCCATTTATCAACATTTCCATCTCGACGTCATCTTGTTTACTCCACAACGTATCCAGTTTCATGTTATGGCTATGCTTTACAAATCACTCCAAGATGACTAGACCTGTGACTGAATGTAAGAATTCCAATTGAACAACTCTACCCGGAAAATGTAGTGTAATTGTATATATGCATTGCTGATAACTTTCTGCCATGTAAACTATAAGTTTGATTTTTATGGTAGGATGCTGATCAAGACACTGTTATACCACTGTATACATTGTAAATTTTGTAAATTAAAATGTTTAACACACATCTCATACCGATAACAAAAAAAAAATACATTGTTGTTTTAGTGACTGAATGAGTGTGCCTGCACAGTGAAAATAGTACTGTTTGCATGCAGTGTCCCTGGGCTCCAGTGTTCACTTGTAAGACACGAGCTTATAGTATTTGCAGTGTTTTGCCAGTTTCAATGGGCGGGGGCCCTGGGGTAGTGGTGAGCACCGCTGCCTCTCACGCCAGAGTTCGGGGTTCGGTTCCCGGTCTCGGCGGTTTGAAAGAAACAAAAATGTTTCTTCCCCATCCACGTGTGAAAGTCTGTATTGTGGGGAGCCTCCGCGACCGAGAGGTAGCGTGCTCGGCCTCAGACCGCCAGGGAATCCTGTGTCTGGAGGCCAGTGTCATCTCAATCATCTCACCATCCTCAGGAGGTTCTCCTGGCCCAGTCTAGCCTATATGTGCACAAAGGTGGCCTAAAGCCCGATTCATTTAATTTCATTGCCAGTTTCACTATTCAGATTTGAACAATGGGTGTTCTTTGTCTGGCATTAGGCTATTTTTTCAAGCTTCACTACAGATAAACCGGTCCACTGGGAGGCATGAAGGTAGAGGTGATTGGTCTTATCCTGATATTATACCCCGGCAAACACGAAACGTTTACGGCGGGCCAACATCAAAACAGCATTGGTTAAATTTCTCGTGTTTGCTGGGCTTGGCCTAAGTGACAAAGCATTGTGATGTGTAGGGTACAGATCATAGCAAAATTGGCTGAAAATCAAACACTTCGTATCAAAAGCACCAACGCAATTGTATTTACAAGATGACCGAGAAAATAGTAGACTTGGGACATCTTAAGTATGATGTAACATCTAGAGCACTATCTTTGTCAAAGTGGAAAAATATAAAACGTTTTCTCTGTGTATAAATCCAGGTAAATGTATGATATTTCAGAGCGTGTGCGGGTTTGTGGGGTGTGTATTCTTACAGTGAGCCACGGCCGTGTGACACCTCATCTTGCCTTTATTACTGGTACTACTAGATCTAGACCTGTATGCATCCAGAGAGTAGAAAGGCTTATCGTGCTTTAATTGTAATGCTTTAGGACTTCTGGGGTCCGATGAGCTCTTGGGGGCACACACTGGCCAATCTAGAGAGCTCCTGTATCGCGGTTTAGACATACCCACTCTCTTACACAGACAGCAGAATCCTGATAACAGCACCTGACGGAATGAACGTCGAAACTTCTCACTCATACGACTATAGATGAACGGGTTGATGCAGCTGTTGAGGAAGCCGAGCAGATGCGTAACCATCATCGTGAACACAAAGTTGGATTCCTTCAGGAAACTTGGAGAGGATACCTGACTGATGAGGTTGATAAGGTAGAAAGGTGACCAGCTGACCACGAACACCAAGGCTACAACAATCACCATACGCGCCACCTGGAAAATAAAAACATTTAAAAATTAGCAATGTAGCCTACGTCCAGCTGATGGCACCATAAACAAAGCAAACTCAAGACGTTGACCCTATGTCGCTCAAACTCCCACACTCCACAAAGACTCCCCACGATTGCTTAAAATATGACCGTCGTGGCAGGTTTTAAGTGGATGTTCAGGAAAGCAATATTGAGACATTACGATCGCGTCGCAGGACATGCCATACCACAATGACCGTTCACGGTGGCTAAGACGGGCCACTACCAAGACTAAACATGTTCAGTCTTGACGGCAGCTTCGTACACGACAGGGACGGGGGCCCTAGGGTAATGGTTAGCACCACTGCCTTTCACGCCAGAGTGCGGGGTTCGGTTCCCGGTCTCAAAAATGTTTCTTTCCCATCAACTCCTAAAACTTAGTATTGTGGGGAGCCTCCGTGACCGAGTGGTAGCGTGGTCGGCCTCAGACCTCCTGGGTTTATATTTCGAATCCTGTGTCTGGAGGGCAGTGTCATCTCACTCATCTCTCCATCCTCTGGCGGTTCTCCTGGCCCAATTTAGCCTGTATGTGCACAAAAGTGGCCTAAAGCCCGATTCATTTCATTTTACTACGCAACAGAAGCCGACGAAATCGTAGTCGTGGGAGTGGCCACACCACACCGTTTGTATAAGATTATAGTCGTGTCTTAAGCAATCGGGGACAGTCCTTGCGGTGTTTGGGAGCATTACATTTTCAAGCGCCATAAGCATGACTATAGTCGTTGTATTCGCCAATCAAATCACAGTTATTGGGAAAGAAAGGAGTGTCTAATGATTTGCAAATGTTTGGTCTCACATTAAAAATATAAGTAATTTTCACCCACTTGAAGTTGTGGGTCGCGGTAGCGAGACACAACTTCAAGTGGGTGAAAATTAAAAAAAATTAGCGATTCAAGGGTTAAAGTGCTAATCACGTTTATAGCTGTTTTTAGCTTTCCTGTTTGTCTTCCATTGATTCAAATTGTACACATGCAAGTAATTTTGTGAAGTGTGTAGAAATTTGACTGACATAATCTAGTTAGTTACGGGTTGATATCGGTGCAGCATTGGAGACAATGCCAATCCCCATACGTGTCAGCTATAGAACAAATGAGAAATGAAATGAAATGAATCTGGCTTTAGGCCACCTTTGTGCACATATAGGCTAAACTGGGCCAGGAGAACCTCCTGAGGATGGTGAAATGATTGAGATGACACTGTCCTCCAGACACAGGATTCAAAATTCGAGCCCTGGCGGTCTGAGGCCGAGCACGCTACCTCTCGGTCACGGAGGCTCCCCACAATACTAACTTTCACACGTGGATGGGGAAGAAACAATTTTGTTTCTTTCAAACCGCCGAGACCGGGAACCGAACCCCGGACTCTGACGTGAAAGGCAGCGGTGCTAACCACTACCCTAGGGCCCCCGCCCAGAACAAATGAGAAAGAAATGTACTTATAATACATAATGAAAAAAAAAACATGGCATGCATACCCTCAAGTCCACCCTCTAGCCGACAGGGAAACAATTTGATATCAGATGAAAAATAAACTGGTTTGAGTAAGAAACAACAGTAAAAGAAAAGCATTTTAAATCTGTTATATAATATTTTTGTCGTGATCAGATGAAATTGCAATTTGAGTGTAAAACACAAAGAGTGATGAACATCATATTTCTGGCGAGCTGACACGGCGTTTTGTAAAAGGTTGGGCACCTGAAGTGATATCTACATATATCTAGGATCACGACCTCGGTGCACAGCCTTGCAAAACAACTACTGGAAATTGACAGGTAGTCAATAATGACGCCATTACTTAAAAACCTGCATTTGTCAATATCTAGGTAAATATATAAAATAATTTGCTCTTAAAGTTGTCTAATCCTGTATTTTCGGGGGGCAAAGATCAACATAAAAACAGCCCCGAAGTGATGTTACATGTTTTTAATATACTAGTACACACAAATTTGTTTCTATGTTTTGAAAGTAATGTTGCGCACTGGATATTGTTAATCACTTTTGCTAAAAAAGCATTATGAGCATGCAATGTCATAACAATACTTCGTTTATTGATTATAAACTTGATATAAAATAAGTATTATCCCTTGCAGTGCTATCGCATTTAGTATTATAATCACTCAGGGTCATTAGGGATCTTCCTCCGTATGTTGCATACTGCAAGTCATGGTACGGGAACACTAGTCCACAATGATTATCTGGATTTCCAGCGTGTCACCTCGGTTCCTACAATCAACAGTGGTGCCAATGAAGCTCCCGCATCAGTGCAGTCACTGATGTTGACTGTTGTAGAGCCTTAAACAAACAGCAATAGTGTTTGGCATTAGGTCTCTCACGTGGGCTAGTTATCCTCAAGACAGTTGTGTTATTTAATTACCATGATCATGGCCAAAAAAGGTCTCAATGGTTTGCGCATGGCTGTATTTTCTGAAGAGACCCCTGACAGTCGCATTCTACTTGCTACTTGTGAGGGGATTTTCCTGTTCCCAATCAAGCAGTTTTTGTTGCAATCCTTCTTGCAGCCACATGCGACTTTTACGTGTCATATGTCGTGGCCATGGTAGATTTGTTGCACGCTTTACATGCTGATCGGTGCAAAATCAAGTGAGTGACAGCAACTTGCTGATTTTTTATTACAGATCCACTGCAGACTTGTCACTCTATTTGGAGTATGTATTTACAATAAGCTACTTTGCGTGATTTCAATGTGAGCGCCATCATCAGCAATTACTTTCATTATCTGTGAACAATGATGGAGGCATATTGCTGCATTCATGGTCACCGATAAAATTACTAATTTAAATCTGGTTATTTCTCCATCACTTGCTATTTTTATGGTATTTGAGAAAGATTAAAAATGTCATCACTCCCGTCAGGCGAATCAATTCGCTTTTATACTTTTTTTGTTTTTTGGTCATTCACGGGTGACAAGAGACTCCTATAAGTATGATCTTCAAGATAAAGGCAGCTATAATGAGTCATGCAAACTTTGGTGCACTGTCATTTATCTACGGACGAGATACCACTGGCTATCTATTCTTTAATGGCAAAAAAGTTTGGCTGAATGCATATAAGACTGATAAACTGCACTAGAAGACTTTGCAGATGGTGCTCCCATTGAAATCACAGTAGATGTGTATGCATGACCAGGCAACGCTTCTGGTGAACACACATATTCTAACAAGAGTGACAACTTCGAAGGCTGTGATATAGATACGGTCAACACGTTGAACAACAACACGTTCATAAACCTAAATTAAAAAACAAAATGGCGGATAGGAATAAGCTGAATTTGAAAATGGCCAGCATATGGAGTCATTGGTTGGTTCGAGGTACATGTAGTTTAAAAGATATATGGGTTGGCTCGCCCAACAGTGCACCATTTGTTATTTCATGAGTAGGCCTATGTCTCACACGTGTTCGGCAAATTTTAGAAGGAGAAGAAGAAGAATATTTTAAGTTTATTTAACCGTAAATACATGGTTTGGGAGACCTCCATTAAGACCAAGTATGGTCGCTGGCATAGAGCCACCCGATGATTCCAAATTGACCTGAACCCTTTCGCAGCAAAAATTGTCCTTTTTTTAAAAAAATATAATAAGATAAAAATTAGGTGTTGTCTACATTGGGAAAAATGTGTTGCATACATTTTCACATCGCCGAATGAATACATTATGACTCTATCACACTCAGACGATTGCTTGAGCAACGAACATCACCGGACAACGAAGATATACAGGATCTAATACGCCAGAATAACGAACACATGCAGGACATATACAAGACAAAATGAATGTCTGACAGACGTAACGATCACAAAACAAAAAGTTCTCCGGCCAAGTATGGAAGTGCGTTAATATCGCGCCATGCAGGCTTGCCATTCTCATACTAAATTTTGATTTGTTCTTTTTTATTTACACTATGTATGATCGGACTAGCAATCGTTTTTTCTACCGCATAATATGGTTGATATAAAAATATATATCGGTCGTATTCCGTTTTCGGTCAGCACTTAATTAAACTCGACAGATAAGCCTATCAGAGATGATTGACTTTGACATTAAATGTCAGAATACCATTGGTTATCTATATAACTGATCAACATAGGCATAAAAGGTCGTGCACTAATGTTTGCAGCTCAAAGAAATAACCTCTACACTCGTTGGTTTAGTATATTAGTCATTTTACGTGAGCAATAGCTGTCAGGGGAATCTGGTACAGCTGTACACATAATCAGGTCTGCAATAAACTATGCTAGAAAAGACATTTACTTTCCGCACAGTATTATTTTATATTTTTGTTTGCATGCTTACACAAACTAGCCTACACTTCACTATGCTATATTACATTACATTGCATTGAATTGTGTTGCGTTGCATAGTATTGCGCTGCGTTGTGTTGCGTTGTATTGTACGTATTGCATTGTGTTGTATTCTATTGTAGTGTATTGCATTGTATTGCGTTACACTGCATTGCATTGCATTGCACTGCACTGCACTGCACTGCACTGCACTGCACTGCACTGCACTGCACTGCACTGCACTGCACTGCACTGAACTGAACTGAACTGAACTGAACTGAACTGAACTGCATTGCACTGCACTGCACTGCACTGCACTGCACTGCACTGCACTGCACTGCACTGCACTGCACTGCACTGCACTGCACTGCCCTATATTGTATTGTATTGTATTGTATTGTATTATATTGTACTGTACTGTACTGTACTGTACTGTACTGTACTGTACTGTACTGTACTGTACTGTACTGTACTGTACTGTACTGTACTGTACTGTACTGTACCGTACTGTACCATACCGTACCGTACCGTACCGTACCGTACCGTACCGTACTGTACTGTACTGTACTGTATTGTACTGTACTGTACTGTACTGTACTGTACTGTACTGTACTGTACTGTAATGTACTGTGTGGAGTGGCGTGGAGTGGAGTGGAGTGGAGCGGAGCAAAGCAGAGATTCTGACGTCTAAAGTCTATCCCCGGCAAAGAAAGAATAAAATAGTTATAATGAACGTAGACCCATGACATAAGTATCCAAATGAAGAGGGAAGAACTAATTAAAACTTTTATGATGATTTCAATTGAAAAAAACTGTAGTCTTCATGGTTTATATAAAAACATTTTAGAGCTATAAGGGTTAAAATCTCAGCTACATGTAGTGTATTGTTAAAATATGTCAGTACAGTAATTTCCAGGATTTTCGTCAGTCACTGAATCCAATGCACTATTTTATATTTGGTCAATTCAGTTCACCAAAATTAAAATTCAAACGCACAATACTCTTCATTTTTCCAACACTTTGTTATTTGGACGGAGTGCAGAGCGCGTGGCTCCGGAGAGACAAGGATATTTCTCTGAAAAAGATCAAAGTAGGATTAGCGAGGCAGGAAACCAGAAAGATCCACGATATGCCACATCCACCTCTCTATGCCTTGTTATCGCTTCAAGGTGAGATTTATCTAATAATAAGCTGAGCGAGGTTTTCGCTGGCGTCTGTCCTAGTGGTCTTTCAACTGTCCCTTGAAGTGATCGCCACTATCATGGCTTCTTTGTGATTAACTTTTTTATTAATAGGCGGGTTGGTGGCCCGTGCCCGGTCACATACATATAAGGCCCACATTAGCCTGCTAAGGTCAACTGACGGGAAATTGCCTCAAATTAGGTCAATTTGGCGTGACGCGAGTCAAGGGCAGACAGGTACGCCTTGAGACAGGGCGTTAACCTGACTGTTCAGGTTTTACCACGCAACAAAAAACTAGACACATTGGCTTGTTTCACTAAGAAAATATAATCATAATTTTCAGTCATTTACCATTAGAAAGTTATGATGAATTTTATGACTATTTATAATTATTTGATTTTACTGTTTTTATTCAATTGCTAAATGAAATATCATCCTAAATATCATCCTAACTTTCAGTCATTCACCATTAAAAAGTTATGATGAATTTTAAGACTATTTATAAATATTTGGTCCTACAGTTACTCAATGGCTGAATGATGATATATTTAATTTTAGTCAAGCATGCAAAATAATGTTTTCTCACATTATTTTTTTCCTTCATTAATATATTTGGATGCTTGCCAGATTCTCGCATATTAAACTCACATTTTCTATTTTCGATGGAACATATCAAATAATTATATTTTTATGTATTATTCTGGACATAATAATAATACTGATCTTATACATATCAGTTGCAAACTAATTAACTAGGAACTCTCACATAACCAGTGACGCACAACAACAGGGTTAGAAATGATTCACATATTTATTTGTATATTGACTAGAGACGATGAAGATTAACATGATTAAGGAATTAATATTGAAGCGTGAAAAAGCGATTGATGTGTATCGTCTACAATCGAGTGCCTAATATGACACGATCTGCATCAAAGACATAGTCCCATGAAATCAATGATACATGAAAGCCAAGATGAAGGTGGTATGTACGATATTACTTGCTGTGTTGAAAGGTGACTAATTGACGCCCACAACATGCTGGTCAACAAATGGAAATCAGCAAATGATCTAAATTTAATTTGTCTTAATATCAATAGATATTTATAGTTTAAATACGGCATGGCCATTCTGTTATTCAACTATAGTATTCCTGTGAACAGCAACATGTTCGCAACACTGTAAGGGGTCCAACCTTCCTTTATTTGTTCATGATTTTGAGCCCGTCATGGTAATTGCTGACAACTTCGTTTGTCACGAAAAAAGACTGTCTATCTGTCATTGGGGGTTTTAAAAAATGTATTGTTTTCTATAATTTCTAACGTTTTTTTAAATTTAGACCCCCTTTTATCATTTACATGTCGTTAGTGGATGGGTCTACTTATCTTAGCCAATTGTGATAAAAATCGCGATATAAACCGCTATTAATATTGTGTTTTGTTAAATATACATATATGTTTAAAAAGTAATGTAATTGTATAATTATTATATTTAATACGTTTATGTTTACTGGATACACAACAGCGTCTACATATTGATTATTTTAATAGTTAGATCAGATATGCTTGTTATTATGTCCCCCCTCTATAGAGGGGAGATATATTGCTTTACTTCTCACCGCTCATTTGTTCGTCACATCAGTTTTGTGTCTGTGCGTTCTCTCCGTCTATCATGCAGGCGGTCAAACACGAGACATTGACCCAATGATGGGCTATTGTTGGCCCACCCTCTACGACGCTGAGCAAACATTAGCCCAGTATTGGGTTACCGTGTCATGTTTGACGCCGCGCTGAATGTGGGCTAGCGTGACAGACGGCGGGCCAACATTAACTCAGCATTGGCTTCTAGAAGTAGTTATTGTAAGGCCTGAGCCCGAGCCCGGCCTATTTCAATAGGCCTAAAAGTCTGAGGAATAAACAAAAGACGGAAACCAGACACACTGACAACTTAGAGTGCGGGTAGCCAACAAGCTGACTAACGTTAGTCCATTGTCAACCACGTTGGCTCAGAATCAGCCCAATATTGTTTCAACGTCTAGTGTTTGCCGGGTATAATGAAGGCAGATGTCACAACATGGTTATACTTTATACTTTATACTATCAGCCACTCTCCAGAAACCACAATAGTGTAAAAAGAATCATAATGCTAAGAGTCATGTAGTTTCGCAATTGGTGATGATTAGGCAGGCCTACAACCCAAGATCTACCATATTTTATGTGGAAGAATTCTGTTCATTTGAACAGATAGTCTCTTACTTGTAGTTTCTTAGATTTTCAAAACATTCCAAAACACTTCACAAATTACAATATTTTTGTGTGTTTACTGGGTTGAACGCAGCCCAGCAAACACGAGGCGTGCTGGTTTGATGTTGGGCCAGCGTCGCAGATTGTGGGACAGCATTGGACCAGCATTGAGAGTGCTGACAAGTGTTTTGCATCAAAACGGAATAATAAATTCTGCTTAATACATAGTATCTACCACCAGATCCACTTCAGACAATAAACTATTTTTGCCAAAAGCCAACAAAGCTATTTATACATCTTCACTTGAGCACAGAGGACCATTAGTATGGAATCAGCTCCCTAGCTCAATCCGTATATTAGATTCTATGTATTCGTTTAAAAAGAATTTCTCGAAATACTTACTAACCCAAATGGCACCTTAAGCGATCGACCTACAAACATTAATCTGTGAATTTTGCATTGTGGAGCATTGTCTGCCTGGCTCTAATTCAGAGACAGTCTCTGATACTGTTCGGAGCAGACCGACATTACTCTACATGATCACGCTTTTCATGATCTGATATATGGTATTACCACATGGTATGGATGGCTGTTTCCCTCAAAATTATTTTTTGTTTTTTCCTATTTTATTTTTGTGTTTAATGATTTTTCAGACGCCTTCGTTTTCAGATGAGGTGGGTCTTCACGCTGAATTTCAAAGATCTTTAATCAACTGATCTTCGGGATTGTTTTTCCTTCCAGTCTATCATTGCATATGTGGTACTTTTCTGTTGTCGTGATCCAAATATACGTAAATTCGAATATTTTACGCATCCATTATTGCATGTATTATGTTTTATGTAGGATTGTATTGTTTAGACAAATAATACATTCATACTTTTATGGCACTATAAATGAATTTATATTTTATATCCTATACATGTATGTTTATGCCTATACGATGACGTCTTTCAAATATTGTGCACTTTAAAGTACTTTTCTTTCTATGACATTTTTTCATAACTTATATTTTGTTAATAAAAAGCTTGTGTGTACATATATATTATCATCCTGTGTAAATGTCAAGATGTCCTAATGTTACGTAAGTTTCTACGCTTTTCCAGAGTGATTTTTTTACCACTTACCATAATGTGTTTTTTATTTCTGGTTGTTGGTGCGGGAAACTGGTATTTACACTTCTATCATGTAGTACACTACAATACAATACAATACAATACAATACAATACAATACAATACAATACAATACAATACAATACAATACAATACAATACAATACAATACAATACAATACAATACAATACAATACAATACAATACAATACAATACAATACAATACAATACAATACAATACAATACAATACAATACAATACAATACAATACAATACAATACAATACAATACAATACAATACAATACAATACAATACAATACAATACAATACAATACAATACAATACAATACAATACAATACAATACAATACAATACAATACAATACAATACAATACAATACAATACAATACAATACAATACAATACAATACAATACAATACAATACAATACAATACAATACAATACAATACAATACAATACAATACAATACAATACAATACAATACAATACAATACAATACAATACAATACAATACAATACAATACAATACAATACAATACAATATAGGGCAGTGCAGTGCACTGCACTGCACTGCACTGCACTGCACTGCACTGCACTGCACTGCACTGCACTGCACTGCACTGCACTGCCCTATATTGTACTGTACTGTACTGTACTGTACTGTACTGTACTGTACTGTACTGTACTGTACTGTACTGTACTGTACTGTACTGTACTGTACTGTACTGTACTGTACTGTACTGTACTGTACTGTACTGTACTGTACTGTACTGTACTGTACTGTACTGTACTGTACTGTACTGTACTGTACTGTACTGTACTGTACTGTACTGTACTGTACTGTACTGTACTGTACTGTACTGTACTGTACTGTACTGTACTGTACTGTACTGTACTGTACTGTACTGTACTGTACTGTACTGTACTGTACTGTACTGTACTGTACTGTACTGTACTGTACTGTACTGTACTGTACTGTACTGTACTGTACTGTACTGTACTGTACTGTACTGTACTGTACTGTACTGTACTGTACTGTACTGTACTGTACTGTACTGTACTGTACTGTACTGTACTGTACTGTACTGTACTGTACTGTACTGTACTGTACTGTACTGTACTGTACTGTACTGTACTGTACTGTACTGTACTGTACTGTACTGTACTGTACTGTACTGTACTGTACTGTACTGTACTGTACTGTACTGTACTGTACTGTACTGTACTGTACTGTACTGTACTGTACTGTACTGTACTGTACTGTACTGTACTGTACTGTACTGTACTGTACTGTACTGTACTGTACTGTACTGTACTGTACTGTACTGTACTGTACTGTACTGTACTGTACTGTACTGTACTGTACTGTACTGTACTGTACTGTACTGTACTGTACTGTACTGTACTGTACTGTACTGTACTGTACTGTACTGTACTGTACTGTACTGTACTGTACTGTACTGTACTGTACTGTACTGTACTGTACTGTACTGTACTGTACTGTACTGTACTGTACTGTACTGTACTGTACTGTACTGTACTGTACTGTACTGTACTGTACTGTACTGTACTGTGTGGAGTGGAGTGGAGTGGAGTGGAGTGGAGTGGAGTGGAGTGGAGTGGAGTGGAGTGGAGTGGAGTGGAGTGGAGTGGAGTGGAGTGGAGTGGAGTGGAGTAGAGTAGAGTAGAGTAGAGTAGAGTAGAGTAGAGTAGAGTAGAGTAGAGTAGAGTAGAGTAGAGTAGAGTAGAGTAGAGTAGAGTAGCGGAGCGGAGCGGAGCGGAGCGGAGCAGAGCAGAGCAGAGTAGAAATTCTGACGTCTAAAGTCTATCCCCGGCAGAGAAATAATAAAATAGTTATAAGGACCGTAGACCCATGACATAGGTATCCAAATGAAGAGGAAAGAGCTAATTAAAACTTTTATGATGATTTCAATTGAAAAAAAACTTTAGTCTCCATGGTTTTAAAAACATTTCAGAGCTATAAGGGTTAAAACCTCAGCTTCATGTAGTGTATTGTTAAAATATGCCAGTACAGTGATTTCCAGGATTTTCGTCATTCACTGAATCCAATGCACTATTTTATATTTGGTCAATTCAGTTTACCAAAATTAAAATTCAAACGCACAATACTCTTCATTTTTCCAACACTTTGTTATTTGGACGGAGTGCGGAGCGCGTGGCTCCGGAGAGACAAGGATATTTCTCTGAAAAAGATCAAAGTAGGATTAGCGAGGCAGGAAACCAGAAAGATCCACGATATGCCACGTCCACCTCTCTATACCGTGTTATCGCTTCAAGGATATATTTATCTAATAATAAGCTGAGCGAGGTTTTCGCTGGCGTCAGTCTTATAGTGGTCTTTCAACTGTCCCTTGAAGTGATCGCCACTATCATGGCTTCTTTGTGATTAACTTTTTTATTAATGGGCGGGTTGGTGGCCCGTGCCCGGTCACATACATATAAGGCCCACATTAGCCTGCTAAGGTCAACTGACGGGAAATTGCCTCAAATTAGGTCAATTTGGCGTGACGCGAGTCAAGGGCAGACAGGTACGCCTTGAGACAGGGCGTTAACCCGACTGTTCAGGTTTTACCACGCAACAAAAAACAAGACACAGGAGCTTGTTTCACTAAGAAAATATAATCCTAATTTTCAGTCATTTACCATTAGAAAGTTATGATGAATTTTATGACTATTTATAATTATTTGATTTTACTGTTTTTATTCAATGGCTAAATGAAATATCATCCTAAATATCATCCTAACTTTCAGTCATTTACCATTAAAAAGTTATGATGAATTTTAAGACTATTTATAAATATTTGGTCTTACAGTTACTCAATGGCTGAATGATGATATATTTAATTTTAGTCAAGCATGCAAAATAATGTTTTCTTACATTATTTTTTTCCTACATTAATATATTTGGATGCTTGCCAGATTCTCGCATATTAAACTCACATTTTCTATTTTCGATGGAACATATCAAATAATTATATTTTTCTGTATTATTCTGGACATAATAATAATACTGATCTTATACATATCAGTTGCAAACTAATTAACTAGGAACTCTCACATAACCAGTGACGCACAACAACAGGGTTAGAAATGATTCACATATTCACTTGTATATTGACTAGAGACGATGAAGATTAACATGATTAAGGAATTAATATTGAAGCGTGAAAAAGCGATTGATGTGTATCGTCTACAATCGAGTGCCTAATATGACACGATCTGCATCAAAGACATAGTCCCATAAAATCAATGATACATGAAAGCCAAGATGAAGGTGGTATGTACGATATTACCTGCTGTGTGGAAAGGTGACTAATTGACGCCCACAACATGCTGGTCAACAAATGGAAATCGGCAAACGATCTAAATTTAATTTGTCTTAATATCAATAGATATTTATAGTTTAAATACGGCATGGCCATTCTGTTATTCAACTATAGTACTCCTGTGAACAGCAACATGTTCGCAACACTGTAGGGGTCCAACCTTCCTTTATTTGTTCATGATTTTGAGCCCGTCATGGTAATTGCTGACAACTTCGTTTGTCACGAAAAAAGACTGTCTATCTGTCATTGGGGGTTTTAAAAAATGTATTGTTTTCTAAAATTTCTAACGTTTTTTTTAATTTAGACCCCCTTTTATCATTTACATGTCGTTAGTGGATGGGTCTACTTATCGTAGCCAATTGTGATAAAAATCGCGATATAAACCGATATTAATATTGTGTTTTGTTAAATATACATATATGTTTAAAAAGTGATGTAATTGTATAATTATTATATTTAATACGTTTATGTTTACTGGATACACAACAGCGTCTACATATTGATTATTTTAATAGTTAGATCAGATATGCTTGTTATTATGTCCCCCCTCTATAGAGGGGAGATATATTGCTTTACTTCTCACCGCTCATTTGTTCGTCACATCAGTTTTGTGTCTGTGCGTTCTCTCCGTCTATCATGCAGGCGGTCAAACACGAGACATTGACCCAATGATGGGCTATTGTTGGCCCACCCTCTACGACGCTGAGCAAACATTAGCCCAGTATTGGGTTACCGTGTCATGTTTGACGCCACGCTGAATGTGGGCTAGCGTGACAGACGGCGGGCCAACATTAACTCAGCATTGGCTTCAGGAAGTAGTTATTGTAAGGCCTGAGCCCGAGCCCGGCCTATTTCAATAGGCCTAAAAGTCTGAGGAATAAACAAAAGACGGAAACCAGACACACTGGCAACTTAGAGTGCGGGTAGCCAACAAGCTGACTAACGTTAGTCCATTGTCAACCACGTTGGCTCAGAATCAGCCCAATATTGTTTCAACGTCTAGTGTTTGCCGGGTATAATGAAGGCAGATGTCACAACATGGTTATACTTTATACTTTATACTATCAGCCACTCTCCAGAAACCACAATAGTGTAAAAAGAATCATAATGCTAAGAGTCATGTAGTTTCGCAATTGGTGATGATTAGGCAGGCCTACAACCCAAGATCTACCATATTTTATGTGGAAGAATTCTGTTCATTTGAACAGATAGTCTCTTACTTGTAGTTTCTTAGATTTTCAAAACATTCCAAAACACTTCACAAATTACAATATTTTTGTGTGTTTACTGGGTTGAACGCAGCCCAGCAAACACGAGGCGTTGAACCAGTGCTGGTTTGATGTTGGGCCAGCGTCGCAGATTGTGGGACAGCATTGGACCAGCATTGAAAGTGTTGACAAGTGTTTTGCATCAAAACGGAATAATAAATTCTGCTTAATACATAGTATCTACCACCAGATCCACTTCAGACAATAAACTATTTTTGCCAAAAGCCAAACAAAGCTATTTATACATCTTCACTTGAGCACAGAGGACCATTAGTATGGAATCAGCTCCCTAGCTCAATCCGTATATTAGATTCTATGTATTCGTTTAAAAAGAATTTCTCGAAATACTTACTAGCCCAAATGGCACCTTAAGCGATCGACCTACGAACATTAATCTGTGAATTTTGCATTGTGGAGCATTGTCTGCCTGGCTCGAATTCAGAGACAGTCTCTGATACTGTTCGGAGCAGACCGACATTACTCTACATGATCACGCTTTTCATGATCTGATATATGGTATTACCACGTGGTATGGATGGCTGTTTCCCTCAAAATTATTTTTTGTTTTTTCCTATTTTATTTTTATGTTTAATGATTTTTCAGACGCCTTTGTTTTCAGATGAGGTGGGTCTTCACGCTGAATTTCAAAGATCTTTAATCAACTGATCTTCGGGATTGTTTTTCCTTCCAGTCTATCATTGCATATGTGGTACTTTTCTGTTGTCGTGATCCAAATATACGTAAATTCGAATATTTTACGCATCCATTATTGTATGTATTATGTTTTATGTAGGATTGTATTGTTTTGACAAATAATACATTCATACTTTTATGGCACTATAAATGAATCTATATTTTATATCCTATACATGTATGTGTATGCCTATACGATGACGTCTTTCAAATATTGTGCACTTTAAAGTACTTTTCTTTCTATGACATTTTTTCATAACTTATATTTTGTTAATAAAAAGCTTGTGTGTACATATATATTATCATCCTGTGTAAATGTCAAGATGTCCTAATGTTACGTAAGTTTCTACGCTTTTCCAGAGTGATTTTTTTACCACTTACCATAATGTGTTTTTTATTTCTGGTTGTTGGTGCGGGAAACTGGTATTTACACTTCTATCATGTAGTACAGAACAATACAATACAATACAATACAATACAATACAATACAATACAATACAATACAATACAATACAATACAATACAATACAATACAATACAATACACAATACAATACACAATACAATACAATACAATACAATACAATACAATGCAATGCAATGCAATGCAATGCAATGCAATGCAATGCAATGCAATGCAATGCAATGCAATGCAATGCAATGCAATGCAATGCAATGCAATGCAATGCAATGCAATGCAATGCAATGCAATGCAATGCAGGGCAGGGCAGGGCAGGGCAGGGCAGGGCAGGGCAGGGCAGGGCAGGGCAGGGCAGGGCAGGGCAGGGCAGGGCAGGGCAGGGCAGGGCAGGGCAGGGCAGGGCAGGGCAGGGCAGTGCAGTGCAGTGCAGTGCAGTGCAGTGCAGTGCAGTGCTGTGCTGTGCTGTGCTGTGCTGTGCTGTGCTGTGCTGTGCTGTGCTGTGCTGTGCTGTGCTGTGCTGTGCTGTGCTGTGCTGTGCTGTGCTGTGCTGTGCTGTGCTGTGCTGTGCTGTGCTGTGCTGTGCTGTGCTGTGCTGTGCTGTGCTGTGCTGTGCTGTGCTGTGCTGTGCTGTGCTGTACTGTACTGTACTGTACTGTACTGTACTGTACTGTACTGTACTGTGTGGAGTAGAGTAGAGTAGAGTAGAGTAGAGTAGAGTAGAGTAGAGTAGAGTAGAGTAGAGTAGAGTAGAGTAGAGTAGAGTAGAGTAGAGTAGAGTAGAGTAGAGTAGAGTAGAGTAGAGTAGAGTAGAGTAGAGTAGCGGAGCGGAGCGGAGCGGAGCGGAGCGGAGCGGAGCGGAGCGGAGCAGAGCAGAGCAGAGATTCTGACGTCTAAAGTCTATCCCCGGCAGAGAAATAATAAAATAGTTATAAGGACCGTAGACCCATGACATAGGTATCCAAATGAAGAGGAAAGAGCTAATTAAAACTTTTATGATGATTTCAATTGAAAAAAAACTTTAGTCTCCATGGTTTTAAAAACATTTCAGAGCTATAAGGGTTAAAACCTCAGCTTCATGTAGTGTATTGTTAAAATATGCCAGTACAGTGATTTCCAGGATTTTCGTCAGTCACTGAATCCAATGCACTATTTTATATTTGGTCAATTCAGTTCACCAAAATTAAAATTCAAACGCACAATACTCTTCATTTTTCCAACACTTTGTTATTTGGACGGAGTGCGGAGCGCGTGGCTCCGGAGAGACAAGGATATTTCTCTGAAAAAGATCAAAGTAGGATTAGCGAGGCAGGAAACCAGAAAGATCCACGATATGCCACGTCCACCTCTCTATACCGTGTTATCGCTTCAAGGATATATTTATCTAATAATAAGCTGAGCGAGGTTTTCGCTGGCGTCAGTCTTATAGTGGTCTTTCAACTGTCCCTTGAAGTGATCGCCACTATCATGGCTTCTTTGTGATTAACTTTTTTAATAATGGGCGGGTTGGTGGCCCGTGCCCGGTCACATACATATAAGGCCCACATTAGCCTGCTAAGGTCAACTGACGGGAAATTGCCTCAAATTAGGTCAATTTGGCGTGACGCGAGTCAAGGGCAGACAGGTACGCCTTGAGACAGGGCGTTAACCCGACTGTTCAGGTTTTACCACGCAACAAAAAACAAGACACAGGAGCTTGTTTCACTAAGAAAATATAATCCTAATTTTCAGTCATTTACCATTAGAAAGTTATGATGAATTTTATAACTATTTATAATTATTTGATTTTACTGTTTTTATTCAATGGCTAAATGAAATATCATCCTAAATATCATCCTAACTTTCAGTCATTTACCATTAAAAAGTTATGATGAATTTTAAGACTATTTATAAATATTTGGTCTTACAGTTTCTCAATGGCTGAATGATGATATATTTAATTTTAGTCAAGCATGCAAAATAATGTTTTCTTACATTATTTTTTTCCTACATTAATATATTTGGATGCTTGCCAGATTCTCGCATATTAAACTCACATTTTCTATTTTCGATGGAACATATCAAATAATTATATTTTTATGTATTATTCTGGACATAATAATAATACTGATCTTATACATATCAGTTGCAAACTAATTAACTAGGAACTCTCACATAACCAGTGACGCACAACAACAGGGTTAGAAATGATTCACATATTCACTTGTATATTGACTAGAGACGATGAAGATTAACATGATTAAGGAATTAATATTGAAGCGTGAAAAAGCGATTGATGTGTATCGTCTACAATCGAGTGCCTAATATGACACGATCTGCATCAAAGACATAGTCCCATGAAATCAATGATACATGAAAGCCAAGATGAAGGTGGTATGTATGATATTACCTGCTGTGTGGAAAGGTGACTAATTGACGCCCACAACATGCTGGTCAACAAATGGAAATCGGCAAACGATCTAAATTTAATTTGTCCTAATATCAATACATATCTATAGTTTAAATACGGCATGGCCATTCTGTTATTCAACTATAGTATGTGTGAACAGCAACATGTTCGCAACACTGTAAGGGGTCCAATCTTCCTCTATTTGTTCATGATTTTTAGCCCGTCATGGTAATTGCTGACAACTTCGTTTGTCACGAAAAAAGACTGTCTATCTGTCATTGGGGGTTTCAAAAAATGTATTGTTTTCCAAAACTTCTAACCTTTTTTAAATTTAGACCCCCTTTTATCATTTACATGTCGTTAGTGGATGGGTCTACTTATCTTGGCCAATTCTGATAAAAATCGCGATATAAACCAATATTATTATTGTGTTTTGTTAAATATACATATATATATGTAAAAAAGTGGTGTAATTGTATAATTATTATATTTAATACGTTTATGTTTACTGGATACACAACAGCGTCTACAAAATGATTATTTTAATAGTTAGATCAGATGTGCTTGTTATTATGTCCCCCCTCTATAGAGGGGAGATATATTGCTTTCCTTCTCACCACTCATTTGTTCGTCACATCAGTTTTGTGTCTGTGCGTTCTCTCCGTCTATCATGCAGGCGGTCAAACATGAGACATTGACCCAATGTTGGGCTATTGTTGGCCCACCGTCTACGACGCTGAGCAAACATTAGCCCAGTTTTGGGTTACCGTGTCGTGTTTGACGCCACGCTGAATGTGGGCTAGGGTCACAGACGGCGGGCCAACATTAACCCAGCATTGGCTTCAAGTAGTATTTATTGTAAGGCCCGAGTCCGAGCCCGGCCTATATCATCAGGCCTAAAAATCTGAAGAGCAAACAAAAGACGGAAACCAGACACACTGGCAACTTAGAGTGCGGGTACCCAACAAGCTGACTAACGTTAGTCCATTGTCAACCACGCTGGCTCGGAATTAGCCCAATATTGTTTCAACGTCTAGTGTTTGCTAGGTATAATGAAGACAGATGTCACAACATGGTTATACTTAATGCGGGGCCACTGGCGACGACGTTGGTCCAACATTAAAACAACATAGGTTCAACGTTTGTTTAATCAGCCACTCTCCAGAAATCACAATAGTGTAAAAAGAATCATAATGCTGAGAGTCATTAATATGGACAATATTTGTGTGTGTTTACTGGGTTGAACGCAGCCCAGCAAACACGAGGCGTTGAACCAGTGCTGGTTTGATGTTGGGCCAAGGTCCCAGATTGTTGGCCAGCATTGGACGAGCATTGGGAGTGTTGACAAGTGTTTCGCATCAAAACGGAATAATAAATTCTGCTTAATACATAGTTTCTACCAAGAACTTCTTATAAAGTTCTTGTCTTTACTGTCCACAGGAGCCATTTGATAACATTTATTACAAAGGCCATTGACAATACATCTATTAGCTATCAACCTTTATGGTTAAGCTGCTGGAGAGGAGACATCTCCAGATTTTTGTTCACAAAAAACTAGACCCTTCTAGTTATTATTTTTATTGTATTTTATTAGACAATGAATTTGAAAACAATTGACACGGACAAAATACCATTGCTACTGTTAGAAAAAATCAATCAATCAATCAATCAAACAATCAATCAATCAATCAAACAATCAATCAATCAATCAATCAATCAATCAATCAATCAATCAATCAATCAATCAATCAATCAATCAATTAATCAATCAATCAATCAATCAATCAATCAATCAATCAATCAATCAATCAATCAATCAATCAATCAATCAATCAATCAATCAATCAATCAATCAATCAATCAATCAATCAATCAATCAATCAATCAATCAATCAATCAATCAATCAATCAATCAATCAATCAATCAATCAATCAATCAATCAATCAATCAATCAATCAATCAATCAATCAATCAATCAATCAATCAATCAATCAATCAATCAATCAATCAATCAATCAATCAATCAATCAGTCAATCAATCAGTCAATCAATCAATCAATCAATTGATAACTCATTCACTCTGCCACTCTGCCACTCACTCAAACTCACTAGCTGACAGGTTACTGGGTTGGTTGCTGGTAGTAGTAGGCCAATTTTTCGCCCATACCGGGGGCAGGCGATTAGCATGATCATGTTTCATAATCCAGGCCACTGAGGAGCTAAGGTAGGAAAGCCAGATTAAATATGTGAGAAACAAGTAATTAACGAAATGTTAAAATTGTTTGGGCATTACGTAAGGGAACAGGAAGAGCGTTCCATAGGGTTGAGCCAGCTATAGAGCAAGCTGTTTAACCATTCTCGTTTTTATATGGGATATAAGGGATTTCTCCATAATGATAAGCCAGTAATGATACAAATAAAATTTTAATCACGTGTATGCATCCTGTATACAGTACAGGTTGACTGCATTTAGCTGGAATAACTGTCATTATGGAATACCTGCGGGCCGCTATGGCATTCTGTGAACCCTATGCCCCACGTATTTTGACAGTTGACTATTTTCGGTAATATATTTAACTCTCGATGATGTATGCAAGCAAAGTATTGCTTTCCCTAGAAACGAGATACATTCAGCCAATGTTGAGTTAACCCTATAAGTACGGCGACTGACTATAGACATCAGATTCTGATGTCTACAGATGTCAAAAGTTGACGGAAAAGTAAAATATGCATAATGGTCGAAAATGCCTAACATATAGGTATTCAAATAAAAAAAATACGATGCTTCAAATAGAACAAAACCTTTACTCTCTGGTCTGTATACAACTATTTCAGCGCTTTAAGGGGAAATTAAGGCTGGGACAGTGTCGCAGACGGTGGCCCAACATTAACTCAGCGTTGATTCAATTGTATCCTAATCCCTGATTTGTCATGTGCATTTTGTATTACGCACAAGCCAAAGGCCCTAACTGCCTGTTGGCTTTGTACGGCAGTATTCATATGTTTTACCTCTTCAAATCGATACCGATGTTCACTGACATCCGCTAACAGTCATAATCGGCAAAGTAATAGCTTGGTGATTTATAGCTCAATTACTTCCAGCATTTCCGGCTCAGTCAATAGTTATTGAGTCGAAGTTATCATTATCTTCTCGCATATTATTCTTTTTTTTCAATATTATAAAAACGGAAAAACAACATTACCGCTTCAGTTTTATACAGGCAGTCAGGAAAGCTTGATTTTTACAATTTTTCATCCGTTAGAGATTGCTTTCCCAATTATGATTACAAATGTAAAAAAACGCACATTTAATCTTCCATCTGTTTATAACAGCAATGTTTCATCTATTAAAAATCTCTGCGAAATCATTAGCTTCTCTATGGACAAAGTATCCTTGATTGCCAGGTCATCAGAAACTTTATCTGATTATCTAGGTCATTTGAAATTGTATCTAATCATCTAAACAGTTACCATGGTTACATTGTACTTTCCTTTTCAAAATAGAGCAGCTCTGAATGTGTTTGATGATTTAAAGACTAAGATAAACCATAAATAATATATTTTATGGTTGTACACACTTACCTTTTTCAAAAAGTGCCACACGAAAGTACAATTAATATATCGATGTAATAAATAGCAGTTTGGTTATTCTAAGGGGGCATACTTTATTTGCTCGATAAGTATGTCACTGGTAGTCTGGGCGACGTATGGGAGAGTAAAGTGAGCAAAGTGCCACGAACATTTCTGACCCCCATAAATGCTTATGTATTTCTGCTGAAACACATATGACTCCCGTGAGAAACTAGCCAGCACGATCGGGTAATTGACCCGATGTTGTTTTAATTTTGGCCCATCGTTTACGACGCTGGCCCAAAATTAAAACAACTATAGATAAGTGTCTGGGGTTTGCTCTGATACAGGGTCCGGTCAATTTATTTAGATCACGGTATCCATTGCCACTTGATGAAAAGTACATTTGCAGAGCTCGCGTGGTGCCTGATGGAGTTCTTATAGATGCTGTCACATCCTGGGTGCAGTTTGATGGTATTTTAGATGGCGAAGTTTCTACATTTTGGCTGATTTGATGAGACTTATTGCTTCTGGATTAGTCTCTCAGTAAATAAACATTTTTTACCGACCCGTCCTAGAACAATATAACATGATAGCAGTCATCGGTCGCTGCATGTTTGGGATCATTAGCATTATAATGTGAGCTTTTCACTCACACTGACAGAGATTTGTTCAACTGAGCAAGGATTTCACTCGCTTGTCCTCCGACACTCGCCCCCCAAGGACACTTGTTTGTCACTTACTATTGACCCTGATGTGACAAGGCAGTCACATCAACAATTGCAAATATTAAAGCTCTGAATTTTTTTATGTCAACCAAGAGACCAAAGGTTTTTTTTCAATTTTAAATCATCATAAATGTCTCAGCTAGCTCTTTCCGTTTCATTTGAATACCTAAGTTATGGGTCTACGGCCAATATAAATGTTTACTTTTTCAGAATGGGAATAGACGTTAGACGTCAGAATCGACGTCTAATGTCGGTTCACAATAATACATAGAATTGTTCTGACGCCCCCGATTAATTAATGTTTCAATAAAATAAATAAAAGTGCGAATATCACTTCCATATTATTTTGACGAGCAGCTATCGTTTCTGCATTTTTTACAAATCATATAGATCTTCGTACATGGGCTTGCAAGGTAATACTTCAACTATTAATGTACACATAAACAATAAATAGAATAATTTTAGAACAGCTAATTACGAAATGCTCGTAGGAAATACTAAATCACCAGTCATCACGCGAGGTTGTTGACGATTTCACGCGAGGTTGTTGACGATTGGTATAAAACAAGACAGCCTTCTTAAATAGTCACAAATCACGACCGATGCGTCCGAACTATTATTGTTGGAACCGGTCGTCGTCCGATCAGGGCATGGGCCCTGGTGCAGTGGCTAAAGCTGCCTGCTTGGAAAGTCAGAGATCGCGGGTTCGAGCCTCACTGGATTTGTCACTTGAACCTGACGTGACAAGGCAGTCATATTACCAATTAACCCTTAAAGCGTTGAAATAGTTTTATATCAACCAAGAGACAAAAGGTTTTTCAATTTTATATCATCATAAATGGCTTAGTGAGCTTTTCCCGCGTCATTTGAATACCTATGTTATGGGATACGGCCAATATAAATGTTTACTCTTTCAGTACGGGGATCGAATTTAGAGGTCAGAATTTGACGTCCATAGACGTCAGATTCTGACACCTAAGGTCGGTTTACAACGATACATAGAATTGTTTTGACGCTGCTGATGTATTCATGTTGCAGTAAACTGAATAAAAGTGTGAATGTCACACCCATATTATTTTGACGAGCAGCAGCAGCTGCTATCGTTTCTGCGTTTTTTACAAATCAAATAGATCTCACTTCGCATACATGGGCTCGCCAGGTGATATTGCAGCAATTCTTTTACACATAAAACAATAAAATTTATAGAAAAAGTTTAGCACAGCTTAATACGAATTACTTGTGGCAAATACTAAATTACCAGTCATCACGCGAGAGTGTTGACGACTGATATAAAACAGGACAGCTGTCGCTGTCATAAATCAAGAGCGCCTGATTGGCTCGCCACTGCAGTCATGATCGCGTCCCTGGTTCGAACACCACTGATCCTGCTTTGAGTTTTCAGAGAATAACCCTGTTTCGCCTTTCTTGATGTGACTAGGCGATCACGTTAATGGCGGCCTCGTCGAGTAAAGGTTGAAACCAGTGTATCGACGTTAATTTCGCGCGGTCACAAAAATCACCGACCGATGCGTCCGAACTCGGGCCGGTCTTCGTCCGATAAGTGGAACTGAAGATGCGACAAAAAAGCATGCACGATCGGCCATCTGCAGATGATTGGCTGGCAATCGGGAAAACATCGCTTTAATAATCTGATGGACATCCTGACGGCAATCCGGTGCATGGGCATCGTCCGGGCACCGGCAGGATTTCGCGAGATTACTGGAGATGGTATATAAATATTATACAAACAAGACGAACACAAGACCTACATTAAAAAAGCGATTGGACTGTACATGTCAGACTGAAGACTCGTTTATTAATCGATTAATTTTTAGGAGGCTGGTTGCGGGCCTGGATCAGTTAATTTTAAGGAGGCTGGATGCGGGCCTGGATCAGGTAAAATTTTAGGAGGCTGGATGCGGGCCTGGATCAGTTAATTTTTAGGAGGCTGGATGCGGGCCTGGATCAGTTAATTTCTCGTACGTGATGTGATCTCATACCGGTCGTGTTTTCTTTACAATCAATCCCCAAGGAGCATTCATGCCGTACTGGGATTTTCAAATCAACTGATCAGTTAATTACAGTAATCACTTAGGTTGGGCCCCTGTATCGACCCTTTACTTGGTCATTTTAATATGTTTAAATAAAGTATTGAAATTGAAACAACAATAACGTAAACACACAACGCTCACGCTAGCGGCTCTGTACTCGCCGCCGGTTCTAAAATGTAAACGTTGTACGTGCGCGCGTTTTGTACTAGTACCAGTTACTGAGAAGTTGAATTGACAGTGATGTTGAGCTGAAATACATTAGCACAGCTTCTTGCATTTGTTGAGTACCGTCTACCGTGTTCTTTTGTGCTTGACAGCCAGGTAATATTCTAACTTCCTGATACAACGGGCACAACGTTATTCAAATCGATCCTTGCGATTATTTATTTATCTTACTTTGCGACATAGCTACATGAATTTGTTATCAACGAATCAGCGCTTAATATAAATATGATGAGTCGGGATCTGAAGTTGAAGATAATGTACTAATAAAGTGAAACGCAAAAAAAAGTGTTTTCTGACTTTAATAAATTATCAATTTCCTGGAGCAAAAAACTGGCTGCAAAGTGTAGTTTTATGGTTGCTAGACGAGTCCGATTATCAGACTAGGAATAGATCACCCTGAGAATGGGTATTCTGGATTTCTCAGTGACAGCTTGCTTGATGAATTGTCGCCCCACTGCACTTTATGGCGCCAGCTAAGCTCAACAGATTTCAAGACGCGAAGGAACGAACGTTTTGGAAAATATTTCCTAAATTATGATACCGCCTGTCAGCTAGCGTCCTGAAGAAAACAACACGACTGGCGATTATCATCAGCCAGGTAAACATGAGACGCTGATCCAATGCTGTTTCAAGGTCGGGCCAGCGTCGCAGTCGAAAATGAGGTATTACATTAGATTATAGATAAGTCATGTCAAAAGTTAAAAATTCAAGATGGTCGTTAAATTTTGTGTTAATCTTTAGTTGATCTTGAAACGTAAAATATCACTTCTATTGCAATGAACGTCTTAAAATTAGTCAAAATAGATTATTTGATTCAATTATGAACCTATATTTTCAGAATATAATAATTAACAGTATTCACTGGCAAAAGTAAAATAAAAATAATGGCAGCTATCTTAGTTTATACCGATAGATGACCTTGAAACGTGAAAATAATTCCAACGCAAAGAGTGTAACCAAATTAGTTGAAAATGAGGTACTACATCAGATTCTAGTGCTACTATGTCAAAAGGTAGGAGCTGAAGCATTTTGAATTTTAGCGTCCATCTTAGATTTTAGAGTAAAATGAAAAGAACCCATGTCAGAAATTGATAGTTGTATGCTTGTCGACATTTGTGCAAATGTTGTTTTTTTCCATCAAAAAATTTTGTATCGCTATGCAATGCCACCCTACTAGAACGTATTTGCTGCCGGAAGCATCCCAGTGAAAAGGAGGGGTTCACAAAAAACTGTCCTAATTTTAGGCCAGTGTCGTAAACGGTAGAACAAAATGAACCATTTCATCACTAATCACCACTATTATCACGTTATAAAATCGTTACATTAACCGATCAAATCACTGTCATTGAGGATGGAATATGTGTTTAAACATCAACAATTAGTTTCAAATTAAACACATATGAGTGATTTTTAATCCACTGAAAATTAAAATTAATATCCTGGCGGTTAAACTAATTTCTTATTTGTTTTCCCTTCTGGTGTGTGATATGTTTTCCTCAATCAAGAAGTATTTAAAACAGTTGGTCTCAAACTGAACAATTATAAGCATTTTTTTACGATTGAAGTTGTGGATCATTGTAATGTAGAGCAGCCCAGCTTCTTGTGGGTATTTTTTTAATATTTAGGTTGGTTCCACAGTTTTAAACAGTCACCAAGCCGATTGAAACGTCACTTATTTCATATAATACCAATATACTAATTAAAGCAGCTCCTTGGGGATGACATCAATTTTCGTTTTTAATTCCGTACTGAAGTAGTGTATCCCACGGATCATGTTTTTATTTTTCTCAGAATTTTCATATTTTTACAAATATTTTTAATCAACATTTCTATGAAACCAGAAGTAACCCAAACAAATTATTTGTATACCTGAAGGACGGTTGAATGTTTTCACAGCGTTGGGCCACATGCTGATGGCATCGGCCCAGCGTTGGATAGACAATCAGGTGTGTCCTCCCGTGTCTTGACTACAAAACACCAATTAGCGGCGACTGCTCTGATCTTACCGTCTGATACATGGGAATATGTGATGTAAAGTGCTGAATATTGCGGACTTGTTTTGTTTACATGGCAATATACAACCTGGAAATACAACTATTTCACTCTTTTTCGGTGCTTTAAAATTGTTTTTTGACTTTTTCGTATTTTCAGTTAGGATCAGTAGGCTATATAGCTTCATATAAATTAAAATTTCAAAATTGACAACATTGACAATGTCTCATCCCAAGGGGTCCCTTTAATAAGTTACTAATAATTGATATTATACAATATTTCTTTGTTTTTTATTATTTGCTCAGATAAGCCTAATCTAATTACTTAAGCGATTGTCAACTTACTGAATAACGGCACAGCAATTAAATAATTACCTAAGCATGTCACGAAATCATATGATGTGCCATTATATAGCATGGTACGGATTCACTAGTCCACTACAACCTCCCACGAGAATCTGATGCCTGTCCCACACTGGCCATAATCAGATTAGTGAAGTTATGACTAAATACAGGTGTTTCGTTCTTTCGATAGCGTCCATCTTGGAAAATGGCTGACTATACATGTAGGTTCCCAGTAAGCAGCTATTTTCTAAGATGACCGCTATTAAAGAGGTTCTCGAAGCAGGATTATCCACCCAGATTATGTATGAATGTCATTTCTGGGCGACAACCGTTGACACACTCCATGTCTGTTTTCTATAAAACAATGATTTTGTCATGTACATGTACTGTAAACGTAAATTTATCGACTGTGGTAGTCACAGGTGTAGGGTTGTTGTGTCCATGCTATTTATTTCTAGATGAGTACTGACGCAGAGTGGTTGGTTATTGAGAAATGATTTATAATTATGAGATTTCTCGTAAGTGGAAATTATGGGAAAAATGAAGCGGGTTGTGTCAGTTCAATTGTATAGTTAGATCTGAAGAAAACTTTCCACCATACCCTGCAAACACAATTAACCAATGCTGGTCTAATGTTGAGCCAGTGTCGCAGATGTTGGCACAACATTAGAACGACATCGGGTTGATTTCTCCTGTTGCCTGCTCCATAAAACGAAAGATATATTATGATTTTTTTTTATTTCCTTCCTCTTAATGTAAGGGAGTTATTGCGCTATCATGGCTACCATTGTAATTACTATTTCATTTAATGGGTTAAATAAAAAAAAGAACGATGTAGAATAATTACAATTGTCTAATGAGTGCAAAGTAATTATTTTCTCAGTCTTGGGTATATGCAGAACAAGTTTCTGGCGTCGACTGCCATATTTGCCGAATGGGAGAGCCCACAAGAGAGGCGAACAGCTGGCTTTATGAACTGGTTTAAGAGGTCCGCTCCAATGTGACTGATAAAACCATAAGCAACACGCTCAAATCGTGTGTGTCCCTTTCTCACATAAAAAAAAACACGTATCATTTGGTGGGTTCCAAATTCAAAAGACTCAGCCCAACAAGGTTAAAAAGCCCATCAGACTATAATAACAAATAACAAAAATAACAAAAAGAGTAATATGATACATTTTACCACTTTTTAAAAAGTAAAAAATAGCTTAGAACTCAACAGAGCAATATTAACAATGTCGTTTTGTTGCAAAGACCCGTTTAGAATTAAGAAATCGTCAAATCACATGTGTTTTGTGCGACGATAGGGATGATCACCTGATAAAAAAGCAAACAATTATAGCATGTGATTCAACAATGTGTCAACGTCTTGTGCTACGGTAGCTATAGGCACAATATCCTACAGACGGTCTCTATCAGCCTTTGACATTCAGCGAGTTTTAGTAGTATGAAAAATAGTTCCCACAGAAATACTGTATTTTTTTTTACATTTTCATGACTGCGCGAGAGAAGTAAAATAATATCAGGAGTATACATATGTTATAGTCCACACACATGTAGGCCTAACAGTTCGATCGTCTTTAATAAAATCATATAACAAAAATTGATATAGTAACATAATCCTGGTAAGTATGCCATTAGAACATTATCGAGCCAACAAACATTACAAACGAATAACGATTTAACTCACCTTTCTTTTGTTTTTCTCTCTTTTCCTCACTAATCTCTCGTATCCTCTTGTGATATTTTGTTTAGGAGCGGGTTTACACAGGCATACTATAATCACAGTACAAGCGCCCCCTATTATCAGTGAGGGTAATAAATAAGCCACCAGGAACAGAAAAATAAAGTAAACTCTGCGAACAAATCCAGAAGATGTCGTGTTCTTTCCGAACAGAATGACGTCTATCTCGTCGAAGCGATCCGTACAGATTTGCAGAGAGAGAGTTCCCATGTGGCTTTGTATGCTGAACTGATAGCTTTTTGCCATGAGGAAAGGCAGGGCAAGTATAAGAGGTATACTCCAAATCACTATAATTATCACACGTAGTCTCCAGTAGCCGTCAACCTGTACTGTACTGAACGGATGAACAACAGCATGGTACCTGTGAACACATAGTGAGCTATTTTTAACATCAGCATGGTACCTGCGAGTAATACATTGATAACAAAAGCATGATACCTGTTGATACACAATGACTCCTTGTTAACAAAAAACGTAGTACCTGTGAACACACATTGAGACATTGTTAACAACAGCATGGTACCTGTGAACACACAGTCAGACATTGTTAACAACCGCATTGTACCTGTGAACACACAGTGAGACATTGTTACAACAGCATTGTACCTGTAAACACCCAATGAGATATTGTTAACAGCATGGTAGCCACAAACACACATATAGCAACATAGTATCAATATCGTGGTAACTGTACACATGTAGAAAAACATAATTAACAATAGCATGGTACCTGTAAACACAAAGAGGAGCACTATTAACAAGAGTAAATGAGTAAAGTACATCTATATAAACACACAGAGATTGTGTGACATCAACCTTAAAAATCATCAATCTTATGTTAGTTTAATGGTAACAAAGAGTGTGCAATATCTTTGGTGGCAGCACTAAATGCTCAGTCATCGTCTATGAAGTAGGGCTTGGTTAAACTTAAACCAACCATATGTTTCAACATCTGCGCTTAGTGGTGTATGGTACACCATGATTGGAGGTCATGCAGGACAGACGATGAAAATCGTCAAAGTAGATTAAACTGGTTGTTTTTACACATATTTGTTTACCAGAAATTAAGCATGCAGCTGCGAATGTGTAATTGGGAAACGGTGAAAAACGGTGTGCAACTACTGCCACGTGAACCAATGTATATTTATAGTTGGCCCACCGTCTGCGACGATGGTCCAACATTAAGTCAGCATTGAGGAAACGTCTTGTGTTTGCTGGGTGGTAGTCAGCCAGCGTAACTTTGATTGTATTCTGTTGTAATTTCAGTCAATATTCGCATTTTGAACATTGGAGTTGTCAAATGGAGTTGTCCATGAATAATTCAGTATGTTGATTTATCAATATTTCTTAGCCCTGAATACAAGGCTATTCCGCCCGAGCAGCATATGCAGCTCGGATGAAATAGACATGTATTCAGGGCTTTTCATGTCTGTGTTTTATAACAGGAAATACGTTGTTTGCCTAATAAATAACAGCTCCTAAGTTTTCAAATAGGCCACACCTTCCATTGCATATTTTTACAACGTTTTTTTATATTATGGTTGTCGTATACTGGTATATAGTAAGAATATACGCTACACAAGGTCTGCTTTAATTGAGCCAATTCAAGCAAATTATAGTCAAGAATACGTGTTTGTATTTCAGATAATTATTACACTGGTAACAAAATCTGCCATTTTTGATTCAACTTACATTGTGGCAATAATTCACACCCCAAGGCGAATAATAAAACAAACCCATCCCTGTGTGTTGATAGGGGTGAACTATTAATTAGTGAGTTGTATAAAGTGAATTATTCCAATATAAATAATTATTTGAGAAATGATATACCAAGTCAATAAAACTACTGTTAATTAAAGCCACGCACATTGATATTTGTAATATGCATTTCATAACCATCTTCCTGGGTAAGGTCTACCCGAATTATCATGTATGTTGGTTATTTAACCCTTTCGGCGTGGGGACCGAACAAAGACGTAATAATTTTAGGGCCCGACTCAAGACGTTAGAATCTGACGTCAATAGACGTCAGAATATGACGTCTTAAGTCGATCCCCGCACTGAAAAAATTAAAATATTTATCATGGCCATGGACTCATAACAGGGACAGGTCGGAGGTCAAATTTGTCTGACATGATTGGGAAGGCGGGAATATCCAATGTGATGTGAATGGTCTGGTCCAGGAACATACTGTAGACAGCGTGAGACTGGCCACTGGAAGATGTGCTCCAAAATCACAAGATTACCAGGGATATGTGTTAGATCAAGGGCAGATGTGATGTGTTGAATCAACAATATGGTAGTGGATGCCTTGATGCAAAGAGAGCACTAGCAAGAGTCAATAATGGGGAATCTTGTGTGTGAATTCATGAGTTCTACTCTCAATCTTAAAGCAGAAAAGTAGGGTCCTACAGAGCTAGAAATACATACTTTTCCCTGTTTTCACTTTCCTGTCTAGTGGGACCTTGGATCGGCTGACCAGGCACCAGTTCAATGTTTGCCCGCCGTCATTGGACTGTTTGGTGATGTACTGTGTGACGCAGCACGAACGGCACTTAGAATGTAGCCACAATAGGTTATAAAACAGTGCTTCAGGATATTTTTCTCACCTTCAATCCAAGAATGAATATTCCGCAATACTCGTGATCGGAAAAAAACACGAGGAAAACGCCACTGACACTGTTACATTCACACCTAGATTCTTGTCATTTGCTGTACTATACTATAATATTATATTTTGTGAACATAATCCCCGACTTTCTCCCAGTAAACCCGAGTCAGGGCTGAATTAATCCCGTGGTCGCAGACGGCGCCACAACATTAAACCTACGCTGTGTCAACATGTCACATTTGCTGTGATTGTCGAATAGATTTTATATCGGAGAATCTATGCAAAAACAGCCGGTATTCCATGCATTTGCCACCTGGTATTGACCAATAAGCAGCCGGCATGTCGTCGTAATTACACGTACGGCACTGGAATTTAAAATTCCATATCCTCAACGTCAGTCTTGTATAATTTATTAATTGCTGCATTTCAGATCTTTATCTGCACAATCGATGAATTCAGTCAATACTTCTGTTGAGAAAAATATTATGCAAATGGGGCGCTAGAGTGTTTGCTTCTGTTTTCCAGAATCAGCGTGATCAATAGTGGCAATCATGTGGAACGTAGTTTAGTAGTTTTTTTACCACAGTTTATTAGTGACTTATGAGATGGCCATTGTTTGTGGATAATTGCGTCGCTCACAATGTAAACATATACCCTATTCCATGTTCTCGTGAAGTTGCTGACAAAACTACGAAGTTATATATGTTTGAATAATAAAATGATTAGCACCATGATACCTGTGAACAAACAGTGAGACATTTTTTAACAACAGCATGGTACCTGTGAACACACAGTGAGACATTGTTAACAACAGAGTGGTACCTGTGAACACACAGTGAGACATTGTCAACAACAGCATGGTACCTGTGAGCACACAGTGAGACATTGTTAACAACAGAGTGGTACCTGTGAACACACAGTGAGACATTGTTAACAACAGCATGGCACCTGTGAGCACACAGTGAGACATTGTTAACAACAGAGTGGTACCTGTGAACACACAGTGAGACATTGTTAACAACAGAGCAGTACCTGTGAACACACAGTGAGACATTGTCAACAACAGTCTGGTACCTGTGAACACACAGTGATACACTGGTAACAACAGCATGGTACCTGTGAGCACACAATGAGGAAATGGTTAACAACAGCTTGGTACCTGTAAACACACAGTGAGACATTGTTAACAACAGCGTGGTACCTTCAGTCAATATTTCTGTCGAGAAAAATATTTTTAATTTACATCGTCGCCAACAATGTAGACACATGCTCTATTCCGTGTTCAAATTTACATGTTTTCCAGGGCTTTAAGTGTTTGCTTCTGTTATCCAGAATCAGCGTAATCAATAGTGGCAATCATGTGGGACGTAATTTTGTAGTTTTTTACCACAGTTAATTAGTGAATTATGAGATGCAATTGTTTGTGGATAATTGCGTCACCCACAATGTAAACATATACCCTATTCCATGTCCTCATTTACATATTCTCCTATTTATGTGTTGGGATTTGTGGAGAAAAAGCACTTTGTGTAACATCTGGTAATATAGAGAGAGCTCTTCTCGTGAAATTGTCGACGAACACCACGAAGTTATATGATATGTGTGAATAATAAAATGATTGTTATTTATATCAGACACGTGACCATGGTAGTATTTCATCGTATATCAGAAAAAATGGTCGATCAGATCTCAGTGTGTTTTAGCATTACAAATGTACGTTCAGCACACTGAAATATCCGTGTTTGAAGCATATTATCATGAAAATGCTTGGAGCAAAACGCACCCATTGCGAGTTAATTAACCTGCTTCAATTGCAATAAAATCAACGACAAATAAATTGTGTGAGAAATTCTTAGTTGAATGTTAAATAAAACATAAAAAATACCTTTCGGAATTTTAAATTAAGACAAAACTTAAGCACTTAATGTTTTGAACATCTCAGCTGTCTTTAAATGAGAGCAAGTAAAGATACAAATTGAGCATTCACGGTCCACAGGAAATTAAAAACATAAACCATCTCTGCTCTGTCAATGTTATATCTGATGCAGACTGAATAATATCATTATTGCCTGCTCGACAAAACTTCTGCCAGTCGTTTGTCTCGGGTGTGCTTGTTTCCACCGTGCCATAATGGTGTAAATGAGTGGAACCCGAGTATTATCTATGTATTCATCGCGTGGCAGAGTGTCATTCGTGAGCCATATAACAGAGTGTTGCACAAGACGCTGGATCTACGTCGGCTTAATGTTGGAACACGGCATCTGACGCAGCTGCACCAACATTTCACAAATGTTGTCTCGACGCTAATTAGTGATGGCTGGGAACTAGCAAATACCCGAGATGTTGATCAAATGTAGGTTCAATGCTGGGCCGCCAGCGTAGACGGGGGACTCACATTGAATCTACATTGGATCAACATCTCATGCTTGCTGGGTATATGTCATGTTTCATCACACCCGGTCACGTTCCTACTACGTCCACAAAAAAATGTAAGGACGCAGTAAGGACTTGTAAAACGTCGTGGGAACGCAGTAGAAAGCGAATAGGACGTGGTGCATGTATGGCCTCCATGGACGAGGAAGACGTGGCCGAGCATTGAACATGTTAAAAAAATAGGTAGCGAGGACGTGGTCGAAACAGAACACCGTGCGTTCCTAATAGGGTGTAGTAGCAACGGAATTGACGTAGTAAGGACGCAACTAAGGGGCCGTCTCAAAGTTTTGCAATTCAGGTGGTTGACTGTCCCTTTTATATTGACAATTTCAATTTGTTTAGTGCAACTTTTTCTGCTCCTAATAATGGGTGTTTTCTCTTTTCTTTGTAAAATAAAAACATCAAGTTACCTAGATATACTAATATGGACTATAAAGGTTTCCTATTTTGTATCTGAAACGGAAGAGGTTTCATACAAAATCCTTATGTCCCGTCCATTCGTATTAGATGCTTGGGTCGAATCTAATACAAACAGTGTTTATTTGAATGTTGAATGTTATGAGTCTACGGTCATTGGAAATATTCTTTCAGTGCGAAGTCCGTCCTTATACGTCAGAATCTGACGTCTATATCTACACAAGATTCTGACGTATAAAGACGGTCCCCGCGCTGAAAGGGTTAAACCTTGTGATAGCTTAATCGACGTAGTACAATCGTGGGTTGGACGGAAAATATTTCATAAAATATGACAATCTGAGTACGTTGTCATTGGATTGTCATTGCGTTCTGTCCACGTCAACGGAATGGTGAATACGTCCATAGATTAACTAACCTATGGTACGACCAACCCAGGCTTCTACTATGACCACTGTACACCATTCCACGTTGTACAAGAATGCGTTACGTACTTTTTACGCTCTACAGGTTCTCATTACATCTGTATCCGGTTGTCTCCGCGTCCACATACCGTTTACAAAATTTACTATAAATACAGGTTCAAATCCAACACAATTTCCTGATTACTTATATACCTGACAATTGTTGACTTGAGGAATACAAAGATAAAGTGATATCATGTGCAACAACACAGGTCGAATGGTATATATGAAATGTTATTTAAAGTAGTGAAATATTTGATAAAATCTACAGGGGATCAACAGTAGGTTCCGCGGCCTGCAGCGAGCGGTGTCGTGTACATCCATACACAATGTCTGTCTAGAGTGTTATCCATATTCGCATGCGTAACGGGAACAAATTATTAGTTAAATATCGCGAAAAAGCCAGGTTGTATTTTTCCATCCAATTTAATGTATTGATGTTTTGTCGTTTTGTTCTGTAGATTACCCGTAATATTGTTTCATTCAATTTTATGTGTTAGGATTTGCGTAATATTAGATTTATTTACTTTTATAAACTTTTAAAACAAATGAACATTTTCAGTAAGGCACATTATTCATAATGATCTCGGAAAATCCACTGTTAACGTGGTAAGTGCACGGTGCAAACTGGTTGGACCCAGAGCTTAGCAAACAAGTAGTAAGAACATGTGGGACGCGGTTATGTACATAAGTGGTAAGGAACTAGTGGGGGGGCTTTACTATGAGTAAGCCGAGATTGCTAACAGCAGACGCTAGCGCATTGTTGGTTAGGATAGGCCTACATTGACTTGATATATCCAGCTCCCAGGTGAGATGTTACCAACACAGCAAAGCGTTGTCCCAATGTTGTTTTTATATTGGCCCATCAATTTAAACGTTGGCTCAATAATAAAACAACATTGTTCGACGTTCTACGTTTACAGGGGTAGTTATATCCTGGCACAAATCACGCCTAATAAAAACTAGATGCAACACATAAATCCAGCGCATAATTGTTTTTTTTTTTGTTTTTTTTTGTAAATTACCCTTTGTCTTAAGGGTGTTTTTGTCCTCTGGGTGCTACTCAGAGAAACCGCAATACACTGAGCAAACCTAGAACACCCTAGATTTACAATTGTGCCATGGAAATGATGGAACAATGAATTATTGATCAGCTCGGGAAAGACAAGACATGGGGCTATAAGAGTTTAACAAATCAAATCAGGATGCTGGCATTTCCAGCACATACATTTTTATGTGTCGCATCAAACGCCTGGCCAGGGTGACCACACATGCAAAAACCTTTACTGATTTGTATCAGAGACCAAAGTACGCCATCGACCTATCTGAGCCATGCGTCCTATCTGGGATGATGGTCCACTGTCTTCGTCTTAGGCCCAATGTCTTGTGTTGGCTGGGGAAGCAATAAACAATATGGGAGCTGATTGGCATCGGCTTTTGCATGGCAGGCATGTCTTAATTCAGTAAACACGAGACATTGCCCATGTGATGTTTCAATGTCGGGCCAGCATCTGCGACGCTGACCCAACATTGAAACAACACATGGGCAATGTCCCGTGTTTACTGCGAAGAAATCATAGATATCAACTGATACAATCGCAGGGTTGGTTGCTGTTCAGGACGAATGTCATCAGCATAAATCTCTCCCGGGGACCTGCCTGCCGCCTGGACACTTTGTTGAGAACTAAACATTATATAGGTCTACATCTATTTGAAAAGCCCCAGTGTCGCAGGTAAAGCTTCCTGTCTGGAAAGTCGAGGCTCGCGGGATTGTTCCACGCTCTGGAATTCAGGTTTCAAAAAAACAAATATGTCTGCCCGCTCATTCATACAGATTTAGTATTGTGGTGAGCTTCCGTTATCAAGAGGTTTCCTGTGTCCGGAGAGCAGTATCATCTGGTTCATCTCACCATCCTCAGGAGCTTCTCCTGGCTCACCTTAGCCTATGTGCACTAAGGTGGTAAAATCATCATTCATTCATTCATTCATTCATTCATTCATTCATTCATTCATTCATTCATTCATTCATTCATTCATTCATTCATGCATTTATTCACTCATTCATTCGTTCATTCATTTTCATTCATTCATTTTTATTCATTCATTCATTCATTCATTCATTCATGCATTCATTCATTCATTCATTCATATTCATTCATTCATTCATTCATTCATTCATTCATTCATTCATTCATTCATTCATTCATTCATTCATTCATTCATTCATTCGTGCATGCATTTATTCATTCATTCATTCGTTCATTCATTTTCATTCATTCATTCATTCATTCATTCATTCATTCATTCATTCATTCATTCATTAATTCATTCATTCACTCGTTCATTCATTCATTCATTCATTCATTCATTCATTCTTTCATTCATCCATTGAAAGGTCGTTGTGGCCTTGCGACTTCTGATTTCCAACTACTAACTAAAACAACTTTCCAACGTCCAACGTGTGACTGCCGAGTTCTTACTACCAATTTTCGAATTCCAACTCCCACCCCCCCCCCCTCAATTTTTTCAACCGAAAACGTGGGGTATCTGTTTCGTATCTAGTTACCTAAACAGAGCAGTATGAAGTTCTAAAAGTTGAAAGTCAGAATTTAAAAATTTGATGTTGGAAGTCGAAAGTTGCATGCCGGAAGTCACATATCCGGGAAAAAACATGTGAGGGATTAACCAGCAACAATCTACACTTCGGCCGTTATAGAATCGTCGTCTGCCTTATAAGCCATATAGCACAGGTGATTGTGTCAAAAAACTTCTATCCCGCAAACATAAATTCCATTATAAAAAAAGATAGTTTTGTCCATGGTTACATGGGAATGCTATTAGCCACGGATCCTCCAATTGGTTGGAGAAGAGTACTGCAGCCTTCTTAGTTGATACATTTCTTAGTGTAACCCCTGTTTGATGTTATATATAGAATTGTCTATTGACGTCAGATTCTGACATCTAGAGTTGGTCCCCGCGCTGAAAGGGTTAATGATCACTGTCGTTTTCTATTGAATCCATTTTATTTCAGATACGTCCGATGACGTATGTCAGGTCATCCTGCACATTCCGCGTTAATTGTGAATCGCGTGATGAAAAATAGATCGTGCAATATTTAGCTTATAAATTTGCACAATCCGTGATAATATAAGCAGATAAGTCACTCTGGATGATTGTTGATCCAGCAACGCCAAAGTTTTGATTGGACAAATTACATTCTGTCACGCGACATTTCAGAGAAAAATCGTATCAACTTCAATTTGAAATCATCGCTCGATAAAATCGCGTGTAAAATGATGCTTCAGTAGAGCGGGTAACCCAGAGTTCAGGAAATATTGAACCAATGCTGGGTCAATGTTGGGCTGACGTCGTGAAGGGCGGGCCAACATTGACCCACCATTGGATCAATATATCGTTTTTGCAGGGAAGAACTTGACGGGACCTATCCTTCGCATCCAGTAGACGAGACGTTAGCCCACTGATGGATTAATGTTGGCCAACTGCCTACGACGCTGACCCAGCATTGCTGCAACAGTGCATAACCTCGTGAAGGCGAAAAAGTAAACGGCCCAAACAAATACCAGGGAGCAATATATATATATATATGTTATTAAAAGTTGGCATTGGTATTAACAAATCCCGTGTTTAGGTTGGCGACACGTTTTATATACGTTTGTAAACCGATATTTAAGAGCAAAAATATGGCATAAAATTATTTGCAGATGGAGATCTCAAATAAAAATGTAAGTTGGAACACTGTTATTCATGTGATAAATACATGTATTATTGATTGTCAATTATTGACAATGCCGTTTACCGTGGCAATTTCACGAAATTAAAATAGAAGCTATCAAACGGTTGATTTTTAAAAGGTTTATTAGCTTTAACCTGTCAACACTTGTAATATCTGGTTATTAATCTATTATCTTAACATGTTTCTTAGAAAAAGTGCACATTCTTAATGTGATGCGCGAGTAATAAATACATAACGCTGTATGCCGACACACTTATTTACTTCGTCGTCTACAATAATTTATTCTGAAGTAATATGTAGTCAAAAGACAATCTCTTAAATAAGTTTTTACCAAAACGAATTGTATCCTGGTATCCTGGTACATAAATGCAGATGTGCTCGTAAACGCGGGATTGGAATCTGATGTTATAATGCTGGTCCACCGTCTACGATGCTGGCCCGTCACTCAACCAAGATTGGTAAAATAATCGTGTTTGTTGGGTACTCGAGGGAGTAATTGAGGAGACGTTAGATGCTCTTTCAGATAAATGTCCCCTGATGATAATGGTAAATATTTATGACATTCTCTGGCGAATTATTACACATAAAGTCCGTCACTTCTGCTGAATATTAGGACGTGCACACCAGACATTAGCGTTGTATTAGAAGTACCTCGATCACATTCACCTTTAAACAGCTCAAATAAATCATTTTTACTATGTATACTACTCCTCGCAGCTCAATAATAACAGCTTTTGGTTTTAAGCAACACCTTTATGTTGATGATACACAAATATACACAGCTTTCGTTGCAGAAGATATAGCACAGTCTTTAATTGTTGTACACAATTTTATGCTGGCAATCCAGGTTTGGATGAATCAAAACATGCTGAAACTTAATCCTAGTAAGACAGTGTTCATGATCATTGGTAATCTAACTCAACGTAAAAAAAATTGCTCATATTTTCCCAGTTGAACTTCTGAACCGACATAGACTCCATACGAAACCTGGGTGTGGCTTTTGATTCAGCTTTTTCATTCAAAAAATATGTCTCGAATATTTGTAAATCAGCTTTCTACCATATTCGAGATCTTAAACGCATTCGAATTCATTTGAATAAAGCTACTGCAATTTCTATAGCCAATGCTCTAGTGAGCAGTCGCCTTCACTACTGTAATTCGTTGCTGTTAGGTTGTTCCGAAAAATATAAAACAAGCTTGCAGCGTGTACAGAATTGCCCTGCCCGAGCAGTGACCAGGACAAGTAGGCCCCTGCTCAAATCACTGCATAGGTTACCTATTAAATCACGTATCAAATTTAAACTGAACCTTCTGACATATAAAGCATATTCATGGGTACTCCCCCATATCTCAGTGATTTATTACATTTCGAGAAACACCAGCAAACACAGAGATCCGAAAGTACGAAGTTATTACATCCTGGACCGGGGTCAAAAAGAAATTACGGCCATTCATCGTTCGTGGTGGCCGCACCGCGCTTGTGGAATAAATTGCCTCTTGAAATACGTGATGCAAAATCAGTCATTATCTTTCGGAAAAAAGTAAAAACACACCTTTTTACATTAGACCTACCACCTTAATCTGAGCATCCACCGACCATCACATGATGAATTCCTTTTCCGACTATGGACCTCCCCACTGAATACTGATTTTAGACCACAACGCCATTAAGTCTCAATATGGTTGAGAGATACTGGCGCTATAGAAGTCATTATATTATATATTATTATTACATTTATTTTTTACCCATTAGCAGTTGTGTCTCGCTACCGCGACCCACAACTTCAAGTGGGTGAAAATTGCTCATATTTCTTTAATTTGAGACCAATAATTGGCAAATTTTGATGTTTAAAAACCAAGTTCGTTCCCAATGACTGACATTTAAACTGTTAATGAAACGGATTTAAACGATTATTGTGGCGATTAAATGGTTTAATGTTAGCCTAATTACACAAACGTCGTTTTGCGCCACTGATTACAGTAATGTTACATGCAATTCACATGCAAGGGACCCGCCCCATTTCAATAGTGATTCACTTGCACCACAAATGTACTACCTGTGTGCACTTGATATAGAAAACACTAGATCAAAGAGTTATCTACTTTCAACTCAATACAAGTATTGCTATCATAATTTCACCGATCAAAGCGAATAACAATTACATATTTAAATGTCACAGATAAGCTTTATATATTAATAATATTTTAAATTTGTATTATTTGTAAAGTTGATAACATGATGACAATGTACACGTGCCTCAGCCCAACAGACACAAGACGTTGAATCAATGTAGATTCAACGTTGGTCCTCCGTCTACAACACTGGACCAACGTTATACCAACAATGATTCAACGTATTATGTCTGCTGGGAGGGTGGGGGTGGATATTGGTGAATCACGTGACTGAGATGAGTAAATTATCCCCCATAATTTCTCTGCGCTAAAAACTGCCGTCTTCAGGAGAATAACGAATGAGTAATTTGGAGGATTTCTCACCAGTGCAGCATGGAAGACATAGTACTAATGTCACAATCAGTCATCTCTCAGCCTTCTCATCTTCAATACACAGTCCATTATTCATGGGGATGAATGAGCAATGTCTACTGGCAACCGACACGTGTAACTATTACGTTAATGGTCACCAGAGAATACCACACAAACTGGAGAGTGGCTAGGGCGGGGGCCCTAGGGCAGTGGTTAGCACCGCTGCCTTTCACGAGTACGGGGTTCAATTCCCGGTCTCGGCGGTTTGAAAGAAACAAAAATGATTCTTCCCCTTTCACATGTGAAAGTATTGCGGGGAGCCTCCGTGACCGAGATGTAGCGTGCTCGACCTCAGACCGCCAGGGCTCGAATTTCGAATCCTGTGTCTGGAGGACAGTGTCATCTCATTCATCTCATCATCCTCAGGATGCTCTCCGGGCCCAGTTTAGCTTATATGTGCACAAAGGTGGACTAGAGCCCGATTCATTTCATTTCATTTCATTTCTTTTAGAAAGTGGCTAAGGCATCTAATGAGCTATATGAGCTCCATGTTTGATCATCTTAAAATATAAAGTTGTAATGTTATATCAATAAATCAATCAATCAATCAATCAATCAATCAATCAATCAATCAATCAATCAATCAATCAATCAGACAAAAACTATACAATATAGCTCATGAAGCTAATACAAGAATACACCGAATAGACACCTTTTTATTGTGACAAAGTTTCTTTGCACAAATTTTCCTTTTTGGTGCTCATGTCGCGCCTTCAAAATGGATAGGTTATAAGAGCAAACGATATCTAACATAATTAGGCCTATATGCTTTTGAGATGATTGCTGTGTCATCGTCGGCATTATGATGCTTTGTACAACAAGAGGGATAACGTCACATAGGCCTACCATAACATTGGTATCAAAATGAAGCCAAAAGATGATTTCAAATTTCAAAAAGACACTTTGGTTTATAAGGTTCGCATAAAATACTTCAGCGCCTTAAGGGTTAATGGTCGCTCCCTGATAATCTTATGTCGTTGTGTCGTGAGTTACCATGGCAACTGTTAAAACATATTTAATTCCTTTAATTCCTTTATTTAGAGAAAGCATGATTGCACCAGTGGCTCTCACGCATTATTCAGTTCATAGTGAAGTACATTTTGTATATTCTGTTATTGATATGAGACAGGGATCATATTCCCACCACAGCTAATGGTTTGTCCGTGTGAGTGATGGGATGTGAAGGTCAGAACAGATTATGACGTCCAAAGTCGATCCCTGCACTTTAATAATAAAATAATAAGAGTAAAACTATTTATAATGGCGGCATAAACCCATACCATAGGTATTCAAATGAAACAAAAAGAGCAAACTAATACATTTCTGATGATTTCAAAAACCCTTTAGGCTCCATGGTTTATACAAAACTATTCCAGCGTTGTAAGGGTTAACCCTTAAAGCGCTGAACTGTTTTGTTTATATAAACCGAGAGACCAACGGTTGATCTTCAATTTGAAATCATCGTAAATGTCTTTGCGCTTCTTTTGAATACATATGTTATGGGTCTACAGTGATTATAAATATTTTACGCTTCTTTAAGTGCTGGGATTGACCTTAGATGTCAGAATCGGACTTCTAGGCCGATCCTCGCGCTGAAAAGGCCAACCTCATGACAGGCCGCAGATAGCAGGAACCTGACTGATGTTGGTTTAGTGCTGGGATCGACCTTAGATGCCCAGGCCGATCCCCGCACTAAAAGGGTCAACCTCATGATAGCAGGAAACATCGACCTGATGTTGATTTAAGGTTAGGTAGGCGTTGCAGACAATGGACCAACTTTAAACCTACATCGGCTCAAAGCATCAGCTAAAAAGAGACATTGAACCAATGTTGGCTCAGCGTCGCAGACACCGGGTCAAGGTATTGGGAGAATGCGCAAACAGGAAAACAATAATGAATTGATGCAACACTGTGGCACCATTAACACCAGCCAGTGTTGAATAATATGTTATAACGAATCTGGCGCAACGTTAGTACGCCAAACAACACTAGACGTTGATTTGATGTTGTTTTAATGTTAGGCCAGCGTCGCAGACGGATGATCAATATTGACCAAAAAGTAGTTCAACATCTTGTGTATGATGGGAGTGTTGGAGAATGTTTTTTTTATATTTTGAATCAAAACATATGGAAATCTAGAATTGGGTGATAATTTCTCCTTTAAAATATGTTCTTTTTTTTATGAGCGAACACAGAGGTTAAAGCAGCTCTTTGGGATGACATCAATTTTCGTTTTTAATTCCGTACTGAAGTAGTGTATCCCACGGATCATGTTTTTACTTTTTTCAGAATTTTTATATTTTTACAAATATTTTTAATCAACATTTCCATGAAACCAGAAGTAACCCAAACAAACTATTTATTCACCTGAAGGACGATTCAATGTTTTCACAGCATTGGCCACATGCTGATGGCATCGGCCCAGCGTTGTGTAAACAATCAGTGCTGCAGGTGTATCCTCCCGTGTCCTGACTATAAGACACCAATTATTAGCGGCGACTGCTCTGATCTTACCGTCTGATACGTGGGAATATGTGATGTAAAGTGCTGAATATTGCTGACTTCTTTTGTTTACATGGCAATATACGACCTGGAAATACAACTATTTCACTCTTTTTCGGTGCTTTAAAATTGTTTTTTGACTTTTTTGTATTTTCAGTTGAGATCAGTAAGCTATATAGCTTCATATAAATTATTTTTTTTAAATTGACAACATCAAACAAGTCTCATCCCAAGGGGTCCCTTTAAAAAGTTATAATTCTTAACACTGGTGGCCTTAACAAGTATATGTAGGTCATATCCATGTGACCTCCTTGGTCTTAACAAGGAATCTATAGAGACTATGGATTCTCTGGCGTTAACAAGGAGTCTGGCTGGACGGATGGATGCCAGTGGCCTCGTCACTCTTAATAGGAAGCTTCTGCATTCATTCTACGGAAGCCCATTAAAACAACTATGTCGTGCAAAGCCAAAAGGCAGTATCTGCTGACTTGTAAAATAGGCAGATACCCTTTTTTGCTTCACAGAGCAGAAATCTTGGTTCACCTCTCGACACGTCCTAATTTAGATTGTTGCATATCCGTGAAAAACAGCATGTGCCAGACAGAATGCTATCGACCCTTTACTATTTGCACGCCATACCCCAGCTTAGACCTACAGAAGACGTTTGGCCAATGCTGCTTTGTTGTTTGGCCAGCGTCGTAGACGGTGGGCCAACCTTAAGCCGATATTTGTGAAGGTACAAAAATCCTTCTGTAATATAACAAGAGATGCTCCGTAAATCAAGATTGCCGTCATTTATAAATGAGTAAATTTATTTGAAATCAAATTGAAAATTGTGACATCAGTTCCAACGTTTTGCATCCAAAATACAGGCACAACATGCAACATAAAAAGCATATTTTTGTGCCCAAGAAAATACCACGATATTTTCTTTCTTTATTTCACATAATGCCCGCGATCAAATTCATGTGTTTGTAAATGTTAAAAAAAAACATACAATCAAAAGGTATTTTGTTTATCACTTTTTTTTTACTTTGACCAAAATTAATTATTCACCATTAGCATATCGTAGCCAGTGTAGGATGGCACATTTAACCATACAATAAAAAAGTGTCGTAAGGATTTAGGGCATAGTATCTTCGGGCTTAATGTTCTGAATCCGAGATATGATCCGTAAACTAAAATGTGAACAGTCGGATAGACAGACGGACAGACGGATGGGAAGAAAATGCAGAATACAATGTAAAGGCACATTGAATCATTTGTGAGTATGAGAATAAAAATAATCACTGTTAATAATAGAGAGTATGTAATATATATATATATACTCTACCTAAAGCTATGTTACGATGTTTGAAAAAGACCATACCATAATAAGATGTTATTTTGCAATAACTCATGCATCTTTGACATTCACATTCAGCTTCGTAATTATAAACAAGACTGTTTTTAATGAAAGTAAACCGCTCCTTGCACTTGACATATAAAGCTAGATTGGCTCACATTTTGTGGGTCACCAAGGCGCTTAGAGATTGAAACCAATTGCCGATTCCATTGTCCATTAGACTGTATCAGCAGACACTATCACCATAGATGATTAGCCACATATATGATTAATTTGTGATATTACTCTCAACAAATATACAGTTCAAAGGCGAATGTTCAAGCATAACAACCTGAATAATCATATAAAGGTAGTGAAATTCTGTCGTCAAAGCGGGGCTGAGTCAGCCTTGCTTACGAATCCATAAACACACATACACAAAAAACAATAGTGAAATACAATATTAGGAAAACTGTTTTAGAAAAAAGGTAGCACAAATGCAATATTTCCTAGTTTACAGTCACGTTTTTAGCCTTCCATTAAAACTGATTCTGCTGTCATGATTACATTAACTTTTACAGCAGGGGATCGACTTTAGACGTCAGAATATGACGTATGTTGACGTCACATTCTGACGTCTAAAGTCGATCCCCGCACTGTGAAAATATTTCTAATTGACGTAAACCCACAACATAGGTATTCAAATGAATCGGAATGAGCTAGACATTTATGATGATTTCAAATTGCAAAACCCTTTGGTCCCCATGGCTCATACATAAATATATCAGCGCTGTGAGGGTTTAGCAAGCGCTGGAACAAGGCCTCATGTTGGCTGCGGTCCGTCAGAACAAGGTCAAAATGGAAAAAAACCCATTATTCTGGCAAAGTCAATAGCCCAAAGCCAATAGCCCAATGTTGTGTTCATATTGGCCCCCCCGTCTGCGACGCTGGTCCAACATGAAAACAACATTGGGTGTGGGGCTTGCTGAGAGGCTGTATCGTATTTCATGTATTAATGTCCCATCCAACAGGGACGACAAATCACTAAACACTAAGGCCTTGACTAAAGGGACATGCATTATGCTTCATTCACACCTGTCCGTCATCTATGTTCCGTCGTCCGTCATCCGTCCTCAGTCATCAGTCGTCCGCTTCAGTCACTATCATTCACAACTATCAGTCTTTTTAGAGCTGTGGACACAGATTTATGTGTACCGAAAGTTTTAAATAGGTACAGTGCGGGAAAGTGATTGACAGAGGGATTATTTGTGGGGAATTCCCTATCCACAGCTCATTACCATGATTTATGGTCCGCATCGTCCGTTAAAATCGCTCCCGGACCGATTTTGACTGACGATGGATGACGGACGACGGATGACGGACTAGGTGTGAATGGTCTTTCATATTTTCCATCAGAGCGATTTTGACTGAAGCGGACAACTGATGACTGAAGCGGGCGACGGATGGTTTGACGGACAGGTGTGAATGGGGCATTAGAGAGCTTTCATCTAAGAGACATCACGGCATAGGATTCGGCGGCCTGGACCACTGAGGTACTTAACATGTGTACCGCTACAACCCACATATTACATAGGATGGCCTGGACGGCTGAGGTCAAACTTAACATGTGTACCGCTACAACCCACATATTACATAGGATGGCCTGGACGGCTGAGGTCAAACTTAACACGTGTACCGCTACAACCCACATATTACATAGGATGGCCTGGACGAATGAGGTCAAACTTAACATGTGTACTGCTACAAACCACATATTACATAGGATGACCTGGTATTTATTAGCAGGGATATATTAGCAAGGATCTATTAGCAGGGATAAATTAGCAGGAATAAATTAGCAGGGATATATTAGCAGGGATCTATTAGCAGGGATAAATTAGCAGGAATAAATTAGCAGGGATATATTAGCAGGGATATATTAACAGGTATTTTTTAGTAGGGATATATTACCAGGGATCTATTAGCAGGAATAAATAAGCAGGGATCTATTAAAAGGAATCTATTAACAGGAATCTATTTAAAGGGATATATTACCAGGAATCTATTAGCAGGGATATATTAGCAGGGATATATTAACATGAATCTATTAACAGGAATCTATTAGCAGGAATCTATTAGCAGGGATATATTAGCAGGAATATATTAATAGGGATCTATTAATAGGGATATATTAGCAGGGATATATTAGCAGGGATATATTAGCAGGGATATATTAGCAGGGATATATTAGCAGGGATATATTAGCAGGGATATATTAGCAGGGATATATTAGCAGGAATCTATTAGCAGGGATATATTAGCAGGGATCTATTAACAGGAATAAATTAGCAGGGCTAAATGAGCAGGTATTTATTAACAGGAATCTATTAACAGGAATCTATTAACAGGAATCTAATATCAGGGATCTATTAGCATGGATCTATTAGCAGGAATATATTAATAGGGATCTATTAATAGGGATATATTAGCAGGGATATATTAGCAGGGATATATTAGCAGGGATATATTAGCAGGGATATATTAGCAGGGATATATTAGCAGGGATATATTAGCAGGGATATATTAGCAGGGATATATTAGCAGGGATATATTAGCAGGGATATATTAGCAGGGATATATTAGCAGGAATATATTAGCAGGAATATATGAACAGGGATATATTAGCAGGTACAACGTCAATGCTTGCCACAAAAAAACACGTTTTTCGCCCTTCACGTGTGCGAACTAATGATGTGCTGGTCAGGAATTGCGAGGTCTAATGCCACCCTGAAAGTCATTTCCCCCAATGATGGTCACACACATTTCTTAAAATGCCACGTCAGATCATGCAATCTTATGCGGGCAAATGTCTGTGTAACAAAACGGTCACGAAAAACCTCCACACGATTGCATGACATGACATGGCATTTTAAAGGCACGCCACTTAACATTATTTTAATTCTGTATGTCATGCCATGTATACTGTCACAACAAATTAACCATCTTGCATATGTACATATCTCTCTCCCACGTCTATGACACATACGTCTGTAATGACTTTACTTTATGTCAATAAAATATGTCTGTCTGTCTAGTACATCTTTGCAAAGCAAATCAGTGATTTATACCATTTTTTATCAAGTACGCCTTTTACAACTCCGAATTTATATTCACAGGAAACGAGGTTAAATTTTGTCAGGACGGAACCAGATGCGATAATGATGCTTAGTTAGTATTTAAACAACTGCATTTCATTAAATAAAAACTGTACAGCGCGTGGCAAAAAAACTTTGCAGATAAATTGCTACATTTTTTTATAGTAAGGTATGTGATTAAGTGTGTGTCAAAATGAGATATTGAAGTTTATGTACTTGTTGACTGCACTGCCTCCAGATATGCTCCTTTTGTTTTGGTGTCAGAGTTGAGGAAATAACAAAATGTGTTTGCTAAGGCTGCATATAGGGACGATTATGTAAAAAATGTTGCAATTATAGTTTATTCAAAACATAATTGCAATTATATTTGCAAAGCTCGCAGACTTTTTAACATTTGTAAAAGTATGCCTAAAATGGACTATGAAACTTAAATATGATTTGTTGTAGGGTATGGCGACCAAAGTGTTAAAACAAAGTTTTTTTGTACACTTTTATCTTGGGTAATTTTTGTAATAAGAAAAATAGATAATTTTCGATAATAAAAAACGAAGAAATCGCAAGGGTGGCAGCGAAATCGACCTACAACTGAGTAACTAGGCCACCGCAGTGCCAATGTGAACGAAAATACTGAGGTGAAGACACGCATCTTTGAAATTTATAGTTATATTTGGCGGACCGTATCCACCTTTTGTCGCAAATATATCATGCTATATGCGCAAAAAGTGAGAAAAGTGAGTGACAGCTCATATTTTAAAAACATTTTGTAATTCTTGGAACGCACGTTCACACATGCCTAGCACACGCGCACTTTTGGCACTGACATGAGCACCAGAATTTCGCACGAAAGTGGGGAAAAATATATAATGCACATGCCTTTTGTCTGTAGACAATCGGTGTCTGACCCACACTGTCCTTATGTTTTCAAATACTTTCTTTTTGGATTTAAAATTGAAACTTGCTTGTTATATGTAGTATTATAGAAAAAAAGGGAAAAAGTCATAGCTTTCGCAGAAACATCGTGAACAAAATGAATCTCATGACTGTCATGAGTCACATTGTAAATCTCATATTCGCAAATTATTAGTGCCCATGTTTTGTACATCTTCAACACTGAATTAAGACGCATTAAAATACACCACTATATATTTTGCTTTGTCCGACCACTACATTTTAAGCCGGAAATGGAGATTTTTCTTGATCAAGTACAGACCAATTATCATGGCAGGTCTATGGTGCTATAATCAATCAGGTATGACCGCGCTGTTGATTATGAGGGATCCTCATTATGGTCGGGTGTGTTTTAAATCTGTTAAAACCTAGGAATTCTACATTCTTAGCTGTAGAAAAAGCCTCCGCCTTCGGCCTCGGCCTTTTCCACAGCTAAGAATGTAGAGCTCCTCAGGCTTTATCATCTTCGCATGCAGCTAGTCGTAACAAGGGCGTTGCCGTATTCATGGGCCAAGTGCCATTAAAATGGCGCGTAGCCTACGTCGTCATGGTAGTTGTAGATGTACGCCGTTTGGCGAAGTGTGTGGGTGTGGTGCCCAGCGGATCTTAATTTTGCCCACGTGTCGGGCTGGTTATTTATATCTAATTAAAGGCATAATGATCACAGCTAGACGAATATGATCCAGATGTGTCAGCGCCGGTCAAATGACAAGCCGTCAGACGCGGGTGATCCCCGTGTTCATGGATCACATAGCAATATTATAATAAGCCCCTATAATATTACACACTATATCTATCGAACTGATTGTTGGCAAATTTATGTCCCTCGTGCAGAAAGATTGTAAATATCAATCGCATATATCACCAGTATAAGCCAGTGTAAAATGATTAACATTATTTTGCATTTATATATTTTTATATGATTTAATTATGGCATCCAAAATAAGATAAAAATTGAATATGAGACATTGGAAATCAAAAGACGGACGTTTTTTTGCAACATGACAAATAAACTTCAAACATTTGTCACTTTAATATTGAATTATACTATGTGCTTTTAAAAAAAGTGTTGTTTTTTTACAAAACATGACGATACTGTTTGTAAGCAGCACAACTTTAGTATACATACATAGCAATATTATCCTAACTTTACAAGTCGACCTTTTTTGGCTCTTTTTTTACAAAGTTTCAGCTGTTTGTCTTTGTTAGCCCTTTACGTACTATGTTATTTAATTTTCACCCACCTGAAATTGTGTCTCGTAACCGTGACACACAACTAAAAAATAATAACATTTGTTTAATGTTGAACCAATGTTGGTGTAACGTTGGTCCATTGTCTACGACGCTGGACCAACATCAAACCAGCATTGATTCGACGTCTTGTGTCTGTTTGGTAGCATCCTTGACTTGCGCCCTCGCTTGTGGCAACCCTCGCCAGGACTAACGAGTTTCCCTAGTGGTCCGCGGCGGAACCACCAATCAATCTACATAATCAGCTCATAAATTAAATACGTGACTTTTGTGGTTCCACCGGTCAACTTGGGGCACATTCATTTAAAAACCCTTGCCTGAACAAATTTCAATAGAATCAGAACAAAAAAGGATAAGAAATAAGATGAGATTTTAGCTTGATGAGCAGACAGTTTGTTTTCTCATAATAATATGCATTGCTGAGCTGAACTTTTAAACAAAAGTCACTCACTAATTGCTTGTATTTTAACCGGGATCCAATCAACAATTTTATCTCTTCAACTTCGGAAATGCTTCTTAACGTTTTCCATGCAGTAATCTCGGAAGCAAACTAATTCAGTTTCAAATAGACATGAACGATGCGCAGTTGGGACACTAGATGCCTAAACAAAGAAACATAACATTATTTTTAACATGATAGCACGTTATCTCTTGAAAAATATAAGACAAATGTTTGGTAATTTAAACGATACTAGAATTAAAAAAAAAATAGGAAATTGCCATAATTTATTGAAAGGTGTAACAAAATTTTCAGTGATGAAAAATGTTTTTTAGGCATCATGTCAGCTTCTATGATTAACTGTTAAAGTGTTAAGCGAGACTAAAGTCGTTTTACCCTGTTTTTATTAGACAATCAAATCACTGTTAGTGAGATCGAAATATGTGTCAAAACATCAAGAGTTGCAAATGCTTGGTATCAAATTTAAAAAAAATATTAGTATTTTAAGCTACTTTGTTTGTGGGTCACGTTAGCGAGGTACAACTTCAAATGGGTTATACAATTTAAATTATTTGATTTAGCGCTTTAAGGGTAATTTATTAATTGATCAACTGAAGTTCTCAAAAACACGAAATTATCTAAAAAGTTATCTTCTTGTTAACACTTTGTCAGGATCAGTGTCTGCTGAGCAACAAAATAATGTCCAAATTGGTACGATTTTATATTTTCACATCCACTGACGAAAAACATGTTGACAAATATTTTAAATTATGTGGCTACATAGATATATCTTTAAAATTTGTCAATTAAAATATGATTTATTTATTATCTGTGACTACGCTCCATGTGTAACAGATAGCAGTTTTTTTAAATTATTTCTTTCGCATTTTCAAAAACAATTGAACTAATCATGGTAGTCGGGCGAATTGATTATCTAGAAATGTAACTACGAAAATCTAGAAAATTGTAAAAAAAATCAAAACAATATTTATTCATATACCAAAATCGCAATACATAGATAATTTAGGAGTGTTAATTTCTTGACAAAATTATTATGTTTGAGACGACAAAATACTTGTGGACGATTTGTCTTGTGTTGTCAAAAATTTCATGACATCATTCATAAAAAAGATGGATTTATTTATCAAACATATCCAAGCTTTTATTTGCGTTTCTTTTAATCGACAGTTCCCCGATGGCTTATTCTGGAATAGTTTCCATTCCTCAGGCACTGCTTTCTGGTGAGTGTCATTCGTTGACCTTGCCGACAGCTAAATGCGAGAGGTTACAGCTGACTTTGTCACGTTCACAACCCCCACACATGACTGTCTGTGATTTGATCAAAAAGGACCCCCAGCAAACAAGAAAATCTAATCGAATGCTTGGTTAATGTTGGGCCGACGTGAGTAGAGAAAACGTACACCCTTAGTCTGACACACCCAGCCCAGAGGAGCGAGCACAACTAATATAAATGTGATGTGCTATTAGAACAAGCGTACATGGACCAGTCAACCTATATCACCATAATGAGAGAAACACTCAAATGACATGCCACCTCTCCCCGGAGATAATGTGAAAGAAAAGTATTTTCGTACTTGCCGCTATGATTTTCCACATGTCACCAAAAGTAGTTATTTCTAAAGCGGTGCATAATCTGAACCAAAATAGATCATTTTTTATGTCAAACTTCTGCAACGTCGATTCTAAAACCTGAAAGTTATATCTACGGTGAAGGACATGGGTTGTTTTCACTTTGCATCAACAACAAGCGTAAAACAGTAAACACGAGACGTTGACCCAATGTTGGGTTAATGTTGGTCCATCGTATGCGATGCTGGCCCAATAATAGACCTCACTCAATATTGTGGCAAAGTTTCATGTTTGCTGGGACTTGACGGGTGGTGAACTTAATATGAACAGAGATTCTCTTAGTCACTGTTTAATATAACATCAAGGTTTCGCACGGATTAATGTGCTCATGTTTTCTTACTAAAAATCATCGGGAAATGATTGACCGCTTTGTAATTTGGTCCGACTAAGATTATTAGATAATATAGCATTCCTAAAGGGCTCGTAAACTTGGACGATGAGATCTAGACAACTGGATTGCATCATGCCCACGATTTTTTGCATGTTTTCACCAGCCTAAAAATACATATTTATACAGACAGACAGACAGACAGATATTTTTTGACAGAAAAAAAGTCAATCCAGACTTATTTGTCATAGAAATAAGAGATATACATCCATACATCTATATACAACCTTGTTAATTTGTTAAAATCATATGACAATATACATAGTATGGCATACATAGCTAAAATCATGTTAACTGGCATTGCCATAAAAAATTGTAAATTTAATGACATTGCCAAGATAACATAGGGTCTATCATTTTGTTCCCCGCACCAAAACCAGAGATAAAATAACTACTATGTAGGACATGCTAATTATATATAGTAGCAAAAAAGACACTCTGGAAAGCGTAGACACCTAAATTATATACAAGTGTTTAATTATGCGACAGTAATTGGAGTATGTATTAAGACAATGATAAAAATAACATGATATTTTAAAAATCACATTACATCATGCAAGTACAGTCAATGTGGCAATCCGCGAAACAGGTAGCTCCCAGATATTGACTAGTGGTGCAAACTTAACAACGTAATAACAGTGATAATGACGGGTTTTAGTTATTTGTGCCATTCACGCAGGACATGGCCCTCACACAAAAACATTACAGCTTATTTTATTTCACTATATTGTTTAATTCATACCATTTCAATCACGACCTAGTTAGTGCCACATACTCGTTGTTACAATCGAAGAAAAACATTTATAGTAGATTTTGGTTTGCTGCGAAATTGCATTTACTATTTAAAAAAAAACGATTTATTGTCGTGTAATATTGATTAGTGTTATCTAAAACCACCTCATAGATGGCGACAGCAAAAAGCAAAGATCGTTTATTTCATAAAACTTATCACACAAAATCACATATTATATCATGCAAGTACAATCAATGTGGCAATCCGCGAAACAGGTAGCTCCGAGCCATGTGACCATGCAAGCACCGTCGCTATGAGCTCGGAGATTCCCTGATATTGACCGGTGGTGCAAACTTAACAACGTGATAACAGTGATAATGACGGGTAATAGTTATTTGTTTGGTTTGCTGAGAAATTGCATTTACTATTAAAAAAAATGAACGATTTATTGACGTATTATATTAATTAGTGTTATCTAAAACTACCTCATCGATGGCGACAGCAAAAAGCAAAGATCGTTTATTTCATAAAACTTATCACATATTATTATATTCATTTATAGAATTCCTAATGACAATGATGATAATAACAATGATTTAACCATGGATACTAATCAAATTAACAACACCCACGTGAAGGTGGTCTATAATAAACGCGTATAGGCCTAACATCACATTACTTATTATCGCCACACCCAACACCATGTATTCCGCGTCATCACCCACTCGTGTTTCATATCTCAGCAAACAGCTGATATTGGCCCGATGTTGTTTTAACCATTACAAAACTGAAATATTTGTGTATAAATTATGGAGACCAAATGTTCTTTTCAATTTGAAATCATCATACATGTTTTAGATAGGGAGCTCTTTGTGATTCATTTGAATACACATGTTATGGGTAATAGTCATGATAAAATAATATGTTTAGTCCTACAGTGCGGGGATTGACTTTAGACGTCAGAAACCTCAAAAGTCGATTAGACATTTACATTAAAAACAGCCTCATTCAGCTTTGGTTCCATGTAATAGATTTTACGCCTACATCAGGTTTTTATTACTGGACGCTTTTTTCGAAAATAATACGCAAGACGAAAACACACTTTTCGTATGGCATTGATGTGAAATAAGGGCTAGATGTACAAGTTGATCTATCACGATGACAACAAAATAATAAAGCAAACAGAACAAATTAAGTCACGCTTCTATTGGAAAACTCCAATGAAACGATTACATTTCCATATTTCTGTCATCATTCATCAAGGTGATATTTTTTTCATTTTCAACAGAAAATCCGACTGGTGAATTTGATCATGTGCACAAGCACGATATATCGACCCCCAATGTTACTACACTTTTGGCTTAACGTCTGCGACACAGTCCCAACATTAAAACAACATCAGATCAAATCGTCGTATTTCCTGAGAATGGAAATAAAATAATATCATTAGAAACGTTTAGGTGAAGCTTACTAATATTTAAAATGTTATATTTTAAACATTTCTGGGAAAATAGAATAAAACCATACGTATATGTGGCGATTGGACCCATAATAAACTCTTTAAACATACACGATGCATCAAAACATCATTTTGCATCTCTGAAGAATGACTTAGCCCAGCAGACACGAGACGTTGAATCAATGTGGGTTTAACGTTGGTCCAACGTCGTAGACGGTGGTGCAACGTTAAACCAATAATGATTCAACGTCTTTTGTCAGCTGGGAATTTTACAGAACAAACATGTTCATGGAACTGTTTTAATAAAAATATCTTTTTTCATTTAGCACAGGATTAACTCGTTTTCGTGAACTTATTTAAATTTGGCCACAAATTCAAGTCGGGCTTAGGGCTTAAATCAATAATTACACGCGTAAATACAGATCAGACTGTAGTTTTTTAAAAGTATTTAAACCATTGAAGCTCTGTGATCAGCTCTGTGATCAAATAAATAAATCACAAGACATTGTTTTAATATATTTGTTAAATCTCAAGCTGAATAAAAAAAAAGTAAATACCCAAGATTAAATATGTTTTAAGAGGGGTTTAATGCTGACACTGTTATTCGGTTTTCTAACTGGAATTAAATCACAGAAATGAAAGTAAGTGTCCTTTGAACATAATGTCAGCGTGGCATGGTCTCACTAGTAATCCGATGAGCGGTGTGCTGTCTATTTAGCATTACAAGATAATTGGATCTCCAAAGAACAGAAAGGACGACGTGAATAAGAGATAGATTTAAATGTCATGCCAGTCTAAAGTCTAAAGTAAATGTCAAACAGCAGAAATGGATCATTTCGTTGTTTGTGCACTTTAAAACTAGTCAACAACATTTGGTATAAACTCCCAAGGAACATGAAATATCACAATGTTAGATTAAGGTTGGCCTAAGGTCTACGACGCTAAACCAACATTAACAAGCCAGCATTGGTTGAACGTCTCATGGTTGTTGACGCAATGACGAAAGACGCCCGGGTGCGTTTATCCACGTGAATAATTATATTTTCATCAGAGCAGGCAGCCAAAGTGGAAATGGCAGAGAGCTGGTCCATATTGACCACACAGTGACCATAAAGTCCATCGTTACCATGGTCATTGAGCCCGCTTTCCTCATTCATGAGATAAAAGCAAACATAACCAAGTGACTCTCAGTGGGCGTGGCGCAGGCTTAGCATTGGCTCAATGTCGAGTACCTGCAGCCGTCGGGCAAGTATTGGGCTTGACCAACTAAGTTCTCAGCTAGAGAGCAATCTCTACAGCAACCAGGGATTTTTCTGAGTTTAGCCTTTGACCCTTACAACGCTAAAATGATTTGTGTGTAAACCATGGAGGCCAAAGTTGTTTTTAAATCTGAAATCATCATAAATGTCTTAAGTTAAATTTCACATTATTTGGTTTACAACTTGATCAATTTAAACAAAATTAAACTATCACGAGAAACCGTATCTCGATGACGCTACCCTCAATTTCAAGTGATTGGGCTAGTTTTAATTAGATAAATTGGCCATACAAGTTTTAAATTTTACACTATAAAGTCACGAACACGATAATTTAAATGAGATATACGAAGAATCAAGATTTTAAATAACGTGCGGCCTCCATTATTTCGGTACTGGCGGTACTCTAGGACCATTAATAAACTATTAGTTATTTTTTTATTTTTATTTAAATGGTGTCTGGATTGACCAAGGGTGACAAGACGAACAGAAAACTAATCGTCTCTGGCCGAATTCCTCGACAGGAAGAGCTAAATCTGGTTCATAATTGGTTCATGATAATGTTTTACCTGAAAGGTGCCTTACGTCATCTCATAGTGATTGCTATCCAGGTAAACCCTAAATTATGTAATTAGAGAATGAAACTTGAAGCCGTTGCGGGGTGCAATTGTGACTTGAACAAGGCTGTTCTAAATAGATGATCAGTAAGCTAAGGCAGATAGATCAACCTGATCTATATTTACTAAATGTAGACTTAATATCATTCCAATTCCAATAGAACATGAGAATATATTTATTGATTTCATATTATTGATAGCATGCGACAATTCACATTAAAAATATCTTTATAGCTCTTAATTAAAAAAAGTAGTAGGCGGAATGTTGTTGAACTAGATTAAAAATAGTAGTATATTAGCTCGTAAACTGTGTCACTTCCAGATGCCTGCAATGGACAGCTAATCGATTGTGTTGACATATGCTGATAACATATCAGATACAGACTTCATACACTGCTGTGAAAGCTATTATTAGCAAGGCGATCATTAGGCGTTATTTGCAATCCTTAAACAAGGTGTCGTCGTCAGCTGTTTGTACTCTTTTAGAGACACAGATGGATATCAACATACCATCATATCGGTGTGTATGTATGACTGTGTATGACATGAGTACGTGCCTGTGTGCATAGGTGTATGTAGGCGTGCACACGTGTAAATACTAAATATTATAATAATTATAAATGGCATAATACACTGCCAAAAATAGACACGAAAAATAGCATGATGTGTTACAAGGAAGTGTTTATCATGGCAAGATAGAAAACACAATAAGTAGCCAGGCCTAATAATAAAAGATATACACCATCTTGAATTGAATTGAAATTTAAAGTATTCTTTAAAGTATTCTTTGAATGTCGCAACAACGTTGTATGACCAGTGGGTTGATGTATAATTATGACACGTACAAGCAACAAAATAAAAATATTCAGCGGATTGACATGGTCCGGATTTTATGGTGGTCGCAGACGGTGGTCAACGTAGAACAACATTGAGTCAATTTCAAAAACACGAGATATATTGACCCAATGTTGAGGTAAGTTTGGGCCTGAGCGTCGAATACGGTGTTCCAGCTTTAAACCAACATTAGTTAGATGTATTGTGCTGTCTGGGAAGTCTTCTGTTTTCTATATAGGTAGATGTCTTTTTTGTGTGTGTGCTTGTCCCTTTTTACCATATAAATTATATTTTAATACATGGTATATTTTTCATTTTCGTTTGATTTATTTTCCCACAAAACGTTACAATTATTTTATTATTTAAAGCAAAAAACGAACGTGTGATATGTCGGTGCCCGATCTTTAGCTTGACTACACTCATACTGTTGTCTTTCACTACGAGACTTATGCATCAGTGCATTACGCACTTCATACTCTTCACTGCTTAGATTGTTTTTTTTTTGACGTTTCGGATAGATATTCGTACAAGAAAATACATAACGGCATCGTTGGGTACGGCGAGATGGGCTGATCCCAGCACTCGTCACCAAATCAAGCCCTCGCCTAACATTGCCTGAAGGCTCGGGCTTGATGTGGTGACTTGTGCTGAGATGAGCCCGTCTCACCTTCTCAACGATGCCGTATAGGCCTACATCTATAATCTCCATTTACCAAGTTAGGCGTACAATAATGACAACGAGATCATATATCCAACTCGCGTAGGCATACTCTGTTGTATAGCTCTGATGTAATCTATTCCATGATTATTCATATAATACGGTGGCAACATTTACTTCATTGTAATCTCTGGTGACACAATCAATGCAAACAGATGTGTGATGATTCTGGTGATGCAATAGGAATATCTCTTCACGTCAGTATATTGCTTATGAAAAGGCATCACTGTTCACGGCCTTATAACGCGGGGATTGACTTTAATCGCGTCAGATTCTGATGTCTAAAGTCTATCCCCGCATTGTAAGAATACAAAAATGTATAGTGGCCGTAGACCCATGACATAGGTATTCAAATGAAGCTGGAAGAGAAAACTAAGACATTTGTGGTGAATTCAATTTTAATCTCCATGGTTTATACAAAAATAAGGTTAACCCTTATATAGTGCTGTGATACTTCGATAAAACTAAGCTATAGAGACTAAAGTGTTATTCACTTTAAAAACTTTCTGAATGACATAATTATTTAGTTTAATTTTACTTCAGCTTTTACTACGATCGTTATAAATATTGTATTCCTTCAGTGCGGGGGATCGACTTTTGATGTCAAATTCGATCCCCGCACTGAAAGCGTCAATAGGAGGATATAGTTACACGGTTAACCCTTTAAGCCCTCACGATGCATTAAAACAACATTTTACATTGCTGAAAACAGAACTAATTTACCTACAACTGGGGGTTTTTGACTTAAAATTTCCATGAAACTGGTTTGCCAATACATTGTAATTTTCTTTAGTTTTTCACTGACTTCAAGTCATCTTCATCCACTACAAGTCGAGAATAGCGACAGCAATTCGCGGCTTGCAATGGATGAAGATGACAATGTTAAATTCAAGCTTGAAAGGGTAAAGCCAGCGTTATTAGCCTTCCCAAAAATACATTATTTTCTTTAGTTATGGTATTATTAAAAATAGCATGCCATTTCATATCGGTGATATTAATCTTCACTGTTGACGACTGGGATCTATGAGTTGCTATTTTTTTGCTCTTTTTCATATGAAATATTAGTTAAATGATAATCGCATTACAGATTTCTAATTTATTTACTGCAAAAATGATCAGACAGTTGATCATTTCGATCACTTATATTGCATGTGGAACTCGTGGTGAGTTGTGAAAATATAAAAACAAAACCGGGAATTAAGATAATTTAATCGTCAAGTCTATTGTCAGTTGCCAATAGGAAGTGGAAATTAAGAATATAATGTCAAGTCTTTTGTCTATCGTCTAGGTAGACCTGCTATAATAATCCAGCAATGTTGAACAATGTTTAAACGTGGGCTACCGTCTGCGCCGCTGGCCCAACACTAAACCACCGTCAATTCAAAGTCTCATTATTGCTTGGACAGGCACTGCTGCTAAAGTACAGTTAACGAATGTTTATTCTGACTGTCATGGCCAAACTATATTTGATGCGGAGTGCTTATTGAGAGCAGAGAAAGTAAAGCATGTATCTGAGAATACTGACAGACCAGTCTGACGGCTGTATTGATTGTGAGCATTTTGGCGCCGTCTGGCTCAGAACCATGATCCCGTGCATACATAAATATTATGCTATGCCGTGACACAGACTGATTTTCAGAATGAAAATACAGATTTTATGACTCTTTGGGGGACCTCAATCCTGAACTACAAGGATTTGAAATCAGACGCTGAGATCACAGTCATGATATGGACCAAGTATGGTATTCAACCCACGACCAATGAAAGAGTTGTTCAGCCTGTCACATGACGAGTTCAGCCGTCATTCAGTTATGTAAATGAGAGGGTATACTACCATACTTGGGCCCATGATTTTATATCTTTGTGTCTATTATCGACAATTAACAAATATATTTTACGTTGGCGTGCATACACATGTAATTTTTATCTTTATTGGGTGGAATTACGAATAAAGATAACCCACCTGGGCAATTACTTTAAAATATCCTGATCTATTGAAATAATATAAAATGCTTGACTTTAAAACCTTTGCGAGAGTGACTTAAATGTTATTGTTATGAAAACATAAATGGCTTATGTTCTTTGATTTCAGCTACGTCAGGTAGACACATGTAAAACACAGACAACCTACAAATATGGATATTCAAATGCCACTAGAGATATTATGTTATATCGCCTAAGTCAGCCAAAGCCTTACAAGATTTCCATTGTGTGTTGAATAAACATGATAAAACACAAATTTAAAATCAACCCTACGGACATGCATTTTATCTTGTGATTTGCGTCTGTAAACTGGGTTAATTAATGCGTTGTTGTGAAAGTAGAATAACAACGAGGCGGTCACCCAACACAGCTTCTGTATCCTGGGCACGGCGTCGTCACCATCACATTTCCTGTTTTCACATTTATTTGTCGTCTGTTTAGCACGGTCCGTTATGACAAAGGATCTCAATGATCATCAGGCAGGTGTTATGCACTGTTACCAGGGTGACTTAGATCACCAGCTTCTCATTGGTCGAGATCTCAATCTCGACCAATGAGAAGCTGGCGATCTAAAGCTCACCGCAGTGGAACAAGCCGCAAACTCCCGGACGACATCACCAGACTATCTGGTGTGGATAATTATGTAATATTTGATATAATGCCGTATCTCAGTCAGATATCGGTCAGTGCGTAATTGGCACTTGCACCGTGACCTACATATAGCATTCCAGGGGATCATGTGAATAACAGGATCAAGTTATGACGCATATATTATTATCATTACGTGACCGTGCAGTAGTTACAATCCCTAATTGTACGTGCCTTCTCATCAGCTTATCTTTCATATTTCTCCACAGCGACCGGTCTCCATAAAGTTCCACATAATTCAATAACCCATATTGTATGGAATTAGGCAGGCTGGTCTTGTAGGTCTGACATTCTACAAGTTTTTCTATTTCATGAATTGCATTCAAAATATACCATGTGGTGCTTAACCCCCACAGCAGGGGGATTCACTTTAGACGTCAGAATCTGATGTTTGTAGACGTCTCATTCTGACGTCTAAAGTCGATAGGTATTCAAAAAAAGCGGAAAGAGCTAACTAAGACATTTATGATGATTTCAAATTGAATAAATCCTTTTGGTCCCCATGGTTTATGTGAAAAGTATCAGCGCTTTAAGGGTTTAGTGTAAGAGGGCAGTGTAAACGGTTAAACACGTCAGCTCGCATGAAAGCGTCTGGATTGTTCAGTGACCACAAAGGTGTCAGCGCCGACAAGAAAAACCTCCCAATGGCATTCAACGATGTTGATCGAATAAAACCAGTCTCTTCATTGTCCATCAGGTAAATGCCCGTTCTGCATCGATGTAGTCCAATTTACATTCTACATTTGTCCTTCTCTGATTCCCCCATATAACTACATGTAGGCTATAAGCACACATGTGTATATATAATATTAATATTTAAAATTGCAGACTCAAAGCTGCACGATACAAAAATTAATCAATAAATATATTCCATTTTGCAAAAGTCTGGCAATTTTGTGATTTAAATTATAATTTAAAAATGATCAAATTGTCAATTAGTTCGTGATATTACGGGTGAGTTAACGCGTCATTCAGCCTAAAAATTAATAGAGTATCCCGGTGACGTTTGGTTTTTGAAATTAAAAAAATAAAATTGTATGCTATAGCTGTGAGTCTTGAGAGTGCCTTCTACACTATTCATTCAACGATTTATTTCGCACAGAATGAATAGTATATAATTATATTGTTTATATCACCGACCAATGTCACATCCAAGGTTTATATCTTGAGCATGTATTCCACCCTGGACTAATTTAAGTATATTGATCAGGAAAAAATATATGGTACCTCTGATATGATGGGTTATAACTAGAATAATCTAGCCCCGAGTTTCGCCAGAGCAGCAATGCTGGATTCAGCTTCGAAAACTGAAAAACTCCCCGTCTTTCTCCAGAGTTCCGGACACCATCCGTCTAAAGCTAATACTCCAGGGAAATCTAATGGGATCCTTAGTCCACTGGCTTATGTAGCAAATATGGATCTTGTGGGCATGGCGTGTTAGGGTTTGGAACCAGACATTTTTATTAAGTGACATTAGGTTTCAGGATATCATGTTGAATACGCGTAGGCTAAATAGGATAGCAATTAGCCCTTAAAGGGCGGGTATCGACTACAGACGTCAGAATATGACGTCTGTAGACGTCAGATTCTGAAGTCTAAAGTTGATCCTCGCACTGAAAAAATAAAACTTTTTGTAATGGCCGTAGACCCATAACATAGGTATTCAAATGAAGCAGAAAGATTTAGCTAAGATATCTATGGTGACACCAAATTTAAAAAACCCTCTGGTCTCCATGGTTATATTAAAATATTTCAGCACTTTAACCCTTTAACCGCCAAATTGTTCAGTCTGGATTTTCACCCACTTGAAGTTGTGTCTCGCTGACGCGATCCACAACTTCAAGTGAGTGAAAATTATTAAGAGTTTAAAAATGGAGGTCAACTGTTTTCAAATATTTCTGATTGATGTCATATTTTATCTTTACCATGTTCAAAAGGTGGTACATAATGTGCTAATAAAAAACGAAAACCTGAATATATGCGGCACTGGCGGGTAAAGGGTTAAGGATTAGACACCACGGCCATGCTCACCTGCGAGTGAAATAGAGGTGGAACCACCTAATCATGCTAATGGCTGGGGATTCACCCACATGATGGACTCTCTGACATTGAAAAATAGTCACTACTACAGATTTTTGGATTTGTACTTTTCAATGACAGGGAGTTTATCAGCTATTTGAATCCCCTGATACTAGGTGGCACCCATCTCTATCTCAATTGCAGGCGAGCGTGCTTACCACTGTACTGTCATACACGAAGAGTAGGGCATATTCACGCTTCACCCGTCGCTAAATTGCCGCATTGTACAGAAAGCGACGAGACAGAATTTTGGCGAATTCACCCGATTATGAGTATTGTACGTATCTAGACTACTTTTACTAAGACCAGAACCACCTTTGGTAGATTTATTTGCAGAGCAATCAGACCAGGTTCATATTACGGGGCTATTGCCTCTCCATCAACAGTTTTATTGCCCCTTATAAATTGTAGCCCGCTTATTAGGTATATATCACTTTGACATGGCATCGCTAGTCTCCTGTAATTATAAAACCACACGAACTATCAACACCATGAGAGTCCGCATAAATGAATAAATATAATACACCATGAATGCATTGTGGGTCGCGATGCACAGACACGCATTGTAGTGAGAAATCAATTACTTTTTTGGTGTAGACACAAGTACGAGATGCAAATCGTTAGGCACCACGTATTGCTAGAGAATTCCCCAGAAAATATTGAATTTAATTAACAATGTTTTTATTTTAAAAAGCTCTGAAAAAATCAGGACAATCACAACAGAAATGTTACCTGATTATTATATCAATAACTCAGCATGTTTTTGTAGCAATCATTAACCCTTAAAGTGCTAAAAATGTGTTCTTTCAACCATGAAGAACAAAGTTTTTTTTAAATCAGTATCAATGTCCTAGTTAGCTCCTCCAGCTTCCTGTCAATACCTATATTATGAGTCTACGGCCATTAGAAATAATTTTGCTCTTACAGTGCGGGGATCGACTTTAGACGTCAGATTCTGACCTCTGTAGACGTCAGAATCTGACGTCTAAAATCGATCACGCACTCTAAGGGCCAAATAGTTACTTGAAGATAAAATATCATAAAGCGACAGGCTCGTGAAAAGTCAGCTAAAATTCAGTTTAACTGGACGTTTCTATGCATTTGAGGACAGTTTTGTTGTAGGAGTCGACTACAATTTAATAATGAATATCAATCCAAAGATCATGAAATCAATCGTATCTGATAGAGCTGATATCATAAAGTGTAGATTATGCTGATATCAAACCAGATAACCCTGATGATGAAAAACAAGACAGGTACATCATGATCCTGGTAATGTGAATATGGTCTGTAGAATTATGCAACTATTTTACATATTCTGGTAAAGTCTGAAATGGTAGTGCCGATGATAATTAAATCCACTATCCACACAATTATTCCTGATAATTACCAGCATTGATTGAGGAAAAGAGCAAACAAATTGGGTGATAATTCCCAGGAAATTGCACCTCCTGCAACAACAACGCTCACCCGATGCTAGTCTAATGTGGCTCGGTCGCATGCGACGCCAGTCCAGCATCCAACCATCACTGGCGAAACGTGGTACTTGTTGTTAAGTGAATAGAATTAGCCATACAATTAGATGTACAATAACAAGAGAAAAAAATAAAACAAGAGGATTTGCCGGCAATACATTTTCCTGCTTTGAAGAAGCCTCCCTTGTTTTGGAGGTTGTAACGCTGCATTCAAATAAATCAGCAACATAACTATCATCTAAACAGTAATTTAGACAATTCAATACATGTATATGATCTCCATAGGACTCGATAAAAAGTTTTGATTACAGTATTCGTGCATTCGGGTCTTGTTTAATTTACAATAATTAAAGTATATTCATAGTATATTCGTATCTCGAACAGGAAATTGTGGGCGTTTTTTTAATTGAGATAACGTGAGACGGCAACCCTGATAAACTGATACAGGGCTACTAAACTGGTATGGTCACCTTGGCTATATCGAGGAGGTGATATACCTCATTGTTTATGCCATAGAGCTAAAAAAGACAAAAAGAAGACCCTAGTGCATATAAGAGTGTTTAATGGCTGTGTATAATCCACACAGTTAGAAGAACCTGAGGGGGGACATTCAGCCAACTAGTGTTTTTGTATCATGTGTTGTCTTCAACGGCAAGTGAGAATTAGCAAGAGGGGATGAGGCACAGAGCGTGGTATTGGAGACCTTAACTCTGAATCTGTTTTATTGATGTTGTTGTTGTTGTTTTTGTATGGATTTTCGTTTTAGGCTGAGCGTTGGAATAGAAAACCATTACTCAGTTAGTTGTCATTGTCTTTCCTTTTTCTTCTCTACTCTCCTCTTTCTCCATTTTTTTCTTTTTTTTGATCGAGCTAAGATGTGTAAGTAGAGTGTGATATAATGCATTCGCTTTCTTCTCTCTCTTCTCGTTCTTTTTTTTTTGCTCTTCGTTTATTCTTTCTTCTTTCCGTTCTTCCCCCCATTCTCTTCATCGTCTATAACCAGTCGTTTTGTTGACGTTATATTTATATTTATGTTGTTGTTGTTGTTGTTGTTGTAGACTGTGGGCCCAGAGGGTGCTATAATGCACCTTAGCTCTAGGCCATACAGTATACCGTATTCCAAGTAGACTTCACAAAAAACATTCTATTCAGAGCCACCACCAGCTTTTTCCCCGGCAAGGGCCGGCCGTGAGTACTGTGTAGATACTCATCAAGACGCGGGACAAGAGTCTGTCGTATGAAGATTGTCATCTTATTATAGGCGCTAATAAGATATGGAAAGATATAAGCCATGTGGTGCTTATAACTGTTTGTTAAAAAAAAAATGTAACAGGTCATACCAGTCAAAGGTAATACACATCCGCTCGCATGAAAGCACCTGGATTGTTCAGTGACCACAAAGGTGTTAGCACCGATACGAAAAACCTCCTCATGGCATTCAACGATGGTGACTAAAAAAACGTCTTTCTTTATTGTCTATCAGATGAAAAGTCGTGCAAGTAAATTGACCTTTCTGCCTCACAAAGTATCAACGTAATTCAATTTACATTCTACACACACACCCTTCTCTGTTTTGATATTTTGATGTTTTTGGTGAATTAACGCGTCATTCGCCTAAAATTAATATAGCATTCTTTTCATGCTAGGTGTCTTAAATGAACCTATACTATACAATTATATACATAGCTGTGAGTCTTGAAGCTGTCTTCTAAAATATTGATTCAACTATCAATAAACATACAAAGTATATAATTATTTTGTTTATACCACAGACCAATATAATATATACGTACATGTTTCGTAAATTGATCACATAATAAGCCCCGGACTGAGCTATTTTTGTCATGAATAAATAAAGGATGCTATTTGGTAAAAGAGCTAGATTAATATAGTGGCAAGGCGAACAGAGCAATACTGCTGGATGCTGCTCCAAAAACAGGGAATATCACCTGTCTTTCTCTTGAGCTCCAGAAACCATCTGTCGACTTGAATGCTAATACTTCAAGAATCCTCAAGGAGCCTCACATTCACCGGAAAAAAGCTGACAGTAGTCGTTCACTCTCAAAAAACAATGCCAGGGTTACAGCAAACACAAGACATTGTCGTAGACGGTGGGCCAACAGTGAACTTACATGGGCTCAACGTCTCGAATTTGTTAATGATGAACCACATCGCAATCTCAATCTCAATGTTTTTGGGAGCTAATCACGACCACGATCAGTTGTGTATTAGCTTTGTAAATTGTACATTTTTCAAATGACAAAACGACAAAATGACAAACGATCAACAGGCTTAAAAAAATCCCACGATTTGACAAATCTACATAATTTTCCTTCTCTTGAAGTTCTCTTGAACAGTTGAAGAGATGGCAGGGATCGCGCAAGTGAGACACAGTCAAGGAGCAAAAGACACAAACGCGAGCGCGAGAGCGTTTGGGCAACAATCGCGTGCCTATTCACACACAAACGCGACGACCGCCGCGACGCCCAACGCAACAAAACAGTTTTGAAAAAAGATCGCGTGGCCTATCGCCTATCTTACGTAGACGTCAGACTCTGACTTTTAAAGTCGATCCCCACACTGCAAGAATTAAATATTTATAATGGCCGTAGACCTATCATATAGGTATACAAATAAAGCAGAAAGATATAACTGAGACAATTATGATGATTTAAAATGGATAAAAACCTTTTGCATTCTGACCTCAGAGATTATATGCCTGATACCACACGCTCATATCGCCGTATGTACGCATGGCGATTGACCAGATTTATCAGCTGTTAGTGAGCGTTACCACGTGAGTTTATAACCCTTCCTATAACCACGGAACTATTTTGGTGTTCACTTCCACTCATTATTTATCCTTTCTTAAATATTTAAATTGCTCAAAATGAGCAGTTTCTGTCAAAACATGGCGTGCGGTTACCGAGAGAGAGCGGGGTTGACCTGAGTGACATCTATGTGTGGAGAATGAACCCTTTGGTGTCCATGGTTTATACAAACATAATATAGCGCTTTAAAGGTTAAATTTGACACCAGCTCCCTTATTTTGTTCAGACTCTAAACAGGAACAGGTGACACAAGTTCTGAAGGAGTGTACAACTGCATGTGATGAGGAAATGAATGGCCGAATCTCTTCTATTATTTCTGAATGATTTGAACAGTTTTTATTTAGAATACTATCTGAAGTAGCAATATGGTATCAGATGTAGTTCTGCATTTTCCTAACCATTGAATGGATTGGAACACTACACCAAAGCGATAGCCAGTATTTGGTCTAGCTTGGATTAGAACCTAGTATTACCAGATTTTTATTCCACAGTTGAATTACTAAATTAGCCGCAGTGGAAGACACTGCTGTGTGGAATATCACGATTTATTACACATAGACTGCTCTCCCAGCAATCACAAGACGTTGAACCGATGCTGCATCTTGTCATATCACCTTTAACACTGCTCTCAGGATGAATTAACGAATGATCTAGGGTTTAAGCCACTTTTATGTACATAAATATATGCTAAGGAGAACCTACTGGGGATGGTGCGATAAATGCGATGACACTGTCCTCCAGACACATGATTCGAAATTCGAGCCCTGATGATCTGAGGCCGAGCACGCTATCTTTCTGTCACAAAGGCCCCCCACAATACTGCACCTTTACGAGTAAACAAGGAAGAAACATTTTGTTTCTTTTAAACTTGAATGCTAGAGTGGGGGACGAGCTCGCAATCTCTGACTTTCCAAGCAGGCTGCTCTAACCACCGCACAAGGGCTACCACTAGCCTAAGGATAGCATGTCAAATAAGCATACAGGTAAATGGCCTGGTGCTTAGAGCAGTTCTAGGCTCCCATACACCGCAAGGACTGTCCCAGATTGTTTAAGATGCGACGATAATCTTAAAAAATCGGTGTGGTGTGTCCACTCCCACGACTATGATTTCGTGGATTTCCTTCGCGTCGGAAGCTGTCGTTAAGACTGAACATGTTCAGTCTTAGTCATGGCCTGTCTTAGCCGTCGGGTTGTGGCATGTCCTACGACGCGATCCTTATGTCTCAATATTGCTTCCGGAACACCCATTGGGGGCCTACACGGTCACCACTAGGATCGCTGCTATAGCTTAGGACGCCAAGTGGGTAACAGTCTTTCTGGTGTGACATGCTGCCGTGGTAGAACTAGTGTGTCTGCGATTTTCTAAAAACTGCCATGACGGTTGCGTTTTAACCCTTGTCCTGCTGAATTGGTTGTATTGTATTTTTCGTCATTTGAAGCTGGAATTGCTAACGCAATTTCCAGCTTCAAATGACGAAAAATATTTATATTTTTTGAAAATAGACATCTTTTAAATTGAATTCTTTACCTAATTGAGCATCTACCACAAACCATATTATCCATTTTCAGTGGCATATTATTTGGCTTAAAATCTGCTTGAAACCGTAGATATCCGGGCGTAGCAGGACAAGAGTTAAGCAATGGTGGGGATCCTTCGAGGTGTGTTGGAGCCTTTAGGCGCCTGTGATGCGGCATAGGGGATTGCCTGGGAGTGGATACAAATTTCACGCACATTGTAAAAAATATCTTGAAGATGATGGTGTTTCAATTTTAATTGGACATGCCTTAATACTCTTTTGTTGTCCATACAATATCTGCTATTGTGACCCATCAAGTTTGAAGACATGCAATCTCTGCGAAAATCGCAGACAAATATCGACTAAATTAACAAAAAAACATGGATATTCACACAGAACAATGTGAAGCCGAGAATGAATATGAATATTGCTTTACGTCGCTTTCTGCACGATCATAACAATATCGCGACAGAAGGAAGCGCGAAGCCGGGATTATGCCCTACTCTTACTTCGAATGACTTCAAGGGTACTTCAAAGTGCACAGCATCATAGGCAGCACTGTACACTCCATGCCTTTGAACAGTTTGGAGCACTGTATATGCACAGCCACGATGACAAATATCCTTCTCAACCGGGATTCGAGCCTGGTTCCCCAAGGCTACATTAGCTCCAGTCGATACGAATGAGCCGTGAAGCCGAGCAGAAAAAAAACATTTTCAATTACACCTTCCAGTGAAGTATTATTGTGAGACACATCATCAATACAATCAGTTTTGGGACAAAAAAGAGTCGCATTCATTTGATGAATGAATAGATGATTGGATGAGTGAATGATTAATAAATGAATGAATGAATGAATGAATGAATGAATAAATGAATGAATGAATGAATGAATGAATGAATGAATGAATAAATGAATGAATGAATGAATGAATGAATGAATGAATGAATGAATGAATGAATGAATGAATGAATGAATGAAGGAATGAATAAATGAATGAATGAATGAATGAATGAATGAATGAATGAATGAATGAATGAATTAATTAATTAATTAATTAATTAATTAATTAATTAATTAATTAATTAATTAATTAATTAATTAATTAATTAATTAATTAATTAATTAATTAATTAATAGATGAATAAATGAATGAATGAATGAATGAATGAATGAATGAATGAATGAATAAATGAATGAATGAATGATTGAATGAATAAACGAATGAATGAATGAATGAATGAATGAATGAATGAATGAATGAATAAATGAATGAATGAATGAATGAATGAATGAATGAATGAATGAATGAATGAATGAATGAATGAATGAATGAATGAATGAATAAATAAATAAATGAATAAATGATTGATTGAATGAATGAATGAATGAATGAATGAATGAATGAATGAATGAATGAATGAATGAATGAATGAATGAATGAATGAATGAATGAATGAATGAATGAATGAATGAATGAATGAATGAATGAATGAATGAATGAATGAATGAATGAATGAGGCTTGATGCCTCTTGTATACAGATATAGACGGCTGGCTACATTGGGCCAGGAGAATCTTTAGATGATAACCGAGATGATAACCAGATCACACTGTCCTCTATATAGTAGACACAAGACTCCAACTTTGTAACCCGCAATACAAAATTTTTACAAGAGGATAGAAAAGATATATATATATATATTTTTACCATGAATACCGGAAAACTAGGAAACGCCGGCGTGACAGGCGGTAGAGCCAACCACTGCACCGATACCACAGCCATTCGAGTAGTGCTAGATAATTAAAGCTCGAATCTCGAGTCACATTGTGCAGAACGCGACCAAGCACAATAATAATGACGAATTCATCCAGGGCCCTCTGCCCGACCTGAAGCATTGTGTGTCTAGACTACTTTTCCCAAGATTAAAACCACCTCAAGTAGATTTATTTGCAGAGCAATCAGATCATGTTCATATTGCGGGTTATTGCCTCTCCATCAACAGCTGTATTGTCCTAGTAAATTCTAGCGTTCGACATTGGATTTGGCATCGCTAGTCTTCGACCCTGTGCGTACAAACCACACGAAATATAAAATAAACAGATTATTTAGGAAAAAAACGGTCCTGATGTATTCCCATACATCTGTCAAGTTTTTAATGCATGTGATGGAAGGGTGAGTGTATGTGTCGATTGAAATAGTAGAGAATATCGTAACCAAAGATCAGGAAATTAAGCTGGTATAAAGGCTTGACTGATATGAAACCATGGATAATCATGACGATGAAAAACAAGTTGTAAGTAGGCATACATCATGACGTTGTGGACGTGTCCTGCTGCATTATATAATTATCAAACATAATTCTGAGCAGCGTGCTGTATATATATATATAGCTGAGTCACGATATAATAAATATAATTCGAAAAAATCATCTGTATTGATTGATAAATTGTGGGATATAACTGGGTTATTATCTCCTGGCTGCGTCCATAGGCATAACACAATCAGATATAAATGACGTAGTTTTAGTAGTTTTGGTGATTTACAAAAATACGTGTGCCCAGCCAGCACGAAATCAATGCGCCAGGAAATAGGCCTCTCAATCCTTTATTAAAGGGACGTTATAATTATGTTGAAATTTCAATTTTGTATTTTTTTGATCTACTGATCTCAACTGCAAATACTAAAATAAATCATAAAAAACTCAAATGCACTGAAAAATACTAAATTGCTTTAATTTCCAAGACGTATATTGCCACGTAAACAAACGTCTGTACATTATACAGCACTTTATACCACAAATAAACACCGTCGCAGACGGCGTGATCAAAGCGTGCATCACCACTGATTACAAGGCTGATAAATGGTGTGAGTACGAGAAAGAGTGGGGAATCCCCTGTAGCACAGATTGTCTGTCCAATGCTGGGCCGACGGCATCAACATTTGGCCTATTGCTGTGCTAACATTCAACCAGCCTTTAGGTGTACAAATAGTTTCTTTATGTTTTCTCTGAATTCTTATAAATGTTGATAGAAAAATGTTCTTAAAAAGCTAAAAAAAATGGCAAAAATTGAAATCATGATCTGCTGGATAAACTACTTTTTTACAAAATAAAAATCGATGCTCTCCTACGGGGCAGCTTCAAATCCTAACAATCCATCATATTGCATCTCTGAAGAATGGCTTAATTCCCCTATACCTAGGGGTTTCAGACCTAAAAATGTCATGAATCTGTATCAATAATAGCAATATATGTTTTTATTTGTCACCCAATTAGGTCATCTTCATACACCACAAATCGAGAATTGCGACAGTAATTCGCGGCTTGTAGGCCTAGTGAATTAAGATGACAATGGTAAATTCAGGCCTAAAAGGGTTAACACCGACTTTAGACGTCAGAATCTGACGTCTATTGACGTCAGCATCTGACGTCTAAAGTCGATTCCAGCACTTAAAGAGTAAAATATTTACAATGGCCATATTATAGGTATTCAAATAAAGCGAAAGAGCTAACTAAGACATTTATCAGGTACGGTCCAGCCATTTATAGATGGCCGCCCATTAATAAACGACCGTGCATTTAAAACCACTCACAGTCTCTGAGCCCCACGAAACGACATCACTGCACGATGTCCTAGTGTATACGGCACAGGCGGTCACCCATCCACTTATGAACCGGGCGCGACGCTGCTTAACTTCAGTGATCGAGCCGACACCGATGAGACAACGCCGTATTCCGTACACAAAACAACAAAATTGTCGATTATTATGTATATATTGATAATTATATATATTTATATATCGCCCGCCCGTTAATAAACGATCGGGTGTTTATAAACACTCGCCGGAAGTGCGCCGCGGCGATCGCTTAATAACAACCGGTCCTTTACCTCCTTATGATGACTGCAAATTTGTAAAATCTTTGGTCTCTTGTTTTATATAAAATATTTCAGCACTTTAGGGGCTAAAGCAATTTTAAACATCCCTAGAAACTGACTAAATATTCTGCACCCAATGGGTTTGAAACAAGCATTTTCATTAAGCTGTTTTGAATGATACATGGTAAATTTATTTAAATTTGTCAACCATTTGATGGCGTCTTTACCCACTACAAGTCGAGATTATCATGACAGCGATTCGCAGCTTGTGATTGATTATTTTTTCTTCCCAGCATTTGCCGCCCAAAGACAAGCACTTATAGAGAGTCTGACTGAGTTACTTCCTATGGATGTAGTGCAAAATAAACAGTCATTGTTAAATATTCTTGTATACGGTTCAGATAATATCCCTGAAGTTACAAATTTTAACATATTTTCTCTTTTATAAACGTACATAAGTAGTTGAAAACGCTTTTCCACCTGAATTTTTATAGTTACTACTTTTTGTTTTTTTATTGTATCTTTAATTAACTCATTCTCACCTAATAAATATCATATTCATGTAGTGCTTCTGTATTTTTTTTCTATGTCTGCTGTTAAATATTGTATTTGTTATTATTAATAATATGACTGGAGGGTGACCAGACGGCGGGAAGCCATATTGACACATGTGATATTTCAGGAGATGACATAATAATGCCACCACTTTACTGAATGGTTTGAGTTGGTTTAGACATTCACGTCAGATGTAAATTATATTTATATACAATAACCCCCACAACGCTCAAATATTGTTGTGTAAGCCATGGAAACAAAAGCGGTTTTTCAATTTGAAATATTCATAAATGTCTTAGTTATCTCTTTCTGCCTCAATTGAATACCTATGTTATGGGTCTATGGCCATTGGGAATATTTGAATTCTTCTAGTGCGAAGACCGTCTTCATTAGAGACGTCAGATTCTGACGTATAAAGACGGTCCCCGCATTGAAAGGATTAATATGTATTACACACGTAATTGCACACAATGAATATAGTAAACTATTTTTTTCTTAATTCAGCGGATTCCCTGGAGCAGTAATTTTGGGAGAGATACATTGTATGGATAGATTAATTGAACCAGCATGGCTTTAACGTTTTGTCTGTACTGGATAGCACCCCCTTAGCCCCTCCATTGCGGTGACCGACTTCAGAAGTCAGAACATGACGTCTATATAGGGGCCTACGTCAGATTTTGTCGTCTAATGTGGATCCCAGGCCGCACTGATAGAGTATATTATTCAGAGGATAATGGTCGTAGACCCATAACATAGGTATTCAATTCAAGCGGAAGGAGTTAACTACTATGGTGATTCCGAATTGAAAAAGCCTCTGATTTCTTTTTTTTATATTATAGGAATATTTCAGCGCTTTAACCCTTTAACTGCCGGTGCCGCATATTTTTGGGTTTTCTTTTTTTATTAGCACATCAAGTACCACATTTTAAATATGTTGAAGAACAAATGTGATATCAACCAGCAAGATTTGAAAAGAGTTAAACTCTATTTTGTCAAATCTGAATAATTTTCACTCACTTGAAGTCGTGGATCGCATCAGCGAGACACAATTTCAAGTGGGTGAAAATTCAAATTGAATAATTTGGCGGTTAAAGGGTTAATGGTTAAGCTTGGTTCTCACTACTAGATTTTTGTTTGATCAGGCATCAGAATCTGATAGTAAAAGCTCCAAAAACTGCTATCATGTTCCTATTATTTTTGTCGTATCGAAATCCCTGCCAATCACAATGAAGAGTTTTTTCACGTGATTTGCACAACATTGCCTCGCCTATAAAATCACCATAAAAAACCGCTAGAGCTTGATTTGACTATTTTTTGGCTGGAAAAGGAATGTATGTGGCAGCGTATACGTTATACGTTAAAAGACAAGGGCCAGAGGCAACCTGTCGTACAAAAAGGCCCAAGTCTCGTATTCTACCTCCTAATTTAAATAACAACTGAATAACGGCTGTGATTGGCCAATCTCGCCATGTGACAGACTGAATCACTCTCCGATTGGTCGGGGGTAGAATACAAGACTTGGACCGTTATGTCTAACTAATATAATTCACAGAAAATATGAACACATAAAGTAGGCTTAAAATTACAAAATTGGAAGTATATTCAAACCTTCACCATGGTAATCTATCGCTGTTCTCAGAGTGAGAACAATAATGCCAAATATTTGAGCTAAATATCTGGAGTTTTGAAAGCTTCTTTCTGATCATATAAATCTGCTCATATATTGTTTGATCAAAACTATTCTGATGTAGGCTTAGATATAAATGTGAATGTGTATATAAAGCGCACTTTAACGTGCCGAAGATAATTGTTCTTTTACATACATACGACCTATCTGCAATCAACACATACAAGTTATATTTACAGTTATTAAAAATATTGAAATCAGCACCCTTATCATTGGACCATATTGTAGCTGTGCTACCACAACCCATGCAAACACCATAGGTAAATGGGGCTCATCCGGAACAGCAACGGTCAGATCTCTATCCATATCATATTTTACTGGCACAATTAAAATACATTGCTGACTTGTTTGTCGTAAATATATTTTTGTATACATATATAAGTCAGAGCTAATTTGGTAAACTATGCATGATTCCTACACTTAAAATTAACTCAGGCGACATAACGTTGGAATTCAGCGTATGCCTGGAGGGATATGTATTTTATTACATTAAGATTAAAATATTCAAATTAAGTTACCTTTTTTCCACATTTGTCAAATCAATACAAGTGTCATGTTTTAACATGTTTAAGTGGGGGTTGTTCGTGTCGTTGTCTAATTTCTATCACTGTTGTAATATAAAGACGTGCATGTACGTCATTAGTGGATGCAAAACCACACAGTCTGAGGAAGCTGAAGAATCTAATTATGAGCCGTTCAGATTTAATTGGCTAGTTAAATCTGTTGTAGTTTAATTATTAGCGTAGTTTCAGTTGTGTCCATCTAGTTCGATCAAGCTGGGAGTGCCCAGTGCTGCAATGAACTGTGCACATTTCTTGGCGGTTGAAGATGGTTCTGTCCAACTTGCTGTGAGCAGCTGTAAGTTAGCATAGTTTGAAAAGAGACATATAAAAGTAACTACGTATAGGATAAAGCTCTACATTCCTAGCTGTGGAAAAGACCGAGGCCGAAGGCCGGAGCCTTTTCCAGAGCTAAGAATGTAGAGCTCCTGACTTAAAACACATCCGACCATAATCATGATAATGAGGATCCCTCATAATCAACTCCGTATATGATAAAGCTCGGTCACAACCCTAGCCGGCTTACCATAATAATTGGTCCATATTTGATCAACAATAACTATCCATTCCCGGCTTAGACCGAATAATGTTGTAGCTTAATGTAGTGATGTGTTTTAATCTAGAAAAATGTAGGCTACTTGTCATTTGCAATGCCACATGGTGCATAAAGCGACGAACCAAAATGTTGACGCATTCAGTCACTGACCTCAACCCGACCAGAAATAGGCCTATTTTTGTGTGTCTAGACAACTTTTGGAAAGAACAAAACCACCTCAAGTAGATTAGTAGATTTATTTGCAGAGCAACCAGATCAGGTTCATTTTAATGTCTCAATTTTGTCAGGCGCCCCACCCTCTGGCCATTCCATCTAGATCATGCCCACTCTGTATGATAATTTCGTTAGAACGTAACTTGACTGAATCATTCTAAATGACGCCCTGTGATTGGTCAGAATGGAGTAAAATACTTGGGCCACGCAATCAATATTTATCACTTTCACAAGGAATTTCACGGAGGATGTAGTCTAACATTTTAATGTTGGCCCGCACTGTTTACATGTAGAATGGTGTTTTAATACAAAACCTAGCTCAACACTAAACCTCAAATAGCTAAAATATTTTGTAAAAATCATGGAGACCAAAGGGTTTTTTTCAATTTTAAATAATATATGTCTTAGTTAACTCCCTCTGCTTCATTTGAATACTTATGTCATGGGTATATGGTCATTATAAATATATTTACGTTAACAGTGCGGGATCGACTTTAGATGTCAGCATCTGACGTCTAAGAACTTGAATTTTCACCCACTTTCAAGACATTTATGTGTTCCACTTAATTTGAGAGCAAACATTTGCAAATGTTGATGTTCATGCACACATTATATTCCCCATGACCATGATAAGATTTGATTGGCAAATACAATAATTTAAAAGGTACTTCAGTCGTAATAGGCGCTTTAAGAGTTCAGACAACGTTAAATGAACGATTTAGAGACACGCGCCACTGACCTGTTGTTTTCTTTAACATAAAAACAACGTTTGGATTGATGTGGCGAGTTTGCTGGGTTTTCGTGGCACCGTTAACCCAGCAGATAAGTCTGTCGTCTATAAATGAAATCTATGTGGAAATAAGTACCTCACAAACCGAACAAACTCTTTCGTTGTATGTCGGGGAATTCCTTTAGTGGCCTATCCAATAACGTCAAATAAACGTACAAATCCAACAGCATCAGTTATTCATGGGGTCGTTTACCTCAATATCAAATACCATCATGACCATCAAACATAATAATGGGATGTTTCAGGGAGCTTCAGCAATGTGAATTATATCTATCAGACATAATGTATAGGCTATAATCATCATGCATCAAGCAACATCGGTATAACAGCAACAACCTTGTCAACAACAACAGCAGCATCATCAATAGTGGCAGCAGCAGCAACGGCAGCAGCAGCACTAGCTACAGCAGCAAATGTTTTCATTATGTTCGAGTTTTCAGAAATGGTAATATTGTCAAGGAAAGACAAGCCAGGAAAAAGTAGGGAATGTGTTTGTATTTTTTTGTGTGGGGACCCTAATTACACAGTTCCTCAATTTCCTCAAAATTGTAAATAAAGACTTAAAAAACAATGACAGATATGAGGCCGAACTCAGCCGCAAGACAATCTTTACTTTAATCTATGCGATTTCACATAATCACAGACCTGACCTCCTGAGACATCAGTGGGAAATGAAAAACTTTTTTCATGCTATCAAATCATAGGCATCATCGAGCCAGTGAGACAGATACCACATTATCTACATCATGTAGACCTACCCTGCTGAGAAAAAAGGATCTTGTTCGAGAAAACCTCAGCAGGCTATTTGACTGTAGAATAGTTCACAATCATGGACAACCTTTGCAATGATAACTTGTCTAAAATACAAAACACACCAAAGCACAAAACACACCAAAGCGAAATCTCGCGAGATTTAGCGTATGTTATCATATTGCCACAACATACCAGCTCATAGGCGTAGGCGAGCGCGATGAACGATAATTTTCAAAATTGTTACATTTCTGTCCCGCCGGTTTTCACGGAGGTTGTCATGCATCACATGGCGCGATGATATTTGTGCCGCGTTTGTATGTGGACAGCCTTTCACGCCAGTGTTCGGGGTTTGGTTCCCGGTATCGGCGGTTTGAAAGAAACAAAAATGTTTCTTCCCCATCCACGTGTGAAAGTCAGTATTGTGGGGAGCCTCCGTGACCGAGAGGTAGCGTACTCGGCCTCAGACCGCCAGCGTTCGAATTTCGAATCTTGTGTCTGCAGGACAGTGTCATCTCAATCATTTCACCATCCTCAGGAGGTTCTCCTGGCCCAGTTTAGCCTATATGTACACAAAGGTGGCCTAAAGCCCGATTCATTTCATTTTTGTATGTGGACAGTCACGCGATTTTGGCGTCTGTCATTGCGTCACTCGTCGCATGCATAATGGCACTCGTGTTCGCTCTAGCCACGGTGTGTTTTGACTTCGTTATGATAGCAATAATTATTCATGAATATTTTATAATTCCGGTACCCTAAAAACAAACGCAAAACAAACCAACGCGAACGCGAGCGCGATTTTCACGCGACCAGAGACGAAATTCGCGAAATTTGCGTGTGTCCACACACCAACACGAATACCAACGCGACATGTGAGATGTTATTCCCTGTTGCAAGGTTAGATTGTGGTAGTGACGCGAAAACCGGCGCGACGTAACAGTGTAACAGTTTTGAACATTTTAGCGTTTCCCTTTGAGCTCGCCTTTGCCTATACGCGCTGGTATGTTTTGGCAATGATAACGGTTTGATAACCAACGCCAAATCGCCTGAGAATTCGTGCGCCATTTCGCGTTGGTCTGTTTTGCGCTTTATAAGCAAGACTGTGATAGCCGATGTATCACCGAAAGTTGGCTCAATGCTGGAGCAAAGACTTGCATTTACAGAATGTTGGTCTAATTTGGCCAGCACCCGCTCTGGGGACACGATCGTGCAGACTTAGAGCAGGTGCTCCTACAATTACTTCCACCCATTTACCGAATGCAACGTCGAATGAAATTCGTCCTTGACCTTTCACCAACGTCCTTCTCAGCATCTACATAATTAATAAGACAGAGACTCCGAGTGACAGCGCTCATAAATTAATTTAAAATCCTTTTGTAGTAGATAACCTTTTGTCATTGACTTTTTGAAATGAAGACTTCAAACATAGATGAAATAAAACGTGGATTTGTAATATTCAGCACATATTGTAATAAACATTCTACGGATTTCATGTCGTAAAATCTACAAACAGATTTTTATTATTTGTTGTCATTTCTTGTGGATTTAAATTTGATTAATTACCATTCTGCAAACCACCGTTTTATCGCTTTTTTATTTTTCATAAAAAAAACAGATCTAGAAGTTTAGTGCAAAAGCGCCCAATGTGCTACAGCATTTTGTAACCTGGTTCTATATTTTGCCCGGTAGTTGCCTCGTATATGCTGGTCACTATTGACATCTGTGGTATGTTTAACGCCTCCTGAACGTATTGTAAGCATACTGGGTTTATATTGTTAATTAGATAAGCCTTAATATACCCGTGAGCGGTCTTAAAATGCTAGAATGACTCATGTATGACTTATTATGCATGATTTATAAAAGTGGTGATCTTAAGCACATAATGTAATAATTATATTATACAGATAGATATATCATATTGACGACCGTTTCAGAAAAATGCTGATACATGTACATATCACAATATTTTATAATCTACGATGCATATTTTTAAAATAGCATGTACACTAAAACATTGCTATTTTAAACACTGGATATCACGTTGCCATACATGATAAGTATGCCAACACATGTAAACAGTGAAAAGCTTGTACGTACAAGATAGCAATTCGGCTACCTTCTACGTACTATGATCTTGTACAAGCAAGATAGATATTTGAATACCGTATAAGTACAGTATACTTACTATCTTGCACATACAAGGTAGCAATTCGGCTATCTTGTATGTACAAGGTAGCCGAATTGATATCTTGTACGTACAAAATAGTATCTTCTACGTACAAGGTAGCCAAATTGCTATATTGTACGTACATTGTACAAGATACTATCTTGTACGTGCAAGATAACCCGTGAATTTTTTTAATGCATGTCGTCTCCAGAGCTTTGTATATAAGTGATCAGACGTATGTCAGAAAACGTTTGACATTTTAATTGTCCAATTAGTGTGCTACTATACGTGACAATAGAGAGAGAAGCTAATGGCACTGAGATATACCAAGATTAGTATCATCTATATTATGAGAGAGATATGAGCTTAGTATCTGGTCGCTCTCTCCACATATACTAGTAGATTGTGCTGCTTTTTGTTTTGGTCTCCCGACCATCAGTTTGTCGCTGGAAGCGCTTTATAGTGGAATAGGTCTACAAGGGGTGATAAATCGGAGTACTGGCCTGCACGTGGACCATGCAGACGCTACACATCTGTTGCGAAATGAGGGGCTTCCAGACATAAAGCTGGGTGATTACCGCTCAAATCTCACGCCACGATACCACAACGAGATGACGCAATCTACAGCTTGACATAGTATATAGGCCTACTGAGATAGATAGACAGCTATACATCATGCTTTACCTGACCTAGACCTGAACGCTTTACAAGTATTGTGAACGTGAGTAGGCTGAGTGATGAGTTATTATTATTAGATATTTGCCAATGTGTGTCTTAACCGTTACTACGCTGAAATATTGTTGTCTAAATCATGGAGACCAACGTTTTTTTTCCAAATTGAAGTCATCATAAATTTCGCGTTAGTTTCTTCAACTTCATTCGAAAACATTTTATGGGTCTAAGGTTAATATAATTATTTTAATTCTTTCAGTGCGGAGGCTGCCTTCAGATGTCAGAATCTGACGTCTAAAGACGGTCCTCGCACTGAAAGTGTTAAGCTGTGACATTGTATTTAACATGGTATCGCATTTTCTGTGTGTAGAAAATATATTTTATATTTGATTTGTGAACTTTTAAATTGACAATACAAATTTACTCTCATGTAAATATTTTTTACAGTTTTTCGTCCAAAAAGTGATTTATTTCTAGATAATGCTAACAATTCTCACAAAGAAATTTTAGTATGAAACCAGAACTTAATCGGACCAATAGTTAAGTATGTTGCCGCTACGAATCGGGATAAAAACTAGCTGGCTGGCAAAGTCATCATATTGATCATGGTATCCACCGTGGGGCGCCCAAGTATGGTATTCTAACCCCTAATGATGAATAACAGCTAAATGACGGCGACGTTTGGCTGATCTCGTCATGTGATACGCTGTAGCCTGACGGATGTATACATATCAGACTCAATCACCTTTTAAAATAATAGTCTGGTATTCTAGCCCAGGATGCGTCATATAAAGTTATAAATAACGAAGTGGGTGTGGTTTAGAGTAGGGTAGGCCTACTATAGGCTTACTTCAACCAGCCACTGAAAAGCTACCCTTCGCCAGTGTGTCAATCAGCGATGGCCAATTAGCCACCGGCTTACTAATTACCTACACGAAATTGATTAGTATACACTAATACAATAATATACTAAGGATTTTTTTGAGCAAGCTCAGATCCATGCGCCCCCTTTTTAAATGCTAGATATCCGCCTCTGAATCTACAGGTTACTGTGTGGTGATCACAAGCCGGACTGCTTCCCAGCACACACAAGACGTTGAATCAGTGTTGGTTTAACGTTGGTTCAGCGTCTTAGACGGTGGATCAACGTTGAACAAACAACGATTCAAGAGTCTTGTGTCGTGTGGATTACAATGTCACAATTTGTTACCATGGTTACGTGTCCTTTTATCAGCCAAACAGGACATTTGGAGTCAATGGGAGTGAGAATTATCAGAAATAGATAAATTTATCTATTTCTGGTATTATGCATGCGATTCGGTTTTAGGACTTACTAATATTTAAACAAATTCTGTATTCACATTACACCACTCTAAAAACGCCTTTTTAATGTTGTTTGTCATAAGTGCCCTATTGTGAACACAAGAGTCTGTAGTTTATATCATAGAGTACATAATTTGTTAAATTACAGACGGTACTCAAATCGTTTCTTTTCTAACACCGATACTGATTGGCTAATGTGTTATTCTCGTCACTATGACAAAATAATGGATGTTTATTGGCAATTACCACACAAGATATCGTCCATTATTAAGTAGATGTGGAGAGATATACGTGTGTCTTTAATCTTGCTGGACCAGTTGCGATACTCTGTATTTATCCATCTGCTTCATCATAGATTCCTTGATTATACGCTAGAGGTCAAACATTCCCATCACTCCAATTTGGAGTTGACAAGTACACCGTTTATGCATGATAGCCTTTGGTATTTTACTGAATACTGTATTAATGTATTGGCACAGACTGATCATAGAGTCTCAACTCTATGGTCTGAAAGTGTATAATCACTTATGGACGAAGCAGATATTAAAACTGATTAATGTAGCACATTTAGTTCAAAATATGTGGTTAAGTTATATGCAACGTTGACAACACTACACCTGGTCCAAAATCAATCAATCAATCAATCAATCAATCAATCAATCAATCAATCAATCAATCAATCAATCAATCAATCAATCAATCAATCAATCAATCAATCAATCAATCAATCAATCAATCAATCAATCAATCAATCAATCAATCAATCAATCAATCAATCAATCAATCAATCAATCAATCAATCAATCAATCAATCAATCAATCAATCGAATGAAATAAACCAAAATAAATGGAAGACTACATTTCGGACTTCATAGTCTTGATCTGATGTGACATGGGCACCAAAGCCCATGTACATGGTCTTTGTGGGCACTATGATCCAATCACACCAGTAATGTATGGAGGGCAGTTTTATCTGATTCATCTCACCATCCTCAGGAGCACAGTTCAGCCTGTACGGGGATAAAAGTGACCTAAAGCCCAATGCACTAAAAAATGTTGTCATTCATTTGTCACATCAGACTAAGTTTTCGGCGTGGGATATTGATAATAAATTATTGAGAGCGTGTTATACTTAGACGTAGTGTAATCACTGAAGAGACGTAGAAAGGACGTAGAATAAGCTTGGCAATATCATATTTTATCAATGCCAGCGCATCCGCGATGTCTTTAATAAAATTATAATGACGCAGTCTTCCTTCAACTGACTGACTCATCAAGCACTGAAATGTGTTGGTGGGTTTGCGAGAAAGCGACACCAGTCTGAATCTATGCTAATCAATCAATCACAGATCAGAAAATGGTTAAATCCCTCAGACGCAGAGATAATTTACTGTCGAATGTATTTATAAAAGAAAATACTGACGAATGTATATAAGAACATCCTCTTACAGTGCGGGGATCGATTTTAGACGTCGGAATTTGACGTCTGTAGATTTTGACGTCTAAAGGTTATCCCCGCACTGCAAGAGTAAACATATTTATAATGGTCATAGACCCATCACATAGGTATTCAAGTGAAGCGGAAAAAGCTAACTAAGACATTTATAATTATTTTAAATTGAAAATAACCATTTGTTTTTCATGGTTTGCATAAAAATATTTCACCGCTTTAATGATTAAAATTGTCAGTTTATCAGTGTTTGTTGTGGCATTTGATTGCGTGTGCTACCTGACAAAGTCAGCCATATCTATCACTCACCTGATCAGTGAGCATCAAAGAACAATGTAATCATCAAGAGAAAATACGTTTTTCTGAAGTCTAAGATCCAAGACTACTACTACGTGTCCAACTGCTGTCAAAGGAAGGTTGTGGTGATAAAGCTGTCGCTTGTAAGCATTTTGTGTTTCAGATCTCTCATTGTAACCATCATTACGAGGCTAAAGACACTTCTGATGAACCATTTGCCCTATGTGTTAGATAACATCATTAAATGCCTCCCCTGGTATAATGAAACACCAAAACTAAGGGAAGGTGAGATGTATATAGGTATAGGAGTACTATTTTAAACGAAAGTTTAGATCTTAAGTTAAGATCCCAGTTTCTTACAAAATACGGCGCCAGAGAGTTTTTTGAAGAAGTAAACAAAATCCTAGTTAATCCATTGAATGCAAATGAAATAATTGTCATGCAGATACTACATATTTAGGCTGTAACAATTCTCACTGCTTTGTCGTCCGACTCTATGAATTTTTTGGCAATAAATTGTAAGCAGTAGTAATTAAACTGGTACGCAAAAGTCGCTAACAATGTATTCAGGTATTGGCGAACCGGCCTTGTTACTCCATAATGAAAAGTGTATGTTCATATTAGTCTCTGCTAAACTTGACATCTGTACACAGACATTGCTTGTCGTTGTTGATCTAATTATCCGTGTTCATTTTGTATTGTTTTGAATTAGTGATTCATGTCTTTTAAAGTACATCGTATTCAGTGTACATGTTAGACTAATATAGATATGTTTAAAATAACAATATTATTTTTTATATAAAATATAAAATAATAGGTGAGTCAAGTACATTAACCATATTATTGGTTGAGAATGTCAGGCCATTGTGAAGTGAGATAATGTGACATTGGAATATGATTGCGCTAGGTAACATACATGTAACTGATAATACGACCTCTTATGGTTTGGGTGTAATATACCTCTTTCTAATTTGGTTAAATTGAGGTAATGAGGCCTACTATAGTTCGTTGCAGGAAGGCGGTTACAATTTTAAAATTGACAACCAAACGTGCAATCATTAGCTTTTAAGGCGCCAACTATTTTATTTCACATTGTGTTGGCTCTACATCCAGGTTTTTATACTCAAGGAATATATTGGGGTGGTTAATAATGTTATTTGGCCATTTTATTCTTAGTAAAAATTAATAGAGCTTGGAGTGTAGTGATACAAGGATTAGATTTACCATCCACGAACAAACGAGACGTTGACTACACGCTAGTTTATTGCTGCGCCACCGTCTGCGACGATGGCCCAACACCAAGCAACTATTGGTTTAGAGTAGCTTGTTTGCTGGAATAGAATATAATCATGATAATCAGTAAATCGAGACAATGAAATGTTTTAGGGCTTGAATTTCAGTCATATCAGTGTGAGACTTACCTTTCAATGGAGATAGCCACGAGTGTGAGAACACTGGCGAACACGATGAGCGGCTCAACATAGTAGAGGAGTGAGCACATGGCTGCCTTGTTAAATATCCACCAAGAGCAAGGAGCTGTATACTCCAGTACTTTAAGAGGCATCACCAGACCTGCTACCAGTAAGTCCGCCACCGCCAAGTTCAACAGGTAACAGTTGGTCACGGTTCTCATGTGACGCTTTGTAACCACCGTCCATATCACCAGACTGTTACCAAGCAACGCCAGTCCCATGACAACCACATAGATGACTATGAGTGCATATCGTACAGGGAGAAGCTGAACGTAATCCTTATAGAGGAAGGGCTCAGATGAGCAGTCATCAGGTAGCGTTCCCTCTGTGGCTTCATTCCATCTCTCAGTACTGTACACTCCACTAGGGACGAACCCTGTGTCCCTGGGGTTCCCTGTCCACCATTGTCTGACGTCACTGTGATTGTTCAAAAACTGACCGTGATCCATGCTACCTCCTTTTCACAAGATACCACCACTCAATTAATAATCATTATGCATCAATTATTCTGATGAATGCTCTTTGAACTCTAAACTGAAAATGCCACGTTGCCTTCTTAACAAATTGGCATGTTCTTCAACCAAGCACATTTTGTGTACTTTTGAGGTCTACTTGTGTGTACCCAGATGATACAGATATTGATTGGTCAGTTCTTTATTTTTTCTTCTCGCGTGGAGGCGACATTGGCATGATTAGCAGTAGTTTAATTTTGTTCATTCTGAAACATTAAAAAAACAAGCCGGGTGTATACAGGATAACTCAATACTGTATAATTACATACATCTCTAGACAAACAAATCCTTTTGATTAATTCATGTATATTGTAGACGATTATATAATATTCATTATGAGGACATCACTACAATTAACGGAATACAGCAGTAACTGTTTACTTTTCACGTAAGCAGTTACTGCTATTCCCCTTTGTATTTCAGATCGATGTGCATTGTTTGGGCCTCTTTCACCGTTTCAAGCCGGAAAATATCCCTACAGTAAACAATACTATTTTCACCCACTTTAAGTTTTCATCGGGGAATAAAAAAAAATCGGAAGTCGGAACTCGGAAGTTGGCCTTTGGCACTGGGCTTTTGTATAAGGATTATAGAACAATTCGGAAGTCCCAAGTCAGAAATTGGAAGTTGGAAATCAGGGGACGTTATCGTACTTTCGTACCTACATGTCGCTCTTTCCTTACAATGCAAGAGGGACAAATCCTCGGAGTGGAATATTACAATACAGCAATTACTTTAACGTTATCAATCTATGTTATGTTTTTAAATTATAATTGGCAACTAAATAATTGTATTCAAATTGAAGTAGGTGCGTCGTCATGATTCGATGAGTAAACATTGCGAGCGCACAAAGCAAAGACACGCATGCGCACAAATCATTTGTATAACATTTATACAACCGTCGACCCAACGTATTCGACGTGGGCACGATAATGCAATGTAAATATTATGTTTCCGACCCAGCTGCTTTGAAGGAAGAGATACTTGTTCATAATACGAAGGACAATCAAGACATCATAAACTAGAGTCGGTAATCAGATTATTTTTACAAGGTATCATCATATACACATTGATATGTGTGAAAACAGTTTCTACAGATAATCTAGTTGCTGAAAGGGTCCTGTATGGGTTTTCTGCAATTACTACGTAACCTGATGATAAAAGTAGAGAAGGTAGACATTTCCTTCCCCGGTAATAAGGGATAAATCCAAGATCCCCATATGCACCTATGTTCAGTAATGAAATGTCAAAACAGTGACTGTAACCATACACTAGTAATAAGTGTTGTGCATACACATTTATAAAGCAGGTATTAGTGATATAACTAGATTAGACTTTTAAACTGAGCTTCTAACTCTTGGTATAACATTAATTTAGCAGTAGATGCAGTACGGTAAATTTTCTCGACGAAATCCCTTCATGGATCTATGCTTCAGGGCCCCATGCAGTGATTGTTTTACCTATCTGTGAAGCTTGATTAAATACAAGAGCCAAATCCGCATAGCTGTGGCCATTTGGGCGACAATCATGGATTTATCTCTTATCTGATAAATTACCTACATTAATATGTTGGCAAAGAAAAACATTGCAAATGACTGTCTTGGCTCTAAAAACCTGCGCAGTAGGACTTACGAATCAATCTTGATGTCATTGGTTATTTTGACGGCCGTCTTGGATATATATGCTATTTAGATATGATAGGCCTTCATTACTTGTCTCATTACATTATTAAAAACTTTACAGATGAATTTATTTATCCTAAAAACGGTGTTTCCACTCTCCCCTTCCCCCGCTCTGTTGTAAGATCAAGAACGATTTCCATAGCGAAAAAACTCAGATGTACTGGGTTTGAATCCCGGCCGGGTCGGATATTTGTCATCGGGGGTTTGCATACACAGTGCTTCAAACTGTTCAAATGCCTGAAATGCGCAGTACTGTCTATGGTACTGTGCACTATAAAAAATAATTGAAGTCATTATATAAGAGTAGGGCAAAGTCCCGGCTTCGGATTTCCTTCTGTCGCGATATTGTCATGGTTGTGCAGACAGCGACGTGAAGCAATAGTCACTCATTCGCTCCATCGTGAGAGATATACAAATTGTTATGCGATACCTCTATATTTTTAAGTCGGTAGCCCACGTGATTATCAATAATTTCGAAATGACCGACTGAAAGAAGGCGTCTCGCTGAAAATAGTTCTGTAGAAACTGTTTTACACATATATACAAATCGTCCCCTTAAATATGAAAGGGTGTATCTGCCACTTTGCAAAGTGGCAGATACACCCTTTCATATCTAAGGGGACGAAATGTATAAGATAATACCTGGGAAAATAGATCAGATTACTACCAGCGCATTCGACTTCAACAGTGGACGATGGGTTTAAAGAGGACTGGTGTAGGTCTATGTGTTGTTGTTTCGTGTTTTCTGCGGTTATTAGCCACTGCTAATTTGGACTGTACGTGTTGAATAATATGTGACCTGAATAAAAATCATAAAAAGATAGTGTATACGATAGAGGCGGTGAACATGGTCCAGAGGAGAGGAATTACCAGGACGTCGAGAGCGCATGTCACATCTAACTGTCAAATGAGCAGAAAGGTGACTAGAACTTGTGGCAATATTGCTGTTTGCAATCCTTTGAAAATAAATCATGTTTACAGAAAAAAAAATATGACTAGATATAGAGACGAAATTCCCATATTTTTAATTTTTAACATGGTTGTCGATAATTAGAATTAGAATTAGAATTTCGTCTCTATATCCAGCCTAACTGGTGAATGCGCAGCACACAAATTAAAAAACTTTTGCAGTTCTAGTCTATGGACATGTTTACATAATATGGTCATATTAATAAGCCAAAATAAAATCACCGTTTTTTAATGATTTTAGCCTGGGCCAGTCCCTTTAAATTGTTTATTGTCTGTCAGAGTGCTCATATGTGCAATATTTGTTTTAGCAGGTATTTTATGCATTTAAAGTACCATGTTTCATTGAGTAATCATCTCAGTCTGCAGCTATTATACTTCTTTCACCTCCAGATGACATTGCGGGAACAAATCTCATCTCAATCTCATCACAAAAACAATACGGGACATAAAAGTTTCATCAATGATCTGCTATCAGAAAATGGCAAAGTGCATTGTAAGAAGCTAATAGAGTTTTTATTTTGGTGTATTCTACAATTTTATCTTGTTTTATTTCTTGTCATGCTAAAATCTGGACCAACATTAAACACATTATTGGGTTGACGTCTATTTGCTGGGATAGGGTTACTTGGATAGGGTTACATGGAGACGATTGAATAGAGTTAAATAGTGAACAGCTGGTTTTATTTTATGCTGTTATGCTGTTTAATTTTCTAATACACCTGTATATGGTTGACAGGCCTCGTAGACGTCGTCTCGACCTGATCCAGTCAACCAAAGTTAATAACATGTTACTCAATGAATAATAACGATATTATACCATTTTTTCGCATGTTTTCAACTGAAAATCAAATAAAAAATTTATAAACGTGGACACGAACACGGGAGCTCAGTTATGTCATCCGTGTGATCACCACTGGTGATAAATGTTATTGTACTTCCGCTGCTGATTCTATTATCGCCACACAGACGTGACACAGACGTGCCATATCTCACATCACGCTCTGAAGGTCGTGTTTCGCTAATCACATTGGGGAAAACAAAATGAGGTATTACGACAAACAGATCTGCAACAACCCACCAAAAAAGAGACGTTCAACAAAGTTTGGTTAAATGTTGGGCCAGCGTCTCAGACGTTGGCCCAACATTGAAACAACCTTTGGTGTTTGCTGGGAAATGTAACAACACACACTGGGAAAGAGTTTCTATTTTACCCCTCCAGAGGTACCCCTCCGTCATTCAGTTAGCACATTTTATCGCCATACTGACAGACGGAAACATTTATTATCGCCCAGGGAGTACAAGAGAAACTCTTTCCCAAAGTTTTGTTCACATTAAAAAAACAATTAAATGTCTCGCGCTCATTATCTGCCCATGTGATCTGAAAGATTGAGTGGCGCAAGTCTCGTATTCTACTCCCTAATTTAAATAGCAACTGAATGACAGTGGTGATTGGCCGATTTCGTCATGTGACAGGCTGAACCACTTTTTGATTGGTCGGGGGTAGAATACAAGACTTGAACCGATTGGGTCTTTCAGTAATTGGTCACGTGTAGACTACTATACTTGGTCCAAAAATAATACAATCAGTGTTGTGCAATTGTCGTCGACGGTGATTTAACATTCTATACTTGTTCTAATTATCATTTCATCAGAGATGTGTAATTGTGACTTAATATTATACCAACATAGACTCTCTCGTGTTTGAGAGTCAAGGAGTCTCTCCACGATATTGAATATTAATAAGTGGACAACAAAAATTAGTTTCCTTGCAGCGAACTCCGATCCTGATCACTCGGCAAACACGATTGGTTCTTAGCTGGATCAATCCTGAGCCACCGTCTGCGACGCGGACTCCATCATTTAGTTTACTGACCGCACTTTTCAGGGTTCCGTCCTCATTCCAATAGAAGTAGCCATCACTTTTTGGAATTGGCGCCTTTTATCCGATAGCTATTTTATTACTACTGGGTTTTTTTGGGTGATATTTATATATCACTAATCAACCTCGGTGTTGGGTTAGTGCTGGACCAGTTAAACCGGCAACGACGATAGTCGTGATCAGCGGATCACCTTTTTCAGCGCGGAGACCGACGTCAGAATCTGACGTCTATAAAGTCGATCCCCGCACTGAAAGAGTAACATGTGTATAATGGGCATAGACATATAAAATAAGTTAGCAAATGAGGCGGAAAGAGCTAACTAAGACATTTATAATAATTTCAAATAGAAACACCCTTTGGTCTCTTGTTTTATATAACATATATGTCAGGGCTTTAACCCTTTAACCGCCAAATAATTCAATTTGAATTTTCACCCGCTTGAAGTTGTGTCTCGCTGACGCGATCCACAACTTCAAGTGAGTGAAAATTATTCAGATTTGATAAAATGGAGGTCAACTCTTTTCAAATCTTGCTGGTTGATGTCACATTTTAACTTCAACATATTTAAAATGTTCTACTTAATGTGCTAATAAAAAATGAAAACCCGAATATATGCGGCACCGGCGGTTAAAGGGTTGAGGGTTAACGGATAACTAACCCTAACACACAGCTACTTAGTCTCATGTTGAATCACCCTGATTTGTAAATCCTAATGTGTGTTTTCATAAAATGCCCAAGTATAAAAGTATATACATGTATCAGAACCTGCCCAATAAACACAATTTTTTTGATAACATTTATACAATGCCGGACCAGCGTCCACGATTGTGATGATTTATACCATTGTTCATGCAATGAACATGCAATGAATGCCGTTAAACAATGGTGCTTAACCCGTACAATGCTAACATATTTTTGTATAAGCCATGGACACCAATGGCTATTTTCAATTTGAGATCATCATAAATGTCTTAAAATTAAAAAAAATTAAAAAATCCGAGAAAAACTCAGATTGGCAGACCCCACCCACCCATCCTCCTATCCATTTTTTTTCAGAAACATGTACAACAATAAAAAACACCACAGAAAACACAAAATTTCAACAACAACAAAATCCGAGTTGTGGCTTGACACACCCACCCACTTTCGAGTTGTTATCGGATTTTTAGATTTTTTTTAACTTTACAAATCCCCTTAGTTATATCTTTCTGCTTCATTTGAATACCTAGAAATATTGTAATTATTTTAGTGCGGGAAACATCTGACAACTTTAATTTTTCTACAACAAAAATAAAATAAAAACAATAAATTACAATCTGATTGATATATCTGGTCATAAATATCAGCTTTGTGGTTTTAACACTGGCTTTGTTCTGTAATGACAATCAGAATAGTTTTGAAAATTTAATCAAATTTTCATTAACGTGATTAATAATTTCAAATGAATGTATTGCTAAAAACATTGGGTGGTAGGTAGAATACTATCACGTATTTTTTTGTTTTGATTGGAAGCTTTGTTTGCATTTTTTTTTAATATAGCTTAAATGGAAACTACTCTAAAAATACAGGTTATTTTGAAAATATACATGATATATGATATAACGCATTAAAGATCAACGGTATTTTCATGATATGTTTTATTCGTTCCCATCAATAACTATATATGTGACTTCTAAACAATCTGTTGCATCGCGCATTTTTCAGAAAATGAGATAATGCTATAATGTAAAAGAGAACAACTGGACAATTTATGTCATATGGATTATCTTTCTTTAAACCAAAGTTACATGGATTTAAACAAATACATGTGTTAAAAAGAAGTGAAAACCCTTAACAATGTATCCACCTTTTTATATCTTTATCATTAAAAAAATTAAATAACTCCACATGAACTAAGCTGAGCGCTATTATTATTTATCAATTTATTTAATAAAAGAAAAATTGAACAAAAAGTTCTATCGTATATTTTTTACAGTTCTGCACTTAACTATTCGTTGTGACTAATGCAGCAGTATATGGTGTTTTTTGTTGTCGCCAGGTATTTAAATTGCATTATAAATATTGGTTCTAAGTGATCAGTTGCTTTTTCACTTTAAGTCTATTCTCAAGATTGCCCTGCATACAACCACTCTATCAGTCTGTGAAAAAATCTTTTTGTGTCAAATATTTGCCAATACAATAGGTCTCCTAAGACTACATTTGAGGAGCAATTTAAATTAAAGATATTGATGATACAGATGGTCCAACATAAAAAAATAGATTTTTTTCTTATTTACGAGATTAGGAGTAAAATTGTAATTATTGGTGGGGGGGCGCAATTTTTTTTTTAAATATAAATCATACTTGAAAACATCATGTTAATAGTGAATGACACATTACGCAATACTAATCTATTCACGTGGACTGATGCCTAATTTGATAAATTTGAATAATCAAACGTTTTGTTTATAAAATTTCTGTAAAAATCTATAAGTCATACATTTTGATAATGTACAATTTCACAATTCACATGGATGAATAGTACTCGAGCACCAGATAAATTGCATTTTATCTACAAAATATGCCTAATTTGATAAATTTGAATAATCAAACGTTTCGTTTATAAAATTTCTATAAAAATCTATAAGTCATACATTTTGATAATGTACAATTTCACAATTCACATGGATGAATAGTACTCGAGCACCAGATAAATTGCATTTTATCTACAAAATAGCGCCGTAATTTGCTCGCCACTGTGATCCCCGTCGTACAGAGCAGTTAAGAATTAATTAGTGTAAATAAATCTCACACTCACGAAATACGACATGCCACATAATGTTTGATGCAGGTTCAGTGCAAGCCTTCTGTAGATAACGCAACCTGTTTTTGAAGGGGAGTTGATGATCTAGTAAAGGCCACAGGTGGGCGGGGCTACTGACTACACCAACCAAACCATTCCACACACGCTGCTGGGTCCAAATGTGAGTGAATGTAGCTTGATTAGATCATTTTCTGTAATTTGTGATAACCTCGCCACAGGGTGAAGCAAGGATTCGGGACAATATTATACTTTTTTCGATATATTTTAAGGGAGTCCCTCGACCACTATGCTATCATGTCATGTCTGTCAGTCTAGGCTACAAATCCCAACACACAGACCTAATGTTTGACGAATGCTGGACCGACGTCGTAGACGGTGGACCAGCATTGGGCCAACATTGTGTCGTGTTTGCTGGGATGCGAGTGAATGTAGCTTGATTAGGTCACTTTCTGAACTTTATGAAGTGAAGCAAGGATTCCGAATCCTTGCTTCACTTCATAAAGTACTACAAAATGCTTCACTTCATAAAGTACTTCGAAAAAAGTGGGACATGTGTCCCGAATCCTGGATTCAGGACACATACACTACTTTTTTTGTTGAATATAATTAAAAAAAAAAATGATTTTGAATGTATATCATGTATATCATGCACAAGACGGCGATATGTTGAATTATTATTATTATGTTATACCTACCTTCTGATTTATTGCCGGCCATCATATATGCATATATTAAGATTGATGCTACATTCATCCATCTATCCACTGAACCATCCACCCATTCATCTAATTGTGCAAAGTGTATTATTAATAAGCAATCTATGCACATACCCATCATTCCTATACCCATTCAAAGTACTAATCAATAAAATGATGTATTTATTCACCTTCCATCCATCCTTCTGTTTAATCCGTTTAGCAAGTCATTCATCTATCCGTCGAAATATTTATGCATTCCTTCATTCTTCATTCATTCATTTATGCATTCCTACATTCGTTCATCCATTCGTTTATCCATTCATGCATATATTCACCAACTTACTCTGACTCCGTTCATAAATCGATCATTCATTCATTCATTCATTCATTCATTCATTCATTCATTCATTCATTCATTCATTCATTCATTCATTCATTCATTCATTCATTCATTCATTCATTCATTATTTCATATATTCCCCCAACCATAATTCGTTCTTTTCTTTCGTTTATCCTCATATTCATTCATTTATTTATATATTCGTCTTTACATTCATATATTTTAAATATTTATTTCAACAATTCAACCTTTCATCATGTTTATGCATTTTTTCATTTATTCATTTAGTTACCCATTAATCCCCCAATAAATCCACTTATATATCCTCCCATTCTGTTAAAAATCAACCCATCAATCCATTCGTTCGTGCATCTGCTCATCGATGCACAGACATATCTTTCCATCCATTCAATCTTACTTCCATCCTCCTATCAATCCACTCATCCATTCCTTTTTTCCGCTCATCCGTGTATCCGCCATGAATACAATAATTCAACGTTGTCGTCGACAACATTGAACCAGTGTATGACGAACTAAAACATCTGATCGGATTGGAGATTTAAGTGGTTGTTGTTCCATCAAAGAGACCACTTGTATACGTGGGCAGAAATTAAGAGTAATCAACTCCTCACAATCAAACTAATTAATCACGTTTTTATTGAAGTTTATGCTGACAACGTTGTGGGTGGACAAGATACATTATTATATCAGGGTAACCATGGTAACGTACGTCTGCAGGAAGATGCTGTCTGATATTTAAGTATGGGGAGATTTTACTTTGAACCGTTAATTATGCATACAACAAAGTACCTTGCTTAGATTCTTAGGCCACATCGAGAGAGAATAGCTATGTTATTATTTTTAATACAGTATCAAAATCTATTTTCTGGAGAGTCTTCGTAATGAATCAGTCTGATATGCTAGTGAGTGGGTGAAAGTGAATTTAAATTACAACCACTTAACAACTAGAGAATTTTTTTTCTTCATTTATGTTATAATTGTAATGTATATATAGTTGCAGCATTTAAATTATTGTGGCCTCCTGTAAATGTAAGAAGACAAAGATTATATTTGAGTTTACATATATCTTGCGCATCCTTGTGACAATCAATGACAGCCACTGCCACTGAGTAAGACCAAAAACAAAAGGTGATACGTGATCTTATCAACGTCTCAGATAAGATCTAACATTTGGAAAGCGATTAACCTCCATGTCTGCAGGAGTCATCTGGCAGCTCGAAATCTGGGCGACAGTTTTTGAAGTTCAGACTTCTTCATCTGCTGTTTTTTCGCATGCTTATGGAATAAACATTAATCAAATTAAAGGACTTTGATAACTTTTAATCTGTCATGTACATTTAATACACCACATATTCAATAATTTTTTTATTCATCCATATTTTCATTTATTTATTCATTCATTGATTTACTATTTTATTCATCCATCTATCCATTCGTCCATACATCTATCCCTTCATTTATTCATGTATGCATCCAATCATTTATTTATTCATTCATTCATTCATTCATTCATTCATTCATTCATTCATTCATTCATTCATTCATTCATTTATTTATTCATTCATTCATTTATTCATTCATTCATTCATTTATTCCTTCATTCATTCATTCATTCATTCATCCATTAATTAATTAATTCATTAATTGATTTATCAATTTACTCATTCACTTATTCATTAATTCGTCCCCTCATTCGTTCCCTCATTCATTCATTCATTCATTCATTCATTCATTCATTTATTCATTCATTCATTCATTCATTCATTCATTCATTCATTCATTCATTCATTCATTCATACATTCATTTATTTCTTTATTACTGCACTCCTTTATTCATTTCTTCATTTATTCATGTTTTATTTATTCATTCATTTATTCATTCATTCATTCATTCATTCATTTATTTATTTATTCATTCATTCATTCATTCATTCATTCATCCAATAATTCATTCATTCATTCATTTAACAATTTACTCATTCACCTATTCATTCACTAATTCGTTCCCTCATTCATTCATTCATTCATTCATTCATTCCTTCATTCATTCATTCATTCATTCATTCATTCCTTTATTTCTTTATTACTGTACTCCTTTAACATTTATTCATTAATAAATTTATTCATGTTTATTTATTCATTCATTCATTCATTCATTCATTCATTCATTTATTCATTCATTCATTCATTCATTTATTTATTTATTTATTTATTTATTTATTTATTCATTCATTCATTCATTCATTCATTCATTCATTCATTCATTCATACATTCCTTTATTCATTCATACATTCCTTTATTTCTTTATTATTTTACTCCTATATTTAGTTATTCATTTATTCATTTATTCATTTATTCATTTATTCATTTATTCATTTATTCATTTATTCATTTATTTATTTATTCATTTATTCATGTTTTATTTATTCATGATTTTTATTTATTTATTCATTCATTTATTCATTTACTCATTTATTCATTTATTCATTTATCATACCACTCATTTACTTTTTCAGTCATTTATCCGTTCATTCTGTAATTCATTTATCCGTTCATTCATTCATTCATTCATTCATTCATTCATTCATTCATTCATTCATTCATTCATTCATTCATTCATTCATTCATTCATTCATTTATTTATTTATTTATTTATTTATTTATTTATTTATTTATTTATTCATTCATTCATTCATTCATTCATTCATTCATCCAATAATTCATTCATTCATTCATTTAACAATTTACTCATTCACTTATTCATTCATTAATTCGTTCCCTCATTCATTCATTCATTCATTCCTTTATTACTGTACTCCTTTAACATTTATTCATTAATTAATTTATTCATGTTTATTTATTCATTGATTCATTGATTCATTGATTCATTGATTCATTCATTCATTCATTCATTCATTCATTTATTCATTCATTCATTCATTCATTCATTCATTTATTTATTTATTTATTTATTTATTTATTTATTTATTTATTTATTTATTTATTTATTTATTTATTTATTTATTTATTTATTCATTCATTCATTCATTCATTCATTCATTCATCCATTAATTAATCATTCATTCATTCATTCATTCATTTATTCATTCATTTATTCATTCATTCATTCATTCATTCATTCATTCATACATTCCTTTATTTCTTTATTATTTTACTCCTTTATTCATTTATTCATTATTCATTTATTCATTTATTCATTTATTCATTTATTCATTTATTCATTTATTCATTTATTCATTTATTCATGATTTTTATTTATTTATTTATTTATTTATTCATTTATTCATTTATTCATTTATTCATTTATTCATTTATTCATTTATTCATTTATTCATTTATTCATTTATTCATTTATTCATTTATCATACCACTCATTTACTTTTTCAGTCATTTATCCGTTCATTCTGTAATTCATTTATCCGTTCATTCATTCATTCATTCATTCATTCATTCATTCATTCATTCATTCATTCATTCATTCATTCATTCATTTATTCATTCATTTATTCATTCATTTATTCATTCATTCATTCATTCATTCATTCATTCATTAATTATTTTATTCATTCATTCAATTATTTATTCATTCATTCATACAATCAATTATTCATTCATTCATTCATTCATTCATTCATTCACTCATTCATTTATTGATCAATCCACTCATTGACTTATTCAATCATTCATCTTTTTATTCATTCATTCATTCACTTAGATCATGTATGTAAAGTTTAAGCCCAGCAAACAAGTGCCGCCTTCTGAGAGGCTGGCCCAACGCTAAAACAGCATATAGACAACATATCATTGATAAGGGGGAAACAATTGCCTTACATTGTAGGATGGCCAAGGTTGCTGCATTAAAAGAAATGTGGCCTGCGGCAATGTTAGGGAGATAAATATTATATTAGAGTCAACACATGCGTTACCGAATGCTCAAGTGACAGTCTCTTACAGACACTGGCAATCATGGAAACAAGGTTAAACAAATCTTACCCACAAATACATCGGTTTCGAACAAAGGTGGCGAAGTGTGGATTCCACATGTCAGACGAGGTCTAGCCTTGGGAAAGCCATTACCCGCCATGTTCATAAAGAAACAACTGATCGGAATTAGGCAGAAGTTTTCACATTTCAAACTTATTGAGTTGATGGGTTTTTCTCAGACGATTATAAAATATTAGGCGTACACTAATTAATTATCTGTCATATTAACACGGCGTCCATCCATCACTTAAGACAATCGTCCAACATTACACCAGAATTGGGACAGTGTCCCATGTTTGATGTGATTAGATTATAGAGAATGTATTCCATAGTTGTTTCACTATCGTCGAGGCCGCTATAATCATGATAACAGTGTGAGAACCATCGCCCAGACGAGCAGTGCTTTTGATAACCTGGAACATCGAAATAGTGCGATGACTCTATAATTATTATAATTCATAAGCCTTAGAGGTTTGTTATCAATGTATGCGCTGTGCCAATAGTTTGTTCAGGTGTAGGCCTACAGATGTATAGGGGCCTACCTGCTTAACGGTAAATACAAACAAACGCGTTGAATAGATCATCTATAGTAATAATACAAAAATAAATTATGAATGAATGAATGAATGAATGAATGAATGAATGAATGAATGAATGAATGAATGAGTGAATGAATGAATGAATGAATGAATGAATGAATGAATGAATGAATGAATGAATGAATGAATGAATGAATGAATGAATGAATGAATGAATGAATGAATGAATGAATAAGGGAAGGAATAAAGTCTTACATAGAGCATGTATCCAACTGGAGGCTGTCATTCTAAAAGTCAATATTATTGCATGAGGTCACCAAACGCTTGCCGAAATAGGTGAGATTTTCATGACCTTCCAAAAGAAGTCTGGGTCTTCTGCAGACGGATCTGGCTCTCCCAACTGCTCCAGAGCGCTGGAGCCGCAGTTAATTGCCAAGCTCCCGATGTCATTTGACTGAATTTGACCGGTAGCCAATTACGTTTAAAGATAATTTGTGAGATATGGTCCCTTCTGTGAGTTTTAGCTATCACTCTAGCTGCTGCATTTTGCACCCTTGGCAACCTCTTTATGAGTATTGATGGCAGTCCACATAGGAGAGTTGCAGCAGTCAAGTCAGGAGAAGGCCTGGAGAATGATGACATCTGTCTTCATATCCGATACTTTTCCAATGCTGCTGATGTTCTGCAGGTGAAATAAGAATAGCGGCAAACACTGTTGACACGTGCCTCCATAGTCCCGTTATAAGAGTCGTTCATCACGCTGGTCATGTCGCGGGATCTGATATGAACTGAGAATATTGTATGCTTACTATCAAATTATCTAATAATAATTATTAATACAAAAACCCGGAATCATGACACCAAACGCCCAGCTAATGCACCGCACGTATACAACTGGTGACATGCGATATACTGTATTATTGTTCGTATTGAGCGTAGCGTTACGTACAGCAGTGTTCATCTCATAAGGTCTACATTTTCATATGCACTGGATGTATTAGTTAGATTCGTGAGCGTGTGTGACATTTGAATCATCCTGGATACTCGGTTTTGTATCTAATCAACGAGTCTAGACCAATCTAATCTCGAGGGGGTTTACATGACCTGTAAAAGGTCTAATTACTGAGCGCACGTGTCTGATCGTTATTTAAATATCAGCAAGTAATCCTTTATCTACAGTGATACACACTATATACGTCATGGGACATGTTCAATCATATCATATCAAAAATATAAAAAATTCAATGACATAATAAGATTTCATTTTGATATTTGTTACGCCTCGGTATTCTGTAAAACTGGGTATTTTTTAGTTGATGTGAGGCAGGAATTGTTGTGGCAATTCACACCTCCCCACGATAATTAGTTGAAATTATCTAAGTGGTATAAAAAAGGGCCTTCCAAGCGAGCATATAACATTGAACCAATATTTATTTAATGTTGCAGAGCTGGCCCAACAATAAACCAGCATTGGTTCAATGAATCCAGATCGCTGGGAAGGGAGCTTAGCTGAGTTTGTGATGAAATGGGTGATCACAATGAAATGGCAAAGTTGACATCGCCCTCCACATAATGTGTCCGCGTCTAAGCAGATCCCATTTTTATACTAGATCACCTGATCTGTCTTGTCGTGATGGCTCCACACGACTCTGGCTGAATTAATGCCTTATCAACCCTTTACCCGCTATGTTACCTGATTGAATTTTTCTCGCCCACTTGAAGCTGTGTCTCGCTACCGCGACCCACAGCTTCAAGTGGGCGAAAATTACTCATTTTGTTTTCAAATTATAATGTGTATATCTCACATATATCTCACAAATCTCACTTGTCTTTGTAACAAGGTCAAGAGAATAAACTACACTTGATTTCATATGAACACCAGAATAAAGTTACACTGCAATACTATTAATTCAAAAAAATTAAAAAAATGACGATTATCGCTTGTGAGAACGAATTACTCAAGGTAAATTTATCTAGTCGAAAATAATGCATAAAATTGCACTATTATAACATTATTTCAACATTCAAATTAGTAAATCAGTCAGTCAGTCAAACACGATACGTTGGCCCAATGTTGATATCAAGACTCTACGCTGGTCCAGCCATAAACCAAATATGGGCAAACCTATTGTGTATATTATGCCATCAAATTGCTGCTTTAGTGAGTTAAATATGAGTTTAATAAGTGAAATTAAATACTAGAAGTAGAACCTCAAGTACGTGAAAATTTACTTGATTTGATTTGATTTGATTTGATTAGATGATAATCTACTTTGTAATATACTTAATCAAATACGTCATTTACAGATTTATCATTTCCGCTTATCCTGTGCACTGTACACAAACATGATTCGAAAATGATATTTTATTATTTCCGTCTAAATTTGGCTTAATAAAATGTTGATTTACGCTGCCATGCTCTCTGTGCATAAATCTAAAGCGGAAACGTCAATGCCTTATGCTAAGCCGGATTTATCTCTTGCTTGGCCTGAGGAAAGCTCGCACCAGCCTGATTTTGACACACCAATCTATCTGATAAACTAAAAATGAAAATTCACCTCCATGCTCTCACTGACATTTGGCAAAAAGCAGTGTTAGAGACATAACTAGCCGGATATCGTAACTGCCGGATATCACTCTGATATCGTAACTGTAGCGAGAACTTGTCTTGTGTCGTTGTCTACCTTAATGATGGTAGAGATTAGCGGAACTCCCCACGTCACTGACATACACGAGCCTAGTTTGCTCCCACGCGCAGTGCATCCGGCAGACGTGCATCGATGAAGCTGTAAAACACAAGCCTTGATTGGTTACATTTTCAGGTAGATTTCGATGGCCCAAGTATAGAACTCTGGAATAAAATTACCCTCCCTGGATTCCAGTATTGAGTACTGGTAGTATATATTAAACAATTTTTTATTGGGAACGAAAGGTGTGGCGGATTTGGAAATGTTTGGTCTCAAATTAAACAAATATGCGTAATTTTCACCCACCTAGAGTTGTGGGGCGTAAATTAATTAACTTAGCAATTTAACTCTTCAACAGCCAAAATATTCAATTTGAATTTTAAACCCACTTGAAGTTGTGGCTCGCTCACGCGATCCACAACTTCAAGTGAGTGAAAATTATTCAGATATGACAAAATGGAGGTCAACTGTTTTCAAATAATGCTGATTGATGTCATATTTTATCTTTAACATGTTTAAAATGTGGTACTAAATGTGCTGATCAAAAATGAAAACCCGAATATATGCGGCACCGGCGGTTAAAGGGTTAAGGGTTGAAACATATGATATCGCTGTGTACATGTATCACTATGTTGTGTTGTTATATTTGTTAGTAGGCCCATGTCAGAAGAGCAGCAACAAAAAATCACGAACCATATGTTTTGAACCAAGTTAGGTGTTTATTATATACCATGCAGTCGTATTATTCTATATTTCCATTAGTTCTGCGCACACATATCCCAGAAAACACAAGAATTGCCCCACTCTTAACCTAATGGTGTAACACTGTTTGCAATGTTGGCGCAATATTAAACCAACTTTGAGTCGACCTCTCTATTTTTGGGGCGGGGGCCCTAGGGTAGTGGTTAGCACCGCTGCCTTTCACGCCAGAGTCCGGG